>LR738711.1:340854380-340913874 GCA_902687465.1 Secale cereale | reverse complement strand
AACCAAAGTCCCCACCCGAGCCCCTTCGTTCACACCGGCAAACTCCGACGAGATCTGAAAAATCGACTGACCCAATTTTTAAATTTACTTGACTGTGATTTAACTAGTGTCGAATATAAAAGGGGAAAACCATAAGCATTGGGAGTATAGTGTTGAGCGTGCCATGGCGGATCTGAAGGTGCAATCCGGACAAAGGCAACTTCGCAACCAATGTTTGCTCTCAACTAGCAAGTAAGTGATGGACAAGAAATCAGAGTAAAGCAGTGCCGATCTATTTTCTTGCTGCGATAAATAGGTTGAGCAGATACCAAAGAGTACCGGCTCTCATGCGGCGCCGTGTATGCATCTGTTAAGAATTTGATGGTGCTGTGGTAGCGATGGCTGTCAGCGGCATGGAAGCAGATCTAGGAGGGTAGACGGTGGCGGCGGGGCGCGGTGGACAAGACGGTCGTAGGAGCGGCGCCGACAAGGTGGATGACGGCGGGGATGAAGCGAGAGGATGGGATGCAAGGATCCCGGTCCGAAGCCATGGATGAGAGAGGTCGGTCTCTTGTAATGGACGGCGGCGTCGGGGTATCAGCTCCGGCATGGTGGATGAGATGGCGGTGGATGGGGTGGCGGACGGAGGAGGCTGGGGTGGAGAAGGTGTTTTGGCGCCCACGGAGTACGAATGAGGAAATGGAGGTGGAGGGAGGAAGGGGGAACCATGTATGCAGGGTGCACTTGTCTCAAATGAGAAGGAAATTTACAAACTTAGCCCCTGTTTCAAATTTCCTACATCACAGCAATATTAGTCGGTTGGGGATAGGACAGTAATCTCACATACACCGAATATTTGCCGACGAGAGTTTGTTTTTGGCGCCCACCGTGTATGAATCAGGGAGGGAGTCGATTTCGTCCCATGACACAATGTGTTTTGGCGCCCACCGTGTATGAATCCGGTGAGAGGCAATTATGTCACGTTCGAGTGAAGTTACAAACATACCCCTATCGAAACCAAAAGAAATCGAGCAGATAGGCTTTGCGAGCCAGGGATAGGCACTAGTAATTTCCATCTCGCAGATTTTGGTTTTGGGCGGTTACTGCGACTTTCCCTGCTTCGTTCAAATTTTGTGGAGTGCACGTTTACCGTGCCAACTCAATTCGAAGCCCGTTTGTATTCTATTTTTTCAGGCGGGATCCATTTTTTATTAGAATAAAATTCTATATACATCATTTTTTATATATTTTTCCAAAAGCACAACAAATAATTCTGCTCCTTTATATGTATAATATGATTTATAAATACAATGATCTCAAAATCATAAGGTTGAAACAAGGACTAAGACAATTTTGGCATGTTATAAGCCCATGATTTGATTGGCACATTCATGGGCCGGGGTTAATTTCGCGTGCTGCCGGCCCGTGAGCTGTTCGGCACGATTCAGGCCCAACCTACTTTTCAGCCTCCTAATGGCCCATTCAGTTTTCTTGGAAAAATAGGGCTGGCGGTTTACTCGGCCTATTAAAGACCCGAACCTACTAGTGGGCCAGTTTACATTTAGGCCTGTTAACGGACCAAGATGATGGGGCCCATGATGCGGATCATTCATGGTGATTTGCATGACGGCCTGATTATGTACCGTAATTTTATGGTTTGGCCGGTTTACTGCGAAGACAGGATATATATACCGTAAAATTACTGCAGCATCGTGAATAAAAAAAACCTAGACTATACAATAAAGAAATTACGGCATATTACATCCACTGGGCATCAAAGTTCGCCACTATGATAATAAAACACAAGCAGACAACCGATTACATACATTGGGCATCAAAGATCGCCACCAGTGCAACTAAACATGCCGACAAAATAATATACAAATCCGATAGCACTTCAATAGAGTTCAGGAAAGGTTAGCCCTGCTCGGGAGCTGCAGCGCAAGCAGCTGAGCAAGCTTGTGAGACTGCATTTGTTTGACACTTATATCCTCCTCACTTTGAAATATAAACAAGCAGACAGATGACAGGTTTTGCACATATAAGTATCAGTGCTGACAATTCATCACATTTCTTACTGACGAATAAAGTGACACAGTTTAAAGTAGTATTAACACAATATGGTATTGTTCAAGTCAAGACATGGCAGGTATTGTGAAGGCGTTGGCAACTTCACGACACCACTGGATTACAGATGAAGAACTCATAAGTATCAATGGTTAGTGTGCTTTCAATTTATCCCATTTTAGATTCGCAAAATAAGATCACTTGCTCTGTATAGTTTAATTTACATGGTATGAAGAAGGAACTTGGTTGTACAACTGAAAACTTAAATTGAGAAGGACAAACTTTTGTTTATGAAATGGAGTACATAATAAACTTTAAACATGCAATTTGATGCAAACATAAAAAATAAACAGCTTTTGCAGTCATGCCTAACCAAATATACACAACAAAGTTTGAAGGCTTGAGAAGGACAAACTTACATTATTGGTGGAGGCAGGCTCTATAAAGCCCTTGTCCATTCTGATGGGGGGGGGGCAATTCAAGAAGTTTACCACAGAATCTTCTTCATAAGCATTTCCTTTATTCTACATTTTGTTAAGAGTAAATATAGATATGACAATATAAGAAAAAATGGAGAATATTTAAGATAAGATGAAGAGTGATGCTACATAACCAAGTAGCTATAAATGTAAGTACAGCGATAGAGGCAAAAGGTACAGCGAAGAGCAATGCAAAGCTAAAGTTTTTCAGTACCATCGGTGTTATCCAACCTTATGGTAAGAGTAAACATATATCTTATGTGTAGAAAATGGAGGGTAAAGGAAAATAAGCTGCAGAGTTATGGTACATGAACAACTACCATAAAGTGTGATTTCCTCAGGTAACACCAATACTGCTGCAATGCTTCCTTGAAAAGCGCAAGCAAGCTTTGCTCGTCATGACTATCCAGATTGATGCTCGCCTACTTACAACAATGTAATGTAAATCATTGATGTGTTCAATCAGCAGAAAACAGGAAAATAATCACCATGAATAATAGCACTTACATGTAAGTGGGATAGGAAGATGTGAAAATGGTGTTTGTCTTCACTATAATCTTTCAATGATGGGAATATATGCACGTAGTCCCGAACAACATTGAAAGCATTGTCTTTTAAACTGGGAATAACTGGAATGGGGTTCCAATCTGCAGGAATTGGCCGTCTCTGCAGTTGGGATAGGTCTTCGGCCGGTGGACTTGCTGTACTTTTTGCTGGAGTGGGATTTTTCTGTGGTACGGCTGGTGCTATGGCAACTGAAATCGGCATACCTTTTGCTCGAGTGCAGGTCTTGTGTGGTGGGGCTAGTGGTGTGGCCAGTGAAGTATGGGTACAGTCTGCTGGAGTCGGTCCTAAGTTTTGTGTCACTGGTTGTACAGACAATATAAGTGGGGTGCTGTCTGATTTCTCCGTCAGAACCACGTTTTCAAGGACTTTGCTGGTGCTCCTTCAGGTTCGGCAATCACCCTCTTCCTTTTTTATGTCTGATGCACAAGAAAAGCATTTGAGTGGAAAAACCTGGTATGATGATAGATGTAATTTCTATTGATAATGGATGGGCATGGCATCTCGACATATATGATGAGTAAACTAAGCAGATGGCGGTGCAACAAAGTAGAAGGAATGCAAGACAACATATGCAAGATACGCGCAATCAATAAAACCTTGCCAAATTAGAGCAGGCACCTTGATGGGTGAACTTGACGGGCCATATGCCTTTGACTCCTCGAGGTTAGAATAGTCATTAGGATCATATTCTGAACAAGAATCTACCGGTGGGGAGCATATGAGTTTCATTGCATCCAGAATGGCACTCAATGAGTTGGTGCCCATTTTGTAAGTCATTGCAGTGTTCCACAATATTCTTCTGATGCGCGGACTCTGATATTCACTGTTATTATGTATAATATCTGAGAACCATTAAAACATAAATAGTTGTGAGATTATCTTTGTAATGCAGAGGATATTCTAATATAGGGGCACCCCTGTAAACACTTGTGTGTTATCACTAGATTCTGATGAGAGAGCTCATGTGTGATGTAATATGGTGCATGCATTTATATAATTTGGCACAAGTACACAAAAAAATATGTTTCAAAAGTAAGGATAGTTGGCAGATGATAGGTTCAAAATATACTGTATAGAGAGTTTATTGGCAAACCATGATAACAAGAGCACACAGCAACTAGGCAGATCATAGTATACATAAAAGGGGTACACCATAACCACGATATATAAATCGGAAAAGTGCAACTGGCTTGAAAATACGGTGTTGTATTGCCTCTAGTAATTGAAAGCCTATCGATCAAGTACATGCCAGCTCTATGAGCTGTTGATTGCAGATGTCCCTGCTCCCCTTCCTGAGAAGGAACGTACTGTAGGTACTAAATACCGAATAACAAAAGAGGAACATGTTAAAGAACAGAAGAGGAAGCATATTCTTGAGGTTCCGCTTAATTGCATACAATGTTGGTTGCCCAGTCATGATGAATTACAGCGCCCGAAGAAATGCAATTCCATGTTGTCTATCTATATGTGGCAATTTTGAACAAGAGTCATTAGGATCATATTCTGAACAAGAGTCAACAGGTGGGGAGCATATGAGTTTCATTACATCCCGAATGACGCTCAATGCCTTGGTGCCAATTTTGTAAGTCATTGCGGTATTTAGCTTCAAGAGTGGACTGCTGCTAGTGCGACACAAAGCAGCTACACAGATCATAGTGTAGATATAACGGAAAAACCGTAAGCATTAGAGTAAAATCAGTAAAGTGGAGCTTGCTGGAATATATGTGCTAGTATTGCCGGTACGGCAAGAAAGGCTTAGGATACCAGCTCTCTTCAACTGATGGTGTGGTACTGTTAATGTCAGTGTAACTTTCAAAGGCGACACAGCTCCCTGCATTTCCTTCCTATTCTTATAGGATTAAAGTTCGTAGGCCACTACAAATCCTATTCCGACATTTACAAAATCCTACGAATCAAAGAGGCCTGAAGAGTCCAAAGTGTCCATACCAACCGACCATATAGACCTCTACACTACAAATGTCCCTGCTCATCTTCACTATAAGGAACATAATGTACTACTATAATACTCCCTCCATTCCAAAATATAAGTCTTGGTAGAGATTTCCACTATGGATCACATACAGATGTATCCAAATACATTTTAGAGTGTAGATTCACTCATTTTGCTCAATATGTAGTCCATGATGGAATCTATACAAAGACTTGTATTTAGGAAAGTAGAGAGTATTTATTAAAGAAGAACGGAAGAGGAACATGCTAAAGAAGAGCAAGCAGATTTTGGATAATAAAATGTTCGTTGCGTATTGCCCACACATGATGAACCAGAGTGCATTAGGAAAGCAACTCCCTGTTGTCTCTCTATATGTGGTGCACGTGCTTTTTTGAAAGTAAAGTAGAAATATTAGCTGACCAATTAAATGTTATCTGTTTTAGTAATATAAACATCATATCAGATTCGTACTTTAGAAACAAGTTTGGATTTATGAGTGGCACGTTGTTTAGCTTGATGGATTTAGCAGCAGTGCTACGCAGATACGATGATGGTACTGAATATAAAGGCATGTCCGTATGCAAGTCGCGTGACTTTTGTCATTTGGGTCAGTCGACAATTTCAGGCGGTTGGATGAATATCCTACGTCACCTAACCCTTCTTCATCCTTGTCTCTGATTCTTCCCATACAGAGCACCGCACGGGCCGCCGGCGGACAACCGTCCCCACCGCTTGTGTTCCTCCGCCACCCCCACCCCCCACCAGCGCCCCAACCCGCATCGAGTTTTCCTTATTCGGAGAGGCCCCACCACCACCACCACACAACTAAAGTCCCCACCCGAGCCCCTTCATTCACACCGGGAAACTCCGCCGAGCTCTAAAAAGTAGACAGACCCAATTTTGAAATTTACTCTATTGTCATTTAACTAGTGTGGAATATAAAAGGGGAAAACCATAATCATTGGGATTATAGTGTTGAGCATGCCAAGGCGGATCTGAAGGTGCAAACCGGACAAAGGCAACTTCGCAACCAATGTTTGCTCTCAACTAGCAAGTAAGTGATGGACAAGAAATCAGAGTAAAGCAGTGGCAATCTATTTTCTTGCTGCGATAAATAAGTTGAGCAGATACGAAAGAGTAGCGCCTCTAGTGCGGTGCCGTGTATGCATCTGCTGAGAATTTGACAGTGCTACGATAGCGATGGTTGTCGGCGGCGTGGAAGCAGATCTAGGAGGGTAGATGGTGGTGGCGGGACGCGGTGGACGAGACGGTCGTAGGAGCGGGGCCAGCAAGGTGGACGACGGCGGGGATGAAGGGAGAGGAAGGGATGCAAGGATCCCTGTCCGAAGCCGTGGATGAGAGAGGTCGATCTTTGGTAATGGACGGCGGCGTTGGGGTATCAGCTCCGGCATGGTGGAGGAGGATGGCGGTGGATGGGGTGGCGGACAGAGGAGGCTGGGGTGGAAAGGGTGTTTTGGCGCCCACGGAGTACGAATGGGGAAATGGAGGTGGAGAGGAAGGGGGAACCATGTCTGCAGGGTGCGCTTGTCTCAAATGCGAGGAAATTTACAAACTTAACCCCTGTTTCAAATTTCCTACATCACAGCAATATTAGTCGGTTGGGGATAGGACGGTAATCTCGCATACACCAAATATTTGCCGACGAGAGTTTGTTTTTATCGCCCACCGTGTATGAATCGAGGAGGGAGTCAATTTCGGCCGAGGACACACTATGTTTTGGCGCCCACCGTGTATGAATCCGGGTGTGAGACGGTTATGTCACGTTTGAGTGAAATTACAAACCTACCCCAATTGAAACATATAGAAATTGAGCAGATAGGCTTTGCGTGGTAGGGATAGGCACTAGTAATTTCCATCTCGCAGATTTTGGTTTCGGGCGGTTACTGTGACTTTCCCCGCTTCGTTCAAATTTTGCGGAGTGCACGTTTACCGTGCCAACTCAATTCTAAGCCCGTTTGTATTCTACTTTTTTCGGGCGGGATCCATTTTTGATTGGAATAAAATTATATATACATCATTTTTTATATATACTTTCAAAAGCACAACAAAGAATTCTGCTCCTTTATATGTGTAATATGATTTATAAATACAATGATCTCAAAATCATAAGGTTGAAATCAAAAAATTAAACCAAATTATGTTCTACTAAAATGTATGAATCAGTAATATCTACATATTAAATAACATAGATGCGTGTGAATTCATATGAGTATGCATGTTTGATAGATCAATTTTGGTTCGAGTATGGATTACATGTATCATCATCTTGAATTCAAATAATTGAATCCCTTTTATGTTCACTCCTTTCATGCCCATCTCTCTCGCATGCATGCTCCTTCATGTTGCTATCACTCTCTTTTCTCCAGCTCACCCGCACGCTCACTTCATGTTTCTCCTATCCTCGCAAACATGGTCTCTCGACGTATCGCTTGAGAAGTGTCACACTCTCCCTATCATTATACATCACACGGTTTTCATTATCTCTCACATATCTACCGTTCTCTCGTATCACTAGGTACCTAAGCTTTCTTTTTCACCGCCACACACATAGTCTCCCCTTGTCTTTCTCTCTATGGGATTCTCTCACACACACTATATGTCTCTAGATATGAATCATACCACTAAAATTACTATCTCTCTATCTCTTCTGTAGACACAACATTTGTTGCGGTCTCCTTTTCGTCTCCATCCTAGACTGACATCATTCATTTGTTTACTGATCAGACAAACTCCCCCCCCTCTCTCTCTCACACACACACAACTCCTGCTTCCACTCCCCTTCCCGACTACTGTCTCTCTCTCACACACACAAAACTCTCGCTTTAGCACCCCCAACTCGTATTTCTATCACAAACATTTATCGACTAGCCTCTAGATAGGTTTATACACCCACACATTCGTGCTTCCACTATCGTATACATGTCTCTCTCCAGCTCCTTGTATCTATGTAGATGTTTCTTCCCTTCTTGATACACGCCCTCTTGATCGTGCACACACACACTATCGCCTCATTTTAAGCTGATACCTCTCGCACACACACTCTTTCTGTCTTTGTGACACGTGAAGTCCGTTCTCCTCCTCTCCCCATCTCTCTCTCACACACATGGGCTTTTTGCAACAACTAGCAAGATGCCCATGCGTTGCACGGAACATCAAGATGCTTTTGTATGAGTAGTTTATCTTGTGGGAAAAAAGGATGAAAAAGGGAAGGCCTTATTTGCAAGTGTGGAGAGGGGTGTGGGTATCTTTTTGCAAAATTGCCATAGTTTCCTTCTTATCCGTCAGATATAGATCGGACGGCCTATATTACAGGATGGCAGGCACACGATCATCACCGATTATGCTTTTTATAAGAGTACGGATAAAAAATAGAGTTGGTGATGATGGTGGGGCTGTCATCCTGCAATATAGGCCGTCTGATTTATATCTGACGGATAGGAACGAAACTATGCCAATTTACCCGCACTCCTCTCCACATTTGCAGATAAGGTGTTCCCTCGTTCATCCTTTTCTCCCACGAGATCTTGATGTTCCGTGCAACGCACAGACATCTTGCTAGTAAGAGTAGAAATTAGACATACACCACTTCTCGAATCTTGATACGAACAACATTCCTCCCTTATCTCATCAAAACCGCCAAAGGAATATATTTTGAGTGAAACAGAACAATATTTTAGTGGTATACGTATTTCAAAACTAGATTTTTTTTCTATCAAATCGGTGAATATGTATTAATCTAGTTAGATCATGTGGCAACACATTGGCACATTGCTAGTCTCTACTACTATAGTACATAAATTTTTGAATTCAGGTTATCTATCTGCCAAGACAGGGGAGCAATTAGTGGCCATTTGATTAGTTCCACACAGTACCCAACTCAAGTGATCTAATGGCTCACATTTCTTGGATTCACTCTGTACGTCCACCCGCCAAAGTGACTCCAGGAACTTTCTTGAACCCTCACGATGCCAAATGCTCACACACGTGCTGGTGCAAAAGTCTGCTATTTACCATCTTCTGTGGCTCTGAACTTTAATGCTTAACAACTGGAGGCCTATAATATCTGGCAAACAGCAACGACTCACTAAACAACTAATGTTTCACAAATCAAAGTACTCAACGTTTGTATGATTATCCCCCCACCTCCGGGAACTTCTAATGCAGCATTTCGATAACCCTTTCTCAAAATGCAACAAATTGAACAATAAAGTTTGTTACATGTTCAATACAATCTTAACAACCATGGGCAGAATAAGCCACCTTTTTCAGAAAAAATGAGTGAGTAAGAAATACGTGCATAGCACGTGCCTTCTACTAGTAGTTATTAGTATAATTTTTTGGTCATCAGACTAATGGTGGAGTACATATACGAAGAGAAGAGGCGCACGCACGCAGTTGGTCTCTCGCTATCTCGCACACACGAGTCTTACGTAAAGGCAATGTTAACAAATAGTAAACCCTAAAACCCTATGTGCACGATTGCTGCATTTGTGGGTACCTGGTATGTGGTGGAGCGCAGCTTTGTAGGAATAGTCAGCTCGCGTGATAATTTGATCCGTAGGAGTTGATGGTCGGGACCACAGGTGAACGACTTGGAGGCGGTGGCTCGCCAGTTGCCACAGATCGAGTAGCCACGTTTAAAATATCATTTTTTTTAGCGGGGGTGTAGGATCGAAGAAGGTGAGAGTGTCTAGAGGGGGGGGGGTGATTAGACTACTCGACAAGATAAAAATTCTGTCTTTTAACAAGAACAGATTTTGGCAGATTTTGCATAACACACAAGTCAAGTAGCATACTACACATGCAATTCTAGAGTATGGGCAGAGGAAAGTAAATTGCACAAGTAGTAAAGAGAGGTGGAGAAGATCAAACGCAATTTGGAGACACGGAGATTTTTGTCGTGGTTCCGATAGGTGGTGCTATCGTACATCCACGTTGATGGAGACTTCAACCCACGGAGGGTAACGGCTGCACGAGTCCACGGAGGGCTCCACCCACGAAGGGTCCACGAAGAAGCAACCTTGTCTATTCCATCATGGCCTACGCCCACGGAGGGCTAGCCTTACTCGGGGTAGATCTTCACGAAGTAGGCGATCTCCTTGCCCTTACAAACTTCTTGGTTCAACTCCACATCTCGATGACGGAGGCTCCCAAGCGACACCTAACCAATCTAGGAGGCACCACCCTCCAAAAGGTAATAGATGTGGTTGATGATGATGAACTCCTTGCTCTTGTGCTTCAAGTGATAATCTCCCCAACACTCAACTCTCCTCACTGATATGGCTGTGGTGGAAGAAAGGATTGAGTGGAAAGCAACTTGGGAAGGCCAGAAATCAAGTTTCATATGGTAGGAATGGAGCAACTTGATCTCAACACAAGGGTAGGTAGTTCTCTTCTCAGAAAGTGTAAGGTAGGAGTGGTAGTACTTTCTGATGGCTCTCTCCATGAATGAAGAGGGGGTGGAGGGGTATATATAGCCTCCACACAAAATCCAACCGTTACACACATATTTGAGTAATCTCGGTGAGACCGAAGTGAAATCTCGGTCAGACCGAAAGTTCAAATATAGTGAACGTTGGGGTTTTCGGTGGGACCAAAAATACCATCTTGGTGAGACCGAAAGAGCAAAAGATATGAACGTTGGGATTTTTGGTGGGACCGAGAAAGAAAACTTGGTTAGACCGATTTGAGAAAAGTCAGGACATGCCAGTTTCGGTGGGACCGGAAATGCAATATCGGTGAGACCGATTTGAGCCAAGACAGAAGCTTGTCAATCTCGGTAAGACCGAAAAAGCAAACTCGGTTATTCCGATATGACGTCAAATGGTTACAGAAGGTTGGCAGTCCATATTTCGGTGAGACCGATCTCAAACTCGGAATGACCGAAATTTCTAGGGTTTGGAAAATAGCTGAGGTGGTTCATCTCGGTGGGACTGAGTTGGAAGAATCGGTTTGTCCGAGATTACTTATGAGTGTGTATAGTAGTGAAAGTTGCTGATAGTTAAAGGAGCTAAATCACTAAGCACTTGAGCAACCAGATCATCAACACAACCTCATCCCCTTTTAATAGTATTGGCTTTTCCTATGGACTCAATGTGATCTTTGATCACTAAACCAAAAATGGAGTCTTGAGCTTTTGCCAATGCTTGCCTTAGCATTTGAGGGGTCCACTTCTTCAGTCATTTCCATAGCCAATGTGATTGGATTTCCTGAAACATACTTGATAAAAGCATTAGTCCAACCACAAAGTATGTTGTCATTAATTACCAAAACCACCCGGAGAGCAAATGTGCTTTCAATCTCCCCCTTTTTGGTAATTGATGGCAACACACTAAAATCACACTAAACAAGACATCAAAGCTTTTTGAAAGAAGGACAGAATTATCACGAAAGCTTTGACAAGCATGTAGTACACAGGCTCCCCCTACAAGTGTGCAAGATTTTCATAAATTTTGGTTTTGGACTACCTCAAGCACACAAGAGAGATAAGCAAGATGTGCTACATGCAGCTTGGCTATATGCATCAGAGCAGAAGAGAAAGAAGTGAGTGATAAT
Organism: Secale cereale; assembly: GCA_902687465.1. Classification (NCBI taxonomy): domain Eukaryota; kingdom Viridiplantae; phylum Streptophyta; class Magnoliopsida; order Poales; family Poaceae; genus Secale; species Secale cereale. The sequence goes on along the minus strand of LR738711.1, from coordinate 340,902,255 downwards.
ACATATGTGCATGGTGATTTCTTGCAAACAAGTATTTACAAGCAAGTCACCATCATGCACATTCTGCAAGATGCATATACTTACCTTGAGGTTCCTTGACATTATACCTGAAGGGATAAACTTGAGAAAACAAGGTTAGATAACACAAGAGTATTCCTTCAACCAATTGCAAGAACATCAAGAGTACCAAGCCAGGGAGGACATGTATAAAGAGTGTCTCATATTGAGCACAAGCTTGAATTAGCAAACATGTCTCCGAAACTAAAAAGATTTTCAATGAACTCTGAGAGATTTTGCTTTCCATAAGATATCAATTGTGAAGATTCCTCTCCCCTTTGAGTTCTCTCAGAACAGGGATGTGATGGAAACAGCAAAATCAAAAGAATGATGCCAAAAGAGAATGATGTCCAATGTAAGACACGGCAAAGCTTTGATGTGATTCTCTCCCCCTTAAGATAAGATTGCTTTTCTTCTCCCCTTAAGTCTTCTCTGCTCCCCCTACTCCCCCTAAGTCTTCTCCCCCTTTGACATCAAGTGCCGAAAAGGACAGCAAACTAGGAAGGACAGGAAAGATGAAAGGAAAGAAGTGGGATCCTTAAGAATCACAACAGGGCAAATAAGAACATTCCAAGAGAAACAATGAGTGGAGCTGCAGGAGATGATATCCTGGAGGAAATAAATCAGTGACACCGAATTGAGTTAGGGTAGACCCTTTTCGGTTAGACCGAAATAAATAAATCGGTGACGCCGAGTTTAATTCCAAGGAAATACAGAAATAATTCAGCTCACTTTGCGAGGAATGTTTCAAAAGATTTGCAATGAATTTGTAAAAGATTTTCGGGGAATTGATCAGAGCCAGAAGGATATTCAAGGAAACATAAGAAATAGAAATAGAAAAGATTCCTAGATGAAGTTTTTTTTTAAGAAAAACTCAATGAGAGAACATAAGAGAAAACAGAAAAACTCCAAAAGCATATGTACTTCATCTAGATAAAAGTCGGCGACAAAGTGACCTATGTTTGAGTATATTGACTTAGGAGTCAAATGAGGACATTTGATCATAGGTCATACTCATCATTTAAGCTCAAAATGGGGTTGCCATTTTTCGATTAAGCATTTGATGTGATCACATCTAATGAAGCTGCTTGTACTCATGACTTTGAGTAAAGCTCCTTAAAGATGTGAAGAACATACCTTGGGCTTGTTGATGCTTTGCTCATGTAGGTAAGCTCGATGTAGGTGCTCATTGAATGTGAAGTTGGAGCGCCATTTCTACTTGTGTAGTTCATCTTCCTACATGGGTTAGGCAAGCAAGGAAATACTCGAGGATATCCAAGATGACAAGAGTGAAATACTAGATGTATAAGATGTCAAAAAGGATATGTGGAATTTTGTTCCTTGAACTCAACATCCCAAAGGGCTAGATACTTGGTCAATGACAAGACTACTCATGAATTGAGTGTGTGGTAATCTTGTGGAATGTAGATCATCCAAGTACCTGCAAGGAGTTAGATGCAATACAAGGAGGCAAATGTGTCCAAGACATATGATCATCATCATAAGAGAAATATCAAGGATTAGTCAAGTGAGCTCATGCCTTGCATGCATCAATGGAGTTATCACTCCAAGTTTGAAGCATCAATGATGTTCAACTCACTCCTCAAGCGACAAAACACTTTCTCATCAAGAGGTTTAGTAAAGATATCAGCAAGTTGTTTGTCAGTACGAACATGCTTAAGATTAATGTCACCCTTGGCAATATGATCACGAATAAAATGGTGACGAACTTCAATATGCTTTGTTCGAGAGTGTTGCACTGGATTGTGTCCAATTTTAATTGCACTCTCATTGTCACAAAGCAAGGGAACACGTCTCACATGTATCCCATAATCCTTAAGCGTTTGTGTCATCCATAGCAATTGAGCACAACACGAACCATCAGCAATATATTCAGCTTCGGCAGTGGATAAAGATACCGAATTTTGTTTCTTGGAGGACCAAGATACAAGGGATCGACAAAGGAATTGACACGTACCCGAAGTTGACTTTCTATCAACCTTGTCACCGGCATAGTCCGAGTCGGAATAGCCAACAAGATCGAAAGAAGCTCTCTTAGGATACCAAATGCCAAAGTTTGGTGTGTGTATCAGATATCTCACTATCCTTTTAACAGCTTTAAGATGACATTCTTTATGGGCTGCTTGATATCGTGCACACATGCATACACTCAACATTATGTCAGGACGAGAAGCACAAAGATATAGTAGAGAACCAATCATAGAACGGTAAACCCTTTGATCAACGGGTTCTCCATCTTTTGTCAAGTCATTGTGTCCACTTGTAGGCATGGGGGTACTCATACCTTTGCTTTCTTGCATGTTGAACTTCTTGAAGAGATCCTTGGTGTACTTTGTTTGTGAGACAAAAGTACCCTCCTTAGATTGCTTGATTTGCAACCCAAGGAAGAATTTGAGTTCACACATCATGGACATCTCATACTTCTCCGACATAAGCTGTCCAAACTTCTTGCTAAAATGGGGGTTAGTTGAACCAAAGATAATATCATCAACATATATTTGGCACACAAATAGTTCACCATTAACCCTTTTCGTGAACAGCGTTGAGTCTATCTTTCCAATCTCAAACCCTTTTTCAAGAAGAAAGCTAGTTAAGCATTTGTACCAAGCTCTAGGAGCTTGTTTAAGACCATAAAGAGCTTTGTGCAACTTGTAAACATGATTAGGCTTTTTGGGGTTCACAAATCCGGGAGGTTGTTTCACAAAAACTTGCTCCTCAATTTCACCATTTAGGAAAGCACTTTTGATATCCATTTGATAGAGAGTAATATCATGATGATTGGCATAAGCAAGAAGAATGCGAATGGATTCAAGTCTAGCAACGGGGGCATAGGTCTCACCATAGTCCATACCTTCGACTTGTGTGTAACCTTGAGCTACGAGACGAGCCTTGTTGCGGATGACTTGTCCATCTTCATCTTGCTTGTTCCGAAACACCCATTTGGTTCCAATGATGTTTTGATCATCCTTGGGCTTCTCTACCAAGGTCCACACCTTGTTCCTCTCGAAGTTGTGTAGTTCTTCGTGCATAGCGTTCACCCAATCCGGGTCTTTAAGTGCTTCTTCTACCTTCATAGGTTCAATACTAGAGATAAATGAGTAATGCTCACAAAAGTTAGCTAAGCGAGTTTTAGAGCGAGTAATTCTCCCGGAGTTGATGTCGTTCATCATTTGTTCCACGGGATGATTCTTCTTGACTCTTGCTCGAACTCGGGATAGCTTTTGTTGATGTTGTGGGTGAGCTTCCTCATCATCTTCATCTTCCTCTTCTTCTTCTTCATTGTTGTTGGTGTTGTCTTGAGGCGGTGGAGAAGGAGGTTGTGGTGGATCTTCTTTTTGCACTTCCTCATCTTGGTGAGTTCCACTTGTGGAGGCCTCCATGTTGCCTTGAGGTTCATCTTTCCGTGAGGTAGGTGGCTCCACATATGTAGATGAGGTACTCTCCTTCACTTCCATGGGACGGATCTTTCCAATAGATAAGTCTTGGATAGCTTCCGATGGGTCCTTGTCTCCTACATCAATAGGCATTTGCTCTACTTGCGAGCCATTAGATTCATCAAACTTCACATCTACCGTCTCTTCAACCTTTCGGGTGAAATTATTGTAGACACGGTAGGTGTGAGAGTTTGATCCATAACCAAGAAGAAAGCCTTCATGAGATTTAGGAGCAAATTTAGACCGACGATGCTTATCAAGGATATAGCATTTTGAACCAAAGACACGAAAGTATCCCACTTGGGGTTTGTTACCGGTGAGGAGCTCGTATGATGTCTTGCCGAGGAGCTTATGAAGATAAAGCCTGTTGATAGCATGACAAGCTGTCTCGACCGCTTCTCCCCAAAAATGCTTCGGTGTCTTGTATTCATCAAGCATCGTTCTCGCCATCTCTATGAGCGTTCGGTTCTTCCTCTCAACAACTCCATTTTGTTGAGGAGTGTACATAGCCGAGAACTCATGTAGAATTCTTTCCTCATCGAGAAAAGAGTCTACATTGGCGTTCTTGAACTCCGTTCCATTGTCACACCGAACTTTCTTGATCTTCACCTCAAATTGATTTTCTGAACCTGCGATTTATCATCAAGGAAAAATACCCACGTAAATCTGGAATAATCATCAACTATAACTAGACCAAAGGAGTTACCACCAAGGCTTTTGTAAGCATTGGGACCGAAGAGATCCATATGAAGAAGCTCAAGCGGTCTCCTTGTGGTCATGATGTTTTTCACGGGATGACTTCCACCAACTTTCTTTCCTGCTTGACAAGCACTACAAAGTCTATCTTTGTCAAAGAGAACATCTTTAACACCAAGAATATGATCACCTTTGATCAGCTTGTCTAGATTACGCATACCAACATGTCCTAGCCTTCTATGCCATAACCATCCTTTAGAGGATTTAGCAATGAAACAAGCTCTAGGTTGGGCTTTCTTAGTGAAATCAACAATGTATAGATCACCTCTACGGATACCGGTAAATGCCATGTTTTGATTGTCACGACGAAAGACTTGGCAATCTACTTTGGTGAATAGCACATTGAATCCAAAGTCAGCTAATCTAGACACGGAAAGTAAATTGTATCCAAGAGATTCTACAAGCATGACATTTTGAATAGAGCTATCATGAGATATGGCCACCTTACCAAGGCCAAGCACCTTACCCTTGGAGTTGTCTCCAAAAGTCACATACTTGCATGGACCATCGTTCTTTGCAAGCTCTCGAAACATGTCTTTGTCTCCGGTCATGTGATCGGTGCATCCACTATCAAGAATCCACTCTTTTCCGCCGGACATGTAGTCTCTCAGATTTGCCATGAGATTGAGACTCTTCATGACCTTGTCTAGCTCGGTGTCCGAATCGGAGTAATCATCGTCTTGCTCATGCTCATCATCATATTGACCCATAGATTGTTCATCATCAACACCTAGGTCAATTTGATAAGTACTTGCATTAGTTTGGTCAATGTGACAATAATCTTCGGAATGCAATGCAAGAGCATTTCTAATTATAATATTGATAAGAATGGGATCACCCTTCTTTTTCATAAGATCACGAAGCTCAAAGAAGCATTTATCAAAGTTGGGATCATTGGGGTGCAACTTATCAAATTCAATAGTCTTGTGTAAAATTTCATCAAGACTTCTCAAAGCGTAGTCCGGATAAAGTTCTTCCAAGAACTTCCATATAGCATAGGCACACTCAAATTTTGTAACAAGATTAAGCAAGTCATCGGGTAACCCTCTAATGATAAGATTTACAGTTCTAAGGTTACGAAGCAAATCAAGCTCTTCATCCATGGTAGGGTGCAAGGGATCAAAAGGAGGCACATAGGGGGTCTCAATATATTTGCACAAATTGTACATTTTAAAGATACTAAGCATTTCAGACCACCAAGAGTTACAGAACCTTCCATTAAGAACAGGCACTCTATGGCTAACACTCCCAAACGTAGACACGTCCATCTTCCTCCAATGGTGTGTAAACCAAAGCAATGGAGACCAAGGCTCTGATACCAATTATAGGATCGAAGAAGGTGAGAGTGTCTAGAGGGGGGGTGATTAGACTACTCGACAAGATAAAAATTCTGTCTTTGAACAAGAACAGATTTTGGCAGATTTTGCATAACACACAAGTCAAGTAGCATACTACACATGCAATTCTAGAGTATGGGCAGCGGAAAGTAAATTGCACAAGTAGTAAAGAGAGGTGGAGAAGATCAAACGCAATTTGGAGACACGGAGATTTTTGTCGTGGTTCCGATAGGTGGTGCTATCGTACATCCACGTTGATGGAGACTTCAACCCACGGAGGGTAACGGCTGCGCGAGTCCACGGAGGGCTCCACCCACGAAGGGTCCACGAAGAAGCAACCTTGTCTATTCCATCATGGCCTACGCCCACGGAGGGCTAGCCTTACTCGGGGTAGATCTTCACGAAGTAGGCGATCTCCTTGCCCTTACAAACTTCTTGGTTCAACTCCACATCTCGATGACGGAGGCTCCCAAGCGACACCTAACCAATCTAGGAGGCACCACCCTCCAAAAGGTAATAGATGTGGTTGATGATGATGAACTCCTTGCTCTTGTGCTTCAAGTGATAATCTCCCCAACACTCAACTCTCCTCACTGATATGGCTGTGGTGGAAGAAAGGATTGAGTGGAAAGCAACTTGGGAAGGCTAGAAATCAAGTTTCATATGGTAGGAATGGAGAACTTGATCTGTAGCGACCCGATCCAAATGGATCGAAGTCTCTGTGCTTAAGTGTCATCCCTGGATCGGTATGCTGACACACACAGTACTCGATGAATTATAACAGAGTTCAATCACACACTTTATTACATCGAGGTCCTCAAAAGAGTATTATTACAATAATATGGCCAAAGGCCATCTGGATAAAATAACTGCGGAAGCATCAAAAGTAAAAATGAGTCCATCAACTCCACGGCAAACTGAGTGCAGAACAACGACCTATCGCACCTTTACTCCTCGTCGGAAAACTCTGCAACATGAGATGTTGCAGCCGTGTAGGTCAGCACATGGAATATGCTGGCAATGTCACACCATAGAAATAATAATAAAGAAAAAGACTATCTCTATATGCAAATTTAGCTGGTGGAAGCTCTAAGTTTAATGTTTGCATAAAGCCAATTTTACCCTACAACAAAGGAATAAATTTATATTTACTACTAAGTTAAAAATGCCATTATTGAGAAGGTTCCTCCAACTCAATCCCAAAATTCCCAAGTTATTAGTAACCCAATGATTTCATTAAGAAGAGTGATGAGATCAACCAATAATTCACTTCCAGATACTCAAGTTGTCCATAACCGGGGACACGGCTAATCATGATTAGTTTGTACACTCTGCAGAGGTTTGCGCACTTTTCCCCACAAGACTCGACCACCTCCATGATCGGAAGATCGAGACATAGTCATCTGAAGTATTTCCTCCAAACCCTGGGTAGGCCGGTACACCTACTTTCCCCTACATCAGCTAGTCTACCACGGAAAGAGGTCACACAACTTACTCAACTATGCCAGAGCCCATAATGGCTTGTGGCTGCACACGGAAGTTTCTAGGCATGAAATATCTTATGATCCCTTTGAGCCTGGGTGGCGGACCTAGGGTAATCACACGGGTACTCCGGGATTCCCCTTGGGCAAGAACTGGTTTCTCCAGGTGCCCCAAACAATCCACCCAGATGTGTATTAAAGTTGCCACCTTATGTTGTCCCAAAATTATTATCTCTCGCAGCTTGCATGTATCACACATACCAATCCCCGTCTACGAGCATGGCTAAGCAATATATGATATAACGAATATTCCCGGGGTGATAAAAGGTCATAGGTTCCTACCAAATGAACTACATAGCATAACCACATGTTCCCAATCCTACTCATGCAATCTTTGAGGGTGAAACTAATGCATAGTAAAAACTGGGTATTAAAAAATTATGATCAAAGTGTGAACTTGCCTTGCTGACGTTCGTTGAACTCTAAAGATTCGTAGTAACAAGCTTCGCACTCCGGATGATCTAGCGTATGCAAGCAATAACATACATAATCATACAAGCAAAGAATCAAAAAGAAAACGAATAAAAGATTTCGAAAAACTCCAAAAACACCAAAATAAAGTTTTTGTACAGAACATAAATTTTTATCGCAACGAAAATAAATGGTTTTGATTTTAACAGAAAGTACATGTCACAAGCTTCGATTTGCAAAAAGAATCACCCAAAACGGTGTTACAAAACTCAAGTTATGACCTAATGAAGTTTGAATTCAGATCTGTTTGAATTCAAATTTTAAAATTTTCAAAAATATATTTCGTTTGGTTCTCTGGATAGAGGATATTTCTACGAACCCGTAGGAAAAAGAATCAACTAAATCGGATCTATAGACTAAAAGATATACTAGAAACAAGATTTGGTATAGAATCTGAGAATAAAAAAATTACTAAAAAAACAAACAAACAAAAAAATTCGGCCAGAGACAAGTGGCGCTCTCTGATTGGATGGTGTATTTGCTGCGGCTAAAAGAGAAAAATAAACCGGAGGTCGGTTCAATTTAAACCGAAGAAAACCAATCTACAGAAAAAAAAACGTATTTTTTTAACTGAACGAACAAACATCTGTTCGTGTACGTACAGAGAAGGGCGGCTCGGGCGTGATGGCGGCGGCGGCTCCGGCGGTCGTGGGCGGCGACGGAGGTGTCTAGGAGATGTAGTGAAGAGTGGCTCGTCTGGTGGTGGAGTCAGTGAAGATCGGAGGCGACGAACGGCGACGGAACGAAGCGGAGAAACTTGGTGCTCCGGGTGCTCCGGTGAAGACAACGAGGTTGGTGCAGTGGCTGTAGATGGAGAGAGATCACAAAATCTTGTCAAAACGATGATAGGGATCAAGAGAAGTCGGAACCCAAAAGGATAGGGCTCGGGATGGCTCACCGGCGTCGGAAACTGACGATGAACTGGAGCTTCTGCTGCCGGATTGGAACGTCGAGTATATGTTGTAGGGGTGGACTTGGCGAGGGATTTTCGTCTGAATCGGTCGAGGAGGGTCGTGGCTATTTATAGGACATCTTCCTTGGAAGGGAAACGGACTGGAGAATTGATTTCCATGAATTGGAAACGAAGGGGCCTCGGTTGTACGCGTACGTTTCTAAGGAAGAAGAAAAGGTGAGGGGAGAGCGAGCGAGCGATGGATTTTTTTTCTGTGGGGCGCTCGGGAATGGCCTCGCTGGCTTTGGCGCTGGGTTGGGCGAGCGTGGGCGCTGGTTGGCCTCGGTAGCAAATGGCTGGGCCGCGTTTTTTTTTTGAATTAGACAGTGAGACAAAAAAATATAAAGATAGAAAATAAAAATATTTTAATATAGGACATATATATATATATCAAAAAAATCGGAAAAATAAATCCTACATGATGAACTATTTTTCAGAGGCTAAATAAAAACTTTATAAAAAACATTTTTCTTAAAATCCAAATGAAACTCAAATTTGAATTCAAAACTTTCGGCATTGTTTTCATCTGACTTTTTTTGGAGTGTCATGTTCGCTCCTCTCAGAATTATTATTTAGATCTGAAGAAAAATGTTCATATAATAATATGGTCTTATATATGACCTTGTGAACGTTTATCCTGCCGATAATGCAAATAAATAAATAAAAAACATTTTTGTTAAGCTAGTAAAATAAATTGCAAATAAAACCCAACAAATATATTTTGGTTCCAAATTCAAATTCCAATATTTTCCTTCTGATTTTGAAGAAGTCATTTTATCTTCTCTCTTTATTTTTGGAATAATGGAAATGATCTTTTTTTATGGAACCAAGTTTGATCCAATTTCCAAATTTTGAAATTTCAAAAGTGGGTTTTAGGGAAACTTCCAACTCTCTCTTTTCGTCCTTGAGTTGCTCAAAGTTCCTTGGATCATAATCAAATAATACAAATGGGGCAAAAATGCATAAATCATGGATGCATATGAATGATCTATTTATAAACATCCAAATTGAAAATTTGGGATGTTACAAACCTACCCCCCTTAAGATGAATCTCGCCCTCGAGATTCGGGTTGGCTAGCAAAAAGGTGTGGGTGATCTTGTCGAAGATCTTCTTCGCGTTCCCAGGTGGCTTCTTCCTCAGTATGATGACTCCACTGAACCTTGCAAAACTTGATGACCTTGCTGCGGGTAACCCTGCTTGCTGTTTCGAGAATCTTGATGGGCTTCTCCTCATAGGTCAGATCACTATCCAACTGTATGGCTTCTAGTGGCACTGTATCTCTCAAAGGAATATCAGCCATCTCTGCATGGCACTTCTTCAATTGAGAAACATGAAACACATTATGAACTCCAGACAAGGCTTCGGGTAACTCCAACTGATATGCAACTTCTCCTCTGCGTTCCAAAATTTTGTATGGCCCCACAAATCGTGGTGCTAGTTTGCCTTTAACTCCAAACCGTTTAACTCCTCGAAGTGGAGACACACGAAGATATGCTCTATCTCCGACTTCATAAGTTACTTCCTTGCGTTTAGTATCGGCATAACTCTTTTGTCTGGATTGGGCTATCTTAAGTCTGTCACGGATCAACTTGACTTTCTCCTCTGAATCTTTAATTAAATCTAGTCCGAATAATTTACGGTCTCCAACTTCATCCCACATTAATGGTGTCCTGCACCTCCTTCCGTACAAAGCTTCGAAAGGGGCCATCTTCAAACTAGCTTGATAGCTGTTGTTATATGAGAATTCTGCGTATGGAAAATTATCATCCCAACTAGATCCATAATCTAGCGCACAAGCTCTCAACATGTCCTCCAGAATCTGATTGACTCTCTCGGTCTACCCATCTGTCTGCGGATGAAAAGCTGTACTGAACTCTAGCCTGGTACCCAAAGTTTCGTGTAACTGATGCCAAAACTTTGAGGTAAATTGTGTTCCTCTATCTGATACGATGGTCCTCGGAACTACATGCAGACATACGATCCTGGTCATGTATATCTTGGCCAATTTAGCACTTGTATATGTGGTTTTCACGGGGATGAAGTGAGCTACCTTGGTCAAGCGATCAACTACTACCCAAATAGAATCATAGCCTGATCGGGTCCTGGGTAATCCTGTAATGAAGTCCATGCCAAGCTTGTCCCACTTCCAATTGGGTATCGGCAAAGGCTGAAGTAATCCTGCTGGTTTCTGGTGCTCTGCCTTAACCCTTTGACATACATCACATACTGCGACATACTCGGCAATATCCTTTTTCATACCTGTCCACCAGAAACTTTCCTTCAAGTTCAAATACATCTTGGTGTTTCCTGGGTGTATCGAATAAGGCGAATCATGAGCCTCCTGAAGAATCAACTTCCTGATCTCTGTGTCATTTGGCACATAAATATGCTGCTCAAACCATAAGGTTCCGTGTTCATCCTCACGAAATCCTTCTGCCTTTCCTTGGTTCATCCTTTCCTTTATTTCTGCAATACCTTTGTCTAACTTCTGGGCTTCTCGGATCTTTCCCAACAAGGTGGATTGAATTTCCATTGCGGTAACAAAACCTCGTGGTACTATCTCCAATCGGAGATCTCTGAGATCATCAATTAACTCTTGAGGTAATCCTCCTGTTGTGAGGGTATTGACATAACTCTTGCGGCTCAATGCATCTGCCACAACATTTGCCTTTCCTGGGTGATAGTGCAATTTCATGTCATAATCTTTTATGAGCTCCAACCATCTTCTCTGCCTGAGGTTCAACTGCTTCTGCGTGAAGATGTATTTCAAACTCTTGTGATCCGTGTAAACATCACAACGATTTCCAATAAGAAAATGCCTCCAGGTCTTGAGCGCATGCACTACGGCTGCTAACTCCAAATCATGCGTGGCATAATTCCGCTCATGGGGTCGAAGTTGACGTGAGGCATATGAAACAACTCTTCCTTCTTGCATAAGAACACCTCCAAGTCCCTGACGAGAAGCGTTGCAATATACCTGAAAATCCTTGCGTATATTCGGAAGAATTAGTACTGGGGCTGTGACCAAACGTTTCTTCAACTCCTGAAAACTGGCCTCACATTCCTCGGTCCAATTAAACTTGGTGTCTTTCTTCAATAACTCTGTCATGGGCTTCGCGATCTTGGAGAAATTATCAATAAACCTCCGATAATATCCTGCGAGTCCAAGGAAACTGCGAATCTCTCCGACTGAGGTGGGTGCCTTCCATTCGGTGACGGCTTCAACTTTCGAAGGATCCACTGCTATTCCTTCCCCTGATATAACATGTCCGAGAAATCCAACTTCCTTCAACCAGAATTCACACTTGCTGAACTTTGCATATAACTGATGTTCCCTGAGCTTCTCAAGAACCAAGCGCAAATGTTCCTTGTGTTCTTCTTCATTCTTTGAGTAAATCAATATATCATCAATGAATACCACAACAAACTTATCCAAGAACTCCATGAATACCTTATTCATCATATTCATAAAATAGGCAGGGGCATTAGTTAAACCAAAAGACATGACTGTATACTCATAAAGCCCATATCTCGTGGTAAAGGCTGTCTTGGGTATATCCTGTTCTCAAATCTTCAGCTGGTGATATCCAGATCGAAGATCGATTTTTGAGAAAACTTTTGCTCCTTGTAGCTGGTCAAACAAATCATTGATCATCGGCAGAGGGTACTTGTTCTTGATCGTCACCTCATTCAACGCACGGTAATCCACAACCATTCTCAAGGATCCATCCTTCTTCTCAACTAGAAGCACTGGGGCTCCCCAAGGTGATGAACTCGGTCGAATATAACCTTTCTCCAATAATTCCTTAATCTGCTTCTTAATTTCCTCCAGGTCATTTGCGGGCATCCGGTACGGTCTCTTGGATATTGGTCCGGTGCCTGGTAACAATTCAATCAAAAACTCTATGTCCCGATCCGGTGGCATGCCTGGTAGTTCCTCCGGAAAAACATCGGGATAATCCTTCACAACTGGTACTTCCTCTTGAACAACTCCCGAAAGAGAATTCACTTGAGTCCTCCTTGGCGCATGCCTCGACACATACTTGATCCGTTTCCCCTCTGGGGTAGTGACGGTGGGTTGTTGTTGTTGTTGTTGTTCTGGTTCTGATTTTGGATGAGTAGCTGCATGAGGGCATTCTGATTCTGGATCAACTGGGTAATCTCCCCAACACTCAACTCTCCTCACTGATATGGCTGTGGTGGAAGAAAGGATTGAGTGGAAAGCAACTTGGGAAGGCTAGAAATCAAGTTTCATATGGTAGGAATGGAGCAACTTGATCTCAACACAAGGGTAGGTAGTTCTCTTCTCAGAAAGTGTAAGGTAGGAGTGGTAGTACTTTCTGATGGCTCTCTCCACGAATGAAGAGGGGGTGGAGGGGTATATATAGCCTCCACACAAAATCCAACCGTTACACACATATTTGAGTAATCTCGGTGAGACCAAAGTGAAATCTCGGTCAGACCGAAAGTTCAAATATAGTGAACGTTGGGGTTTTCGGTGGGACCGAAAATACCATCTCGGTGAGGCCGAAAGAGCAAAAGATATGAACGTTGGGATTTTCGGTGAGACCGAGAAAGAAAACTTGGTTAGACCGATTTGACAAAAGTCAGGACATGCCAGTTTCGGTGGGACCGGAAATGCAATATCGGTGAGACCGATTTGAGCCAAGACAGAAGCTTGTCAATCTCGGTAAGACCGAAAAAGCAAACTCGGTTATTCCGATATGATGTCAAATGGTTACAGAAGGTTGGCAGTCCATATTTCGGTGAGACCGATCTCAAACTCGGAATGACCGAAATTTCTAGGGTTTGGAAAATAGCTGAGGTGGTTCATCTCGGTGGGACTGAGTTGGAAGAATCGGTTTGTCCGAGATTACTTATGAGTGTGTATAGTAGTGAAAGTTGCTGATAGTTAAAGGAGCTAAATCACTAAGCACTTGAGCAACCAGATCATCAACACAACCTCATCCCCTTTTAATAGTATTGGCTTTTCCTATGGACTCAATGTGATCTTTGATCATTAAACCAAAAATGGAGTCTTGAGATTTTGCCAATGCTTGCCTTAGCATTTGAGGGGTCCACTTCTTCAGTCATTTCCATAGCCAATGTGATTGGATTTCCTGAAACATACTTGATAAAAGCATTAGTCCAACCACAAAGTATGTTGTCATTAATTACCAAAACCACCCGGAGAGCAAATGTGCTTTCAGGGGGTTAAGAGTTCCAATTTTCAATGGCGCGTTCTAAGTACTAAGTAGTTTTTAGAACAATTGGTATGGAGCGAAAATGGAATTCATAGTACTACGTACCTCGTTGGCGTATGGTTGTATGGGTTTATGTTGCGAGATGTTGAACCTAGGAGTTCTAGGGAAAATACTATGTTTAGATTTAGATGTTGGTTTTCAGTAATGAAAGTCGGAAGGGGGAAACCCTTCTTTGATTAGAAAAAACTAGTACTTCTGTTCTGGTTTACTAGTCCCCAACCTATTTTGGGTCAAAGTTTGTCCACGAATTTTCTTGTAAAATGTGAATGGAAAACGAGATTTTGTTATATGCATACAAAAAAGGACTGGAGGGAGTGATTGCTCTAACGGGGACATGACCTCTCATAGCGCAGGCATTGAATCGGCGTGCCGGCCAAGAGGGCCCCACTCGCTGCAGGCCCTGCTGAACACGCCTCCTCGCCGCATGCAACCGGATTCAGAGTGCCACGCCTGCCTTCATTGAATCCGCGTGTGTGCCGGCAACACGTCCTTCCGCGAGCCGGCCGGCACTTTGGAACACAAAAAATGACCAAAATATAATTAATTACGCATGGTCTTGACTTGTTGTGCTTGCACTGGTAGCAGGAACTAGATGTTTTTCTTTATTCATAACTCTCCTCAATTTTTTTGGCTTTGAAGTGAATCATGGTTGTGGACATTATGTATGAATGTGGAGATATCTGTGAACATGAGTTTGATGTGGAAGTTGAACTTGGAATGTCGGGCTTGCGCGTGAACTATACCATGTCCAATGCTTCGTCTGTTATTGTTTGGAAAGTAATTGCTCTTATTACATGACCCAAAAAAACAAATTTTGTGCAACATCAGTAGATGCACAGACATCAAAAGAGGCATGCTGACTGGATAAACATTTGAACCTAGTTACTATGAAGGAAATTCTGTATTGACAACAATTTTAGATAGTAGGAGATACCTAGCCTGCTCTGCCTCTGCTAGCTTATTTTTGGTTTCTTCCATCTCTTCTTTGGCATGGGTGAAGAGAGCATCTGATTGCTCTTTTCGCTTCTTCAGGAACTCAGCTACATTCTCAAGGGCTGCTGCACACTTTCTTTCAGCCTTTACTAGAGCCACGAGGACACGAACAGCTGACGACTCCACCTGGCTTTTGTGTAATCCAGCATCATCTGGGAATTTGCACCTTGTGTCTAATCCAGCATCTTTAGGGAACTGGCACCTTGTGTGTAATCCAGCCTCATTCTGGAAACATGATCTCGAGGTTGACCATACTTCCCTCCTCGCAGGAACTGCATCCTGACATGAAGTTACTTCTTTTTTTATATAATTACTCAGAGCAATCCAGATCCATTTAGTAGAAGCCGGATAAACAGAACTGGGAGAAGTGAACTCAAAAGGAAAAATATATAAAAAAAGACTACCAGGTGAGAACACCCACTTCCTACATCAAGCTAAAAACGAAAGCATTAGGACGATTAAGACTCTTCTTATGACACATCGAAGAACACGAGGCTTAAGAGAAACAGAAACTACATCATATACACATCAAAGAACACGAGGCTAAACGAAAGTAATTGAAAGGGTGTTACTTACCAAAGCATGTTTTACAGGTTCGGTGCAGCTCCTCTTTAACTTGCCATGCTCCTTGAAGATGTCCCCAATATCCTGTGTTTGGTCTTCATTGCTCCTCTGCATGTTCTCACTCGTGGTTTTAAAATCTCAACATGGCAAGAAAAATATACTACTAGTAATACTCGCGCATCTTGTGGGCAACATTAGAGCATCTAGAACACAATCGCAACGCGCCGCGCTTTATAAAGCATTTACAGTGTTAAGATCGAGAAGTAGAGATAGAGAGTAGAGGATAGTTCTCAGCGTAGATAGATAAAAAATAGATTATTCAACTACTCCTCGTCGTCTGACTCCTCGGTGATGTCCTCCTTCGACGTCTGACTGTAGGCATGAAGATACCGATCATCATTGGATTCCCAGGGCGACGCTGCTCCTAGCCTCACGTTGAATTGAGCATCCGCTTTTCGCCTACGCTTGTCCTCGCGATAGGTGGCTCGCTTCGCCCTCCTCTTATCCCTCTCCGCCCTCCTTTGCTCATAGAACTCGCGCTCGTTGATGATGTCCTGCGAGAAGCATTGGCCCACAGCGTCATGGCTTCCTCGTCCATGTCAGTGATGCCGAGATGGGGCAACCACCTCCTGTGGTTGCGACGATCCTCGTCGGTGATAAGCCGCGGTAGACGCGCGAGCTCATGTGTCCGCTCCCGCGTTGGCACGTTGGGGAAGTTCAATGTTCTATGAGGCCACCGGAGGCGCCAGGCCGATGCGTCGTACGTCCGGGCGGCCTCATGGGCGGTGTCGAAATTGCCGAGGCCGAGGCGCATCCCGCGGAACCAGATCTCGGCGGAGATGCCGCCGGAGGAGCGCGCGCGGACGCCGTGGTATCCCCAAGTTTCCCGGCGACGCGGCAGCATGGTGGCACGGCGGCGGCGAGGCGAGAAAGAGCGGGGAGAGAGCGGTGGCAAGGCACAGAGCGGTGGGTGGTGTTGGATTTTATAAAGCGCGCCGGATGCCGCGCGCCAAAACTAGGGCACGCCCGGCCGCTTTTTCCGACACGCACGCAATCCTTTCCCGAAGTCTCTGCTATCTCTACTCTCTTCTCTATTGTAATATTTATTTAATATTTAATATTTATCTCAACTCCTCTACTCTCTATTTTGTTTCCTCTACTTTTTCCCTATTTTTCTTCTAAAAAACAGATTTGGTGATGATGGTGTTCTTGCCATCCTGCAATATAGGCCATTCGATTTATATCCGATGGATAGGAAGGAAACTGTGGCAGTTTTGCAAAAAGATACCCACACCCCTCTCCACATTTCCAAATAAGGCATTCCCTCGTTCATCCTTTTCTCCCACAAGATAAATTACTCATACAAATGCATCTTGATGCATGCAATGCATGTGCATCTTGCTACTTCTAAAAAACTATTCATCATGTGCCACACTACTGATTGCAGATGAAATACCTACCCAAGCACAGCGCAATACGGGAGCGATGCACAATTACAAGCTGATATTCTGTTGGACAATGGAGTCTATAACCAATTACTTTTACGGGAACAATAGCACCCAGGAAATTTGAAGGGTAGGTATGAACAAAATTGGAACTGGACATGTACTACTAAGTGAATCAATACACACATTACCAATCGATGAGAAGAACGATGGTCGCGGTGGCCTCTGTGAGTCATGGTCGGCAACGGGAGTCAGTTCATTGTCCATGACGGTGGTACTTCTACGCATGGCGTCGGCTTCCGGGAAGCAGATCCGAGACCGTGGAAGACGGTGCCGGGGATGAGGCTCCGTGTATGATGACGATGGTGGACCGGCTCCTATGCGGTGTACGAGGTCGTCGATGAGGCAGATGCGATGCGGTGGACGAGTGCGCCGATGTAGAAGGGGAGGAGCACGAAGGCTGCGATGCCATGGAGAAGTATATTTTGCGGTGGGGATAGAAAATGGGGAGTATTCAGGTGTACTACTCTAGGTGTCGGGGTGGGGTTGGCTGGGTAGGGTGAACCTGAAGTTACGAAAACAGCCCCCTACCAACCGTCATCTGTCGGCCTGTTCTGAAAGCTATGATGGTAACTTCCCACTGCTCGAATCAAGGTCGCGGGAGATTTTCCCGCCGACCTCTAAATTTTGTGACACTGAACTCCCCGTGTGGCGTGTTGGGTGATTGTGCTAAGCAACTACCGAGTAGTACTAGTAAACTCTGCATATTAGGTTTGACCAAAGTCAAACTTCCTAAAGTTTGACCAAGTTTATAGAAAAATATAAACATTTACCATAACAGGTATGTATGATGTGAAATTACATTCAGTAATGAATCTAATGGTATTTATTTGTTATTGTATATGTTAATATTTTTTGTTACAAACTTTCTGAGAGTTTACAAAACTTGACTTTGACCAATGCTAATACGCATACATAAATAAAAACGGAGGGTGTACACATTTGTTTTCCTAGTATGTAGTGAATTAATCATTTGTTGAAATTGTGAAATAAATATATTACGCTATTGACTTCGAATGTAATGGTCTATACAATAAAATAGTTACAATCATTGTCGAATTCCAAGATGTATACGAGGTCTATAGTACTCCCCCCGTTTTTATTTACTCTGCATATTAGGTTTGACTGAAGTCAAACTTTGTAAAGTTTGACCAAGTTTATAAAAATATATATAAACATTTACCATAACAAATCTATATGATGTGAAAGTACATTTAATAATGAATCTAACGGTATCGATTAATTATTGTATATGTTAATATCTTTGTTTATAAACTTTGTCAAAGTTTACAAAGCTTTACTTTGACCAAAGCTAATATGTGAACTAAATAAGAACAGAGGGAGTACTTCACAACATGCTCAAACTCACATAATCCCAGTCATATGACAATCAAAATGCATTTCATAGTTATTACTTTGTAGGATGCAACAAAACCAACAATAACTCTACATCAGCCATTATAAAAGCAACATTTTGAACATATCCCAATGTGTGAATGAAACATGCAGAGAGAGCTTGCGAAGATGGAGCAGATAGGGCGGGAAATATTTTATGTATGTGGACGAGAGAGTAGGAGACAAACCTAACGAAACAGAGAGATGGAGATAGCTACAGAGAGAAAGAGAGAGGAAGAAGTTGGGTCTGTGAGAAAGATGGAGACATGTAATATATGTGAGATGCGTGTGCATCCGGATTCTGTATACGTGGAAGGAGAAGAGACAACAGGTTTCATGATAGAGCTGTAAAAACATGGACGAGAGGGGAAGGGTCTATTGGGTTGAGGGATTGATAAATTTGTACGGGGGAGAGAGGGATTGGTAATTTTGTGCGACAGAGAGAGGGTGGAGGAGGAGT
Organism: Secale cereale; assembly: GCA_902687465.1. NCBI lineage: Eukaryota > Viridiplantae > Streptophyta > Magnoliopsida > Poales > Poaceae > Secale > Secale cereale. The sequence goes on along the minus strand of LR738711.1, from coordinate 340,883,504 downwards.
ACGTTAGCCGTCGTCACATCTTCCCGCTTCCAGATGGCCCCGCATTCTCTAGCGCAGTGTGGTTGCCGTCTTCGATCTCCTCGATGCCCTCTTTGAAGATCGAGGTGTTGTGCATGCTGGGGTGCAGAGAAGCATAAGCGAGAGTGGTTGCCATATAACCTTCGATGGGGATGAATTGTGTGCTTGGGGGAGGGGGCATGTGTGTGTTGTGTGTGTTTCAGATATTGAGAGAAAACAAACCTAAGGAGACAAATGTGTGTGTATGTGACGGAAAACTACTTGCTAAATAGGGTATTCGTGAAGAGATTGTGTGTGCGAGATAGAGAGCGATGTGCGGGCCTTGAGGTTGGCAAGGGCCGGGTGAGGGTGTCAAAATGTGCGCGTTGATGCATGTGTTACATGCGATTGTGCGAGGGACGGACGAACCGAGAGAGATGGTTGTTGTGTTACGAATTCTCCTCTCTCTCTCTCTCTCTCTCTCTCTCTCTCTCTCTCTCTCTCTCACACACACACACACACACACACACAAGTAAAATGGAAGACCGTTCTCTCATGTATACACAACGTACCGGCTTTTGTCTATGTCTCACTCATTCATGATCATTTGCACATTCACACCTCTCTATGTCTCTATAACACGCACACCGTCTCCACATTGCCCTTCCACCACAACACACATATGGACACATACACACGTTCTCTCTCAGTCACACACACAAAATCAGTATTAAATAAAAGGCGCGCCTAAAATGTCCAAATCCAAAGAACAGGAACTGGAGCTAAATTCAAATGTATGGAAATACTGCAGTATCAAGAACTTTTCCCGGAAAAAAAGTTGAGTAATATTCGGGGATTGTTTTCACAAACACAAAAAGGTTCGGTGGATGTCCTTGGAGCGCGACACGGTGACACACCGTTCGATCGACCGCGCGGCCGCGGTTCACGCGCTTGCACAGGATTCCGTGTCATGGCTGTGGTAAATAATAAAAGCGCTGCCTAAGTCTAATGTTTACGTGTACTAGTACGGTTTTCTTTTAAGTTTGACAAATCCTATATGAAACTAAACTAAGATTCCATACGCGCACTCATCAATATGCCGCCGCCGCCGTTGCGCATGCCGGCGTCCACCTGCTCCGGCCAACAATTTCTCGCCCATCACCGCCGTGTCGCCTCCAAGCCCAAGGCTCGCCTGCTCACGTCGTCTGCAGTCCCTCATAGCGATACCGCCGCGCTGCCAAGCACGCGAGCAGCTGGTGGAGCCGCGTCTATGCACGCAGCGTACGAAGAGGAGGACGAGCGCGTGCTCCAGCACACTGGCGAGTAGGAACTAGCGCGTCATTGTCATCTCCGCCCACGCGGAGGAGGCGTGCCTGGTGGCTGTCGCGGGCTGAGAAGCCAGTAACGAGCGCGTCGATCCCGCATACCGGGTGCAGACGTGGAATCTACCTTCAAGACCTTAAATGCCACGTGGATCCTGCAATCTGAAGGAGCAATTTGGTCAGTCGACTCTTGTGAGCCGTTTGATGCAACATGGATTTCTGGAAGGGCTTCTTCAACCTCCGAAATAGATTCACGGTTCATCTTCTCAGCCCGCCACACGCCTAACCGCCTGCCGCCGCTACCGCGCCCTCCCCTGAACCGCCTGCAATTGCCATGCTCCCCCACCCCCAGCCATCCGTTTAACCCCGGGCACGATACAATTTTTTCCAGTGAACTGCATTCCACACCCAACACTCATAAGATAGATCATGGGCACCCTATCGTCTTCTTCCTTCACTCCGTCGAACTTATTTCACAAATCGACTGACCCAAATTATACTACTAGTACGAACGTATTATCTAAAGTAGGAACACGAAGATACGAGCAGTAGTACCAACTGCAAGAAGAACAATAGTAAGACATAGTACTAGTACTACTGTATGTACTAAAGAGTACAAATAACGAGAAAGAACATAAACATAGTTCCGCTGGGGCCTCAGCACAACACACCCTTGAAAATGAACTAAGCAACTAGTCCCCTTGACACTTCAGTAGAACCAGCATGAGCGACGGCACTACCACCTACTCGGAGTCCAAGTCCACGTCCTCGTCTTCGTCCTCGTCCCTCTTCCTCTTCCTCTTCGCCGATGCTTCTATGCTTGAACCGGACACTGGGCTCTGCTTCTTCATCCAACCCTTGTAGATAATTAAACAAAGGTAGGCATCCATTGCTACGTACAGGACCTTCGACTTCCATGCACGATGAAACTCGTGGTGAGGTTTTTCAGTTTAGCGTACGAACGATCAATCATGGCTGCTGCCAGGGTCAGCATTGAAGGCTGAGAGGAGGACACCAGGCTCTCCTTCTAGAGATTGAAGGGCTGGCCTACAACGAGGTGTATCCGACCTAGGATTTCCTCATCGTTCCTAAAGTCTACAGTAACGAATTTGACTCGGTCGCCCTTGAGGAACTGCTTAAATTCCTCGCACTCAACGTTGGCATGGCATATGTGGTAGACCAAGCATAAGTCATGCACGCAAACCTGGATCATGGCGGGCTTCTTCTTCTCTGCCTCCTTTAGTTTCTTCTCGCTTCCCAGGACCGTGGTATACTCAATATCTAGCCCAGCGACCCACTCATCATTTGAGTTTTCGAACATGAGTTCAAAGTGAGCAAGGCATTCTTTCACCGTTGCGGAAGAACGGGCGTAGATGACGTCGAACTCATCGCCAGTGATGGTTCTATCCTTGTACTCACCGCGGATCATGAAGATTTCGGACGCCATGGATTTGGGAGGAGGGCTAGGATTGGCGGGACGACTTGGAGCGAACTGTTGTAAGGTATTGTACTAGTAGAAGACGGGGACGAGTAGGGCGTGCAAACGGCTTTGGGTTGCAGGCTTGCCAGGTGGATAAATGGCTACAAGCCCCGAAAGATTTCTCGGGAACTATGCGGGACCCACTAGATGTCATGTCTACTAGACCCATACCGTAGGCCTGACGGTATAGCTTCTGCCTGTTCACACGCCATGCAGGCTTGTGTGTAACTTCAATTAATTTCGTCAACCGTCGCGCCTCCCACGACCTTTGGCATGTTCGCACGCCATGCCGGCTTGTTTGCTATTCCCGTGTGCAAGATACTCCCTCCGTTTCAGCACGCATACCAAGGAGAGTCCCATTCGAAATTTTCTATACAAGTTTGCCCCTCCTTTTGCGTGGATTAGAGTACTAGTCGCCTCGAATCCCTCCATGCATGTCACACGTAATCTCTCTCTCCTCCGCTTATGTCTCTACATGCAAACTAGGAAGTTGCGCCAATTTAGGAGATTAATTGCTAGCGAAGCGGAAAGGCAGGGGCAGGCTGGGAAAGGTGCGCTACTCAAGGGGATCACGTAGAGCACTTGGAAAAAACGAAAAAAGTTATGCGCAGAGTATAAAGGATCAGAGGGAGTACCAGCTAAGATACCACCATTATGGCCAGCCTTAACCATCGCATGCAATAATTTAGTGCACCTTGCCCGGCATGTGTGGGGAGTGTATGTTTTTAATGACTTGAGATTATACCTAGCCCGGCATGCATGATGAGACTTTATGCACCGTTCCCCATACCTATAGGAAGCCCGTTCGTCTCCAAATCTTTTCCTCTCCATGTGTGGAAACAATATGCCTGCCAGACTCTCCTTCTCCCTCCCGCGGTCCCACCACTCCACCCGGGATGCTGCTTGAGTTACTTAACTTCAGGTGCATTGGGTCACTGACATCCAACAGGGGTCTGGCCCACATGTCAGTGACGCAACTGGACCTGAAGTTAAGTCAATGTAGCTCAGTCCATATCTTACGTAGGTGTGCCATTGCTCGCTTTAAATACCGCGCCTCCCATGATATTCGGAAGAATGCTCACGTTCACCGCTATCTCCTCCCCCTCCCTCTCACGTCGACCACCATGGCATCGCCCCTCCCAAGCCCTAGGCGCCCCTCGCTGCACTGCGCGGACAGTCACGCGTCGTCGTTCCATTCCTTGCCGCCACTAGTCGAGGAGGATGCGTCGGCGTTCCGCTCCTCGCCGCGACGCGTCAAGGTGGACGCGTCGGCGTTCCGCTCCTCGCCGCCACTTATCGAGGAGGACGCGTCGGCGTTCCCCTCCTCGCCGGGACAAGTTGAGGTGGACACGTCGGCGTTCCCAATCTCGCAAGCACTCGCGTCGAAGGACGCGTCGGCTCCCCGCTACGAGGAGAACGCCGCGCCGCTCGCTGAGCCCCCCACCCTTGAGGAGCTTTGGAAAGAAATGGATGTCGCCTTGTGGGAGGCTTTGCCTCCAACAGAGCGCACCAAAATAGAGGCGGAGAAGAAGGCCGAGGAAGAGAAGCGCGCCACGGGACAAGCTGCCTGGGAGGCCTATGTCGAGTCCGAGAGAGTCAGGCAATTGGCTCTTTGGTAGAAGGCTGGTGCGAGGGCCGTGAGGGTGGCGGAGGACGTCCGTGCCAAAGCCCAAAGGGCAGTCAGGTCCAAGAGCCTCATATACGCTTGGCGGTACGTGGACCAGGTGCACGCTTCTAGCCAGGAGGAGTACCTGTTGTCGCCGGATCTCCACACCAGTGAGATCCTGCTCGCCCGCCGGCAAGCTGCCAATCAGCACCTCGCGAGTTGCGAGGCTGAGGAAGAGGCGAGTTGCGAGTCACGAGTTCAACTAGTAATGGCGCACCAGATCCACGGTGCGCCATTAGTATTTTTTTTCCAATTTTGTTTTTATTATTTTTTTTATTTTTTTTCAAAACTAGTAATGGTGCACCGTGGGTGTGGTGCGCCATTACTAGTTGAACTAGTAATGGCGCACCACATCCACGGTCTGCCATTACTAACTTGGCCCAATATTTCACCAACTGCACCCCCCCCCCTCGTGGACCGCCTTTTCCAGTTTAAAATAAATAAAAGGAAATGATGGAAATGTCAAAAAATATAAAAGAAAATAAGTTTCCCATGTGATATGTGGTCTACTTGTTGGGAAAATTTACAAATATGAATTTTGACTTTATTTGCAAAATATCTCTGGAATTTAGTAAAACGGGCATAACTTTTTCATACGAACTCGGATTAAAAAAAATTATATAAAAAATCATCCACTCGAAAAGTTACATACGAATTTAACGGGGGAACCCCCGTTAAACATTTTCAAAATCCCTAAAAACCTAACAGAAAAAAGTTACGGGGCTTTTAAGATCTAGAGGCAAAAAATTCAAAAAATTTAAAACTTACTAGTGGCGCACTGTTTGCTAGGTGCGCCACTAGTAACAGAAAAGAAAAATTAAAAAATGTTCGAATTTTTTTTTTGATGTTTTTTTCCAAAATATGATACGTAATATGACCGGGAAGTTTGAAATATATTTTCAAAATGTCATCATACTCATGAACATGAACAAACTCCTAGACATCAAGAAGGTTTAATAGGATTGATATGATAGATATATCAACAAGTGCGTGTGAAGTGAGCTGGTGCTGGGGTTGGATAGAACTACGAAGTTAAGCGTGCTCGGGCTGGAATAGTGTGAGGATGGGTGACCTTCCGAGAAGTTTGACCACAGAGTGTGATTTGACTTGAGATTAAGCAAATTGACCCCAGATTAAGCCATAATGACTTGAGATTAAGAAAAAAAATAAAAAAAAATTGAAAAAAAAATTCTGAATTTTTTTTTACTAATGGCGCACTTCTATGTAGAGCGCCATTAGTATGCCAAAGCACCTGTGTATATATGGCCCCCTGGGAGGCATACTAATGGCGCACCAGTGGTGCGCCATTAGTAAAAAATACTAATGGCGTGGCACTAATGGTGCACCAGTAGTGCGCCATTAATGGCCAAAACTGGTGCGCCATTAGTAGGCCTTTTCCTAGTAGTGCGTGGTGCGCCGCAAGCGCTCCTGCGAGCGCCGTTGCTTTTAGTAGGAGTATAATTTTTGTTTCGTAAGGCGGTCTCATTAGTTTTGGGAAGCAAATGATACATCCCGAACATTCAGAAATTATTAGCGTCCTTAATTAAGTATGTAAAAGAGAAAGTTTGGAAACCTTGTGTATTCGTACGCCTTTTGTAAGTACGTGCATATAGAACAAACTTTACTATATACTATCGCACTACACGTCTCTCTCTATATATGCTTGCAGACTGTGCTACTCCCTCGGTCCAGGTCAATAAGTCATCTTTGGTTGTGCACCATGACCAAGAAAGAGGGAAGACTTATACACCTAGACGGAGGGAGTACTACTATTACTTATGTACTCCTACGTGCAAAAGTGGTGCGGTGATTGGACGAATTTTCGGTCTGATTCTTTGGCATCTTCCAATCCGCAGCCACCTAGGTCACGCTGCTCCATCTTAAATGACTTCACACCTAGACGTAGGGAGTACTACTAGTAGGAGTACCACATGCACTAACATTTTATTAGTTAAATCTTTGGTCAAAATTTAGCACAAATTACAATGGTGAGGAATAAACCAGGACGGAGGTACTACTAGTAGTACTAGTTTAGAAGCGCAAATAAATGAGTGAGGCGCCTTAATGTTACTCTCCACTGTGACTAGTCTTATGGGAAAAGCTTGGGAAGCCGCCAAAAGAACTGGCGCTAGGAGTAATAACTAGGGATACTAGGAGTAGTAGCTAGGGATCGAGTGTGCGAGATGAACCAGAGAAAGTAAATGTAGAGAGATGAAATGCAAAAAAGACGAAGGGATGTGATGGTTGCTTGTCCGTTTATTTTACTAGGCCACTTATTACTGGGAGTGGTTGGGTTTGGTGATATGACGGCTTTACTGCCGCGCCACGAGCGGGGTGAGACTCCCGTGCAGCGCCGCCCTCTACACTAGTACTACTACATCGGTCGTGGTTTATCCCCCATTGAATTTAACTGAAGATTTAACTGACAAAATGTTAGTGAATGTCAACAAAAAAATATAGTTGGATTTATATTTGAACATATTTTTCAATGATATAATTTTAGGTGACATGCATCATCATTTATCGTACTATATATAATGTTACTTCAATTTTTGGTCGTACTAATCTATAGTAAGGTGCCCGTGCGTTGCACGGAAGAGTGAAATGCATTGATCAGGTAGTTGTTTATTTTGACAAAGGATGTGGGGGTCATCTCATGTGTAACGGGTATCGATAGGTTTGTTCGGATATTATTTCATCTCTAGAGCTCACAAACATCCGGGTGAAATAGATAAAAAAAATATCTTTTGCAAACAAAAGCATTCAACTGTTCAACCTGCATCCTAAACTTGTGAACAAATAACTCTTATTGTTCTTTGCAGGAAATGATCTTCAAGAATTAGTTTTTGAGTATCCATTGTTATACATGTTGGCTACAGATGACATGGCACTTTCTTATAGTCAACAATTGGCTATACTATTTAAGTATTAACCATGCCCTTATACACCTAGACGGAGGGATTAAATCAGGATGACTTGAAGGGGGCAGAGGATATGTAAGAAATGGTAGATCATAAGTCTTTCACTAGTACCGTAGTAAAAATTCATACATGGAAGATTCTAGACTAAACCATAAATGGATACACTTTTATTCTTGTGCGATACTCCAATAGAGCAAGATCATGCATGGAAGTATCCACATGGTTAGACAGCGGATTACATTGAGCGAAGACTAATGATCAACATTTAACTTGATAATGCAGATGTCCAGGTGAACCTCCTTGGGCTTGGAGTCCCCGTGCACATTGTTGGGGGTCAAATAATACTGTGCGTCTTCCATGTCCACATCGGCGAGAAGGTCCCAGCTCGGCAGAGTCCAAGTCAGCTTGACGTAGCCAGTGTCGCCGCCCACGTACCTTCGAGGGGTAGTAATAGTGAGCACGTACTCGTACATCGGCCTCGTGTCAGTGTCAGCATCAGTGGCGTCGCCCCTGACGCACACTGCAGAGATGTGGCGGCAGCCTGCGCGGGCCTCGCCGGTGCCCAAGATCAAGAGGAAGACGCTGCCGTCCTCCTCTGAGACTAACAGGCGGAGCTGATGCCCCAGCGACTCCGGCACGGTGAACGGGTAGCATGTCTCGTACATGATGTTCTTCGCCAAGGGCCAGTAGTGATCTGCGAATTATAAAGACATCAGGCTAATTGCATTCTTCAACCGCAGTCTCGCCTATCTGACAGGTTACTGCAGTAAGTGGATGAATCTGCACGTCCATCGCAAGATCATACATCCTCTATGGTTCTCTCATGCCATTGAACACAAGGGCTTCATTTAGGTTGTCGATTCCTTCTATGGCTGGACGTATTGCTGGCCTACTCCAGTCATCGCTACAAACGGCTGATACAAGAGTATGTTACTTCCCTATGATATCATGATGGCTTGCTTATATTACTGCCAACATTTACTGAAAAAATATTCATGCTCATAACATGCTGTTTCTAAGATTGACTACATCAAGAGCCTTTTTTATTTGACTCCCACTTTTTTTAGGGTTATTTGACTCCGACTTGATATTATGTTGTAGGCCGCCTGGTGTCCCTACCCTTCCTAATCCCAGAACCTTTCAAAGAAAAGCGACATAGCAGTTGCAGGTGGTTGCGGGCTCGATCATACGACGGCAAACGATCATTCATTCGCACGTATCGGATGTGTTGTTTCGCGGAATACAATCACAGTCACTGCAAGGTCTTTGAGCAGGATCCCGACTTCTGTGGGCCTTCAGGAATTTTTGACCGGAGGTTGGTAAGTAGCCTTGGTACACGCTCTTTGTTTGTCGGACTGAATTATCCGATTAACTATGAGATAACCGACGGCAAGGATCATGATGGCAGCGCAGTTTCGTTCATCAGGAAAAACTGTGTGTACTCAGCGTACCATGCGTCTCTGCATGCACCATACCCGGATATGTGCCGCCATGCTCTGCAGCCCAAAGTAGGAGAGAGGGTCGCAAGTATCAGACTTCTACCTGCTGGCTGGAGTTTTCCCCGTCAGGCACCCATCTGGTTCAAGCCGTCAGCCAATCTCCACATCTTAATAATTAGTAACGTCTAACTGAGCCAGTTAGTTAGATGCGTACGCTTGTGTAGTAGGATCTTTATTTAGTTTGATGCATACACTTGTTCTTTTTTGGTAGCCCTTTTGTAATGATGGCTGATGTTTAGTTTGGAAGAGAGAGCTACGTCTTCACTCTTCTGGCCTGCTTACTGCTTCTGTTGCACCCCCAGCCCTCGTTGTTGCTGCTGCTGTTTTCAATGTACAATCAGTAGTATATTTCGTGTGTTGGTTGAATAAATGCGTTGTTAGAATGACAAACACAATGTTTTGGAAGTCGTTGCACGATTCGATCCTTTAGGGCCCTGTACCGTACGTAGCGCATACTATTCTTCGTACGGAACACATTTTCCACTTGTTGATAACATGCAGCCCACTGATGGAGGCCCAATAGAGAAGCCCATAATTAACTGGAAGGGAGGCTCTCACATGAATCCGGCCCAGGTACATGCTCATGGTCCCCTAAACATAAATAAGTAATTCGGAGGAGCAAGCTATAAATTGGGTTGTGCGGTCTTTGTGGCCCGTCTAACAACATGACCAGCCCAACAGTTTTTCTTTGGGAAAATAACTAGCCCAGTATTTCTTTTTGAAGAATACCCAAGCTAGGCCTATTTGTTTTCTCCAACTTATTGGGCTGCAAATATTTCGAGACGAGGAGGGATGCATTCCGGCCTGGCCAAAGAGTACGGTTAGTGTCTGTTAAAATTAATATCAATAGGGGTTGAAAATTCGAAAAAATTTATAGCAAATGGGATATTTGTTTCTTTTTTTGTTTTTGTTCTTCACTGATATCTTATACGCATTTCATTGGATTTAACATGACATAGTACTAATTTCTTTTTAAATTCGTTTTAGTATGGCTACTAATTATTGGATTAAGAATATTTTGTTCCCCGGCAAAAAGTTGCGAATTTTCAAAATTCCAACATATTTAGTTTTTTTTAATCCTAGCGCTGACCTGAAAATGGGCAGCAATTCTAAAAATGCAAAACGGGCTGCAATAAATGCCATATGAATTAGAAAATGAGTAAACAATATAAAAATAATAGAAAATGGGCTGTACACACCACAGATTTGGAGGCTTGCGTGTTTACACAAGGCTTTGTCAGTCAACACACGATTCTAGCAGCAATGACTGTTGGATGTCCATCCGACGGCCGACGTGCTTCTTCAATCTCTGATCATCCTGCTCCAGCCGCCTAAACTAGCGCCGACGGGACTGCCTATTCCCTCCTCTTGTGGCCCGCTGAGATGTCGCGCCGTCTTCCCCGGCCCACCCTACTCCCTCTGTTGGCCTGGCCGCACACAATCAACTGCCTCCTTATTACGCGAAAAAAATGATTCCTCCCACTGACATCTGGGGCGCACCGGTTGGGAGGTTGACCTGTCGGCTTACTAAGTTGACGCGTACGCAGGGCTTGTCAACTTAGTCAACAAACAATTCTAGCAATAGTAACCGTTGGATTTGAATCGAATGGTCCTGCTGCTTCTTCCATCGCTACTCTTCTTGCACCAGCCGCACAAACCAGCGCCGGCGAGACCGCCTGCTCCTGCCTCCAGCGGCCGGCTGTGCTGCCCTTGAGGCCTCATCACCCCCTACTACTCCCACCGCTAGCCAAGCCCTGCGGCGACGACAGCCTCACATCGCAGCCGAACCAGTGAAGCCTTATACTCCACTCCGTGTGGGCATCCACTGCCGCGTCTTCCCCGTCTCCACATCGCCCCCTTCCTAGGCCTTGCCGTCGTCCACCGCCCTGGTGCTCTCGGCACGGCGTGGTTAACATGGTAAAGGAACGGCTTCATCGGAGATGCACTGTACGTGGAGAGGCTGACAGCTGGGTCCATGGCCGCAGCAAGGAAGTGCCTCCTTATTGCACGCAAAATAATTATTCCTCCACCTGACAGCAGGGACCCACCGGACGGGCCATCGTATTTCACGAAAAAAACGTTTCCCCTAACTGCCGGGACCCACCAGCTACATCTTCGCACGCAAGGAAGTGCGTCCGTGCAAAAAAAACCATTCGCCCCCGTGACTGCTAGGACTCACCAGCTACATCTTCGCGCGCAAGGAAGTGCATCCGGGAAAAAAACGATTCGCCCCCAGACTACTCGGACCCACCAGCTACATCTTCGCACACAAGGAAGTGCGCTCGGGCAAAAAAAAATGATTCGCCCCCCTGACTGCTGGGACCCACCAGCTACATCTTAGGACGCAAGGAAGTGCCTGACAGTCGGGACCCACCTGGTCGAAGCGTACGCAGCGTTGTCATTCTGGTCATGAACATGTACGTACAAACTGGTCGATGTAGAGGCGCGCACGTGTCGTAGTAGAGACGCGCACGTAGCATGTACACGTACATACAACAGCAAATGTGCAAGAAAGAAAATACGGCCACATATGTACATACGGGAAGGGTCTCGAACGCCTACTCACGCATACGTACGGCCAGGGCTCGTGTACATGGCAGGGTCGGAACGGAGAAACAATGTCGTCGTCGTGTTCATGGGGAGCAAACTGGCTGGGTTGGAACGGAATGTGTCGTCGTGTTCATCGGGAGGGCCTGGACGGAACAGCCGATGGAAACGAGGCATGGCGTATCGAAGAACGGAGGAAACGGCCTTGTGTTCGACCGGCCACGTTTGAAATGGGATCCTGTTCATCGGGAGGGGTCTGGCGTACCGCAAAACGGAGGAAACAAACCTCCTACGGTCAAAATGGGGGTCCTGTTGATCGGGAGGGCTGTGGCGTACCGCAAAACGGATGAAACAGACTTGTGTTGGAGCGCTACGGTCGAAACGGGGGTCCTGTTGATCGGGAGGGGTGTGGCGTACCGCAAAACAGAGGAAACGGACTTGTGTTGGAGCGCTACGGTCGAAACGGGGGTCCTGTTCATCGGGAGGGGTGTGGCGTACCACAAAACGGGACTCCATGGGACAGTGTCCATCACCACCGTCGACCCCCTCCGGCCTCCACGGGCTACTGTTCATCCACCATCGACCTCCTCCAGTCTCCACATGCGACTGTTCAGCCTCCACCGCGCACCTACTCCATCGGCTACTGTTCAACCAGCCCTCTCCACGGGCTCCTGTTTAACCACCCCTCCACGGGTTCCTGTTCATCTAGCCGTCGACCGTCTATTGTTCATGTAGCCCTCCATGGGGTGGTCCTGTTCATGTAGCCCTCCACGGGGTCCTGTTCATGCAGCCCCAACCGGCTCGATCGAACGGGATCCTGTTCATGCAGAGGCAACATCATGGGGTCCTGTTCAGCCAACCCCACCGGAAAATATTCATCCAAACCCCCCCTGCAACGCTCAATGTTCATGCAGCGGCAGTGTCGATCGGCTTCAATTAGCAGCAGTAGCGAAGGAAATGCTCGATTGGGTTCAGTTAACAGCCATTGATCGATCGCTCGGGTTAACTAACGCGTAGCCTGCAGTGCAATCGCTCGGGTTCAGTTAGAGCCCAATGCCTTGCTCGGGTTTAGTTAGAGCCCAACGTCTCGCACCCACGCGTGTGCGTGTACGAGAAAAACGCGCATCGCTTGGCCCCGACCACCCATCGTAACCGGGAACACCCCGATATTTTCCTCGCCCTCGCTTCTACCACGGTTTTTTCGTCATGGACGGCCCAAAGAATGTCATGCAGCTACGTCTTCGGCCCCCCCAGGACGAAAAGCCCATTTTCTGTCACGATTTTTTTTCATAGAAGTAGGACCCCACCACATCTATTACGATACCGTGTTTTTTCACAATTATTGTCATAGAAGTGTCATAAGTATGACAGAAAATAGTTTCATTCGGACCAAAATGTCATGGATGTGTCTTTTTTTGTAGTGTGAGGTATTACAATCTGTATTTTATTGGCCTACTCTCTTCAATGATGACCGTAAGTTTGTCTTATCTTGTGATGAATTTCAAAGAATTGGTAATATTAGTAGACGTCAAGAAATGCCTATGAATTATTCACTTGTTGTTGAACCATTTGATGTTTGGGGCTTTGATTATATGGGACCGTTTCCTGCCTCTAATGGGTATACACATATTTTAGTTGCTGTTGATTACGTTACTAAGTGGGTAGAAACTATGCCAACTAGTAGTGCTGATCACAACACCTCTATTAAGATGCTTAAAAAAGTTATTTTTCTGAGGTTCGGAGTCCCTAGATATCTAATGACTGATGGTGGTTCACACTTTATTCATGGTACTTTCCGTCAAATGCTTACTAAGTATGATGCTAACCATAGAATTGCATCCCCTTATCACCCACAGACTAGTGGTCAAGTAGAACTAAGTAATAGAGAGTTGAAATTAATTTTGCAAAAGACATGTAATAGGTCTAGAAAGAATTGGTCCAAGAAACTTGATGATGCATTATGGGCCTATAGAACTGCATACAAAATTCCTATGGGTATGTCTCCATATAAGATGGTTTATGGAAAAGCTTGTCACTTACCTCTTGAGCTAGAACATAAGGCATATTGGGCTATAAAAGAGCTCAATTATGATTTCAAACTTGCCGGTGAGAAGATGTTATTTGACATTAGCTCTCTTGATGAATGGAGAACCTAGGCCTATGAAAATGCCAAGCTATTTAAAGAAAAATGCCAAGCGTGAGTTTAACGTAGGTGATTATGTATTGCTATACAACTCTCGTTTAATATTTTTTGCAGGAAAACTTCTCTCTAAGTGGGAAGGACCTTACGTTATCGAGGAGGTCTATCGTTCTGGTGCCATAAAAATCAACAATTTCAAAGGCACAAATCTGAAGGTGGTGAACGGTCAAAGGATCAAACATTATATCTCAGGTAATTCTATAAATGTTGAAACCATTGTTATTGAAACCGTAACCCCGGAGGAATACATAAGGGACACTTTCTAGAACGATCCAGACTCCGAAAAGGAAGAGGTATGTGGTACGGTAAGTAAACCGACTCCAAAATAGGTCTAAAGGCAATTTTTCACCATTTTGGAATATTTAGAAAAATAGAAAAATAAGTGGCAGTCCGGAAGAGACACGAGCCGTCCACGAGGGTGGAGGGCGCACCCCCTTTCCCTGGGCGCGCCCCCTGCCTCGTGGGCACCCCGTGTGCCTCCCGGACTCTGATTTCTTGTATGTTCCTCCTTTTGGTCGGCAAAACTTCATTATATATACTCCCAAAGGTTTTGACCTTTGTATCACGCAAAAATGCTCTGTTTTTGTTTCGAGCTGCTGTTTTTGACACAACAAGATTCTCGGATTCAGGGCTCTGCAAAACCTGTTAAGTTCGAACACAGGGGCTGAACGAAGATTTCTCCCACTCACGTCTACCTAGCGCCTCGCTCTCGTCTCGGTGGAAGGATTCAAGAAAACAACGAACAAACACGCAAGAGTTTTTCAGGTTCGGGCCACCGCGAGTTGTAATACCCTACTTCCTTCTTTGGTGGATTGGCTCTGGGTGAGATAGAGTATGAACTGGTACAAGGGTTCCTGAGCTCAGGAGGCGAGCTCAGGAGGGTCAGGAGGCTAGTGTTATTTCTCCGTGTGCGGTGGTCAAGTGTGTGAGTCGATCCCCCTTGCAGTGGAGGTGCTAGCTACTTATATAGGTGGCCACGGTCCTCTTCCCCCGAAATGTTTAGGTGGGAAGGGATTCCACAACGGCCATATTTGAGCGGGAACACAAGGACGTTCTACCCTGACAAAAGCAGTCTCCGCCTGTAAAATATCAGGCGGTGACACGGTGGTGGGCTCGACTGTGACATCCTCCTTATCATCCTTGCGGTCTTCGGTCTCGTTGCACCAAAGAGGAAACCTTTGCCCCGCTCCTTGGGAACCAACGGCTGCGATGTATCCTTTGCATCGAAATGGCAACTGTGCCGCTGGCGGACGTTGGCACTCACTGGCGCGGTGCGTCACTGCTGACCTCACTGCCTCCTCCTGAGGCAGGCTTGGCCTTGGATTCTTCGCCCCTCCGGAACGCCTTGCCGAGGCCGCTCCCGAGGGGGCCTTGGTGTCCTTCTCCTCGAGAGGCCTGGCCCCTCGTGAGGGTCTTCTGCAGCTGGTCGATCAGCCGGGCCGTACCAGGCCTGCTTGAAGGAGCGCGTCACGGACCGCCGACAGGCAAGTCTAGGTACCCCGGTTCCCAGGATGCCGACAGTAGCCCCCGGGCCCAAGGCGCGCGCGGAGTTGGCTTGGGGGTGAAGCCTTGGTCGAGGATGAAGCGCCGCGGGCCCCAAAAAGGCTGCGGGCCAGGCTGGCACGTGATGGTTGGATGGGACGCGAGTGACCCCGCTCCCCACACTGTCTCGATAACCATGTGTCTTGACAAAAGGGGCCTTCTCCGCCGGGGGAGTTATCGCCCCCCCTTCCTTCCTGCTTGGATTTCTCCCTTTGCATCTCCTGCCTCTCTGCATCCGTCAGCCCTCCTTAACCATGGCGAAGAAGAACAACGTCACCGTGTCGGCGCATGGATCTGCTTCTTCTCTTGACGCGGCACTTGAGGAATCTCCCATCATCAGTGAGGAGGACTACTTAGAGGTCCAGCCGTTCCTGTCGAGCTCCCACAACGAGCACGGCCGGACGCATATCTGGGCTAGATCTATCGTGACGCGGACCTTGCCAAAGTCGTTCTACCCCGTCTACCCCCCTTTCTCCGAGTTCTTCTACGCCATCTTGGAACATTACCAGGTGCACGCTCTCCATATCCAACCCCGCATCCATCTTCCTCTTGTCGCTCTTTGCCTTCTACTGTGAGGCGTTCGTGGGGGTGAGGCCGACGGTCGCCCTCTTCTGCAACTTCTTCTCCATGCGTCAATACGACGAGGGCCCGTGCTGGGGCTGTGTTTCCTTTGTCTTCTGGTGCCAGGGTTGTCGCCTGCTGACGGCCGAGAAGAAGGTAGAGTCCCACCGAAAGAGGTGGGTCTATCTGGATGCCTAGCGCACCCATCCTTTGTTGGCGCTGCCTACTGCCCATCCGGAGACACTTGACAGCTGGCACCACGCGATGCTCACCGGCCCTCTTGACGGGCCGGTCTTGGCGAAGATTGAGGCCGACCTGAGCTCGAGGCTCGAAGGAGGCCAGATTGTGAAGGAGTTCCTGAGGCAGCGTCTGGGTCCGCTGTAGGCTCACTCACGCCCCATGTGGGAGCTCATGGGTGACGACGACGGGCTCCGGCTGCTCGGGATGCTGGACGAAGAAGATCTGGACTTCACCTCGAGGGCCCTCCTGGGGATGGTTCCGGAGGATCTCGCTGGGTCTTCCTGCCGCTGTATAGCCGCCGTAACAAGGCCAAGCTGCTGAAGGCTATGCCGGACCATGGTGCGCCCGTGGGCGCCCCGCCCACGTTCGATGTGTCTTCTGGTGAATGCGAGGGCGACGACGGGGGCTCGGAGGATACCCTGGACGACAATGGGGACTCCTTCGAAGTGTTCGCATGCACAGGTGCCGCCGGGCGGTCCCAGGCGACCACTCTGCGTCGGTCCGGACGCACCGCGTCTGGGGTAAGCAAGGTGGCGAACCCGCCGAAGGGCCCCACGCCGGCGAACATGGCGACCGCGGCCTCGCGTGTTGCCCAGGCCCGGGTTGCCGGCACGCCCAGTGCGCCAGGGGCTGCTGTTGACTCTCTGGTGAAGAGAAGGGCGCGCCTCGCCTCCGACGAGTATGTGTGCAATTTCTCACTCATTCTTATTTGCCATGCCCCTGATGCGCTCTCCTTTGATGCTGCAGCCTGGGAGGTGTGATGAAGAGGTTGAAGGGGGAGGTCCTACAACGGTGCCCTGCTCCTTCGGCTGCTGGTGCAACCTCGGGGAAGGATGTCGTGCCGCTGGGCGCCTCGGTTGGCCGGGCTATCGTGAGTGCGGTGAGGGTGCCACCAGAGGACGTTCCTATCTTCGGCGAGGTTGCGGAGTTGGCTTCTGCTTCAGCTGCTATGGCGAGGGGGGCCGGAGCCCCCGAGCCCCTGGTCGAGTAGCTAGTTTTGTCGGTGCCCGTGCGCCGGCCGGCGCCGCCTGGTCCCGAGGCTTTGGATGCTGCCTCCGCTGCGCTGGGTCGTCTTCGCGCTGACCTGCAAAACAACGATGGCCACTTGACAGAAGGACGTCTGGGGCTGATCCACGGGTGGCTCCTGGCAGCAGAGTCTGCACGGGCTTCCTAGGATCAAGCCTTGGCAGCTGCTGCCAAGGGTCGAGAGGAAGCCGCGGCGGCCGCGCTGGCTCGTGACGTCGCACGAGCTGACGCCGCATCCTTCGAGAAGCGCTGCCTCAAGGCAGAGAACGAGCTAGGGCCCTCCGCGAGGAAGACTATAGGCGTGCCCTGGAGCTCAAAGGGTTGGAGAAGGAGCTCGAGGCAGAGAAGTCCGCGACATCCCGGCTGCAGCAGGAGCAGCTTGCTGACCGCGCCGCCCTGGAGAACCTGAAGGTTGAAGTTGAGCAGGCCAGGGCGGCCCAAGCCGCTCGTGCCCACGAGGAAGCTCTCGCGGCCTTGGCGATAGTGAGTGTTGAGGACCTTGCCGCCTTTGACCTTGAGTCCCGCAAGGCGCTGCGTACCGCCTACGGGGAAGGGTTCAAGGAGCCGCTGGCCGCCCCTGAGGGAGCCCCCGCCGGGCTCCTTGCTGCGCTCGTGGAGTCCCTGCGTGGTGTTACGGCCGCGATTGGCCAGTTAGCCGATGCTGAAGGCCGTACGCTGCTTACCTTGGTCCTGACGCAGGTGTGCGGCCACGTAACCCTTCGTGACCCCACCCTTGACCTAGCCTCGCTGTCCGAGCCCATGACCGTAGTCATGGAGATCTCGGCTGCCGAGGCCCTAAGGGCGAAGGTCACGTCGCTGGTGGATGCGTTCCTCCAGTCTACCGTTACCACGGCCGAAGGGGAGATGACCGGTACTGCTGCGCCCGGTGATGCTTGATTCGTCCTGTTTAGTGAGAGAGGTGCCTTGAGGAGGCGTAAGAACTTGGTTGAATTTGAAAAAAATTGATGTTATTGTAATAGCTAGATGATTCCATGCTTGCTTCATTTCATGTTTGCTTTAGGTGCTCTGCGTCGGCAGGGCCCAACCCCGCGCATACCTCGACCGCCGCTGAGCCCTCTGGGCACCGGGGTTACCGTAGTAACTAGACTCGTTGCTGAGCCCTCCGGACACCAGGGTTACCGTAGTAACTAGACTCAAGGGGTGAGGGGCTACGTGGCCAGTGAGGCCCTTGGGTCGCGATGCCCAAAGGGTCCCCCTTTATGTTCAAGCGGTCCCGTTTTCGTTCTGTGTCGGCAAGGCCCAACCACGCGCATACCTCGATCGCCATTGAGTCCTCCAGAGGACCTTGGTTATCGTCATAACTAGGCTCAAGGGATGAGGGGCTACGTGGCCAGTTAGGCCCCTGGGTTGTGATGCCCATAGGTCCCCCTTGACGTACGAATGACTCTTCATGAAGGAGAACAAGCAGCATACCTTGCCCACGAGCCTTCGCCTGGGATGGGGGCATGAGAAGGCCAGGTGTTTGGGCACCTGGTAGGCTGGCGTCTGCCACGCGTGACCTAAGCATAGACCCCGTGCCTAGCCCACCTCGCGACACCCATCCAAGGAGAAGCTGGGAGCGTCGTGAGCTGAAAAGCTCCCTGAGGTTGGTGCGACCACTGGGGGCCACCGTCAGTTGTTTATAACTAGCGCGGAGCATAGAGCTACCACACTTGCGCGGAGTGTGGGCATAACCGCGCCTCGGTCGTATCGGCCAGCGCGGATCTTGGTGCTTCCACTGGTTCGTGGGCATAACCGCTCCTCGGTTGGATCTGCCAGCACGGAGCTTGGTACTTCCATTGGACCGTGGGTGGGAGCCTCCCATCGGGAGAGACTCCGGGGCGTGTACAACCCCGTCCTGACACGTGGCTAGCATGGTAGGATAGCCAAGGTGTATATGGGCCCTCCTCAGGACGAGTTGAACGACTCTGAGGAAGTTCTCATGAGATTACGCATCACTCACGAGACCCTACCTTGAGGCGGGTTGCGCCTGAGTCTTCTTCTGCCAAATGTGAGAAGAGAGGTGTTGTGTCGACCTGCGCCGAGTGCATCTCCAGGGGATATTGCATGAGAAGGCCGCAGCACTAGCGACCCCAGGAGGTGACGTTAGCGGGACCGGCCCGTAAGATAGAGCTGAGCCGCTGGATTTATCGATGCTGCAGGGACGGACCCAAGCACAGACGCTGTGCCCAGTCTTCACATGCCACGATCCAAAAGAAAAACAGCCGGCGCGCGGTTCCCGCGTGAGCGAGGCACCAGCCATGGGCCCTTACTTACCCATCGATGATTAGCCCATGCGAGAACAAGGCACCAAGGACCATGGGAGGTGCCGTCACAAAAATGGCTCGATAGGCAGAGTTCAACACTTGGGTTTATCGACGGTGCAGGGACGGACCCGAGCACAGACGTCGTGCCAGTCCTTAATCATGGGGCAGTCGCGAGTGGCCTCACAAGGGCTCATGACCTTAGTGGCGGTGAGGACGCCAAGCATATAGAGAATGCGAATGGAAAGAAATATCTGGCCTTGATCATGCAAAAAGGGAGACAGTCCTAGGGGAACAGCCCTCAGCGGCCCGAGGGGCGCCCTCGTTTAGATACCGGAAGTGTCACTTGATACTTGCTAAAGGAGAGTTGGGGTAGCTGAAGACGTGAGCTGTGCGGGTCGCTCCCGAGGATCAGCGGGCTCCTAATGCTCTCAATGGTCGCGCGGGTCCGGCTGCCACTCCGTCCGGACCGCCTGCTAATGAGCCTCCCGAGTCCCCAAGGCCTGCTGCGCAAGATGCTGGAATGTGGCAGTTGCGTTGCGGAAGCCGAAGAGCATGAAGACGTAGCTGCAGGGCAGGGCCCTCCTCCGGCCGACCGCCGTCCGCCAGTAGGGCTCTTGAGAAGCGGCTCGGTTGAGTCCCGCGATGTCGACACAAACGCGGAAGCAGTCGCTCGGGCTGCAAGCAGGTGTACTTGGGGTCGTGTGGTCATGCTCACCGCGGATGAGTCGTGCGTACTGAAGTTCCTCTGTCACTTGGTCGATGAAGTCCTGAGCCCCTAGCGCTGGACAGCTCGCGCTGGGCTCACAAAAACGCGCATCAAGATACGCTTGCAGGTGGTGCTCGAACACCTCCCTCGGGGCACGAGTCAGCTCAGGGACACTCCAGAGGAGAGACCCCGAGCCCGTCACGAGAGGGGCGTAGAGTGCGCCTCCCTATGCGAGGGTGGAAGGCGCCTCGTCAGCAGGCGCGAGTCCTGAGGCCAGGTCATCGGGAGCCCCCGCGTCCTGAGGTCCGTTGACGGGTAGGTTCTTCTTCTCCTTGGGGACGGTCTGCAGGGCAAGGACGGCTTCATCCTCACCGGGGTATTCAACCGCCGCGGTGTGGTAGGCACGCTCCAGGGAGCGCATCGCTTCCTTCTCGTCGAAGGCGATCGTGATGACTCCGCCACTTCCGGGCATCTTGAGGATGTTGTAGCCGTGATGGGTCGCCGCCATAAACTTGGCAAGGGCAGGATACTCCAGGATGGCGTTGTATGGGAGGTGGATGTTGGCTACGCCAAAGTCGATGAGCTCGGTGTGGTAGTTGTCGCGGTCTCCAAAGGTGACGGGGAGGCGGACTTGCCCCATCGGGAGCGCGGAGCCATCCGTGACTCCGTAGAATGACTTGGTGGGGTGGAGCTGATCGTAGGGAACCTGGAGTCTATCGAAGGTCTGGATGGAGAGGATGTTGAGCCCTGCCCCGCCGTCGATGAGGGTCTTAGTCACGAGGACATTCCTGATGGTCGGGGTGCAGAGCATCGGGAGTGCGCCTGGGGCCGCAGCACACTTGAGCTGGTCTTTGGGGTGGAAAGCGATGACTTGCTTGGTCCACCTGAGGTTGCGCGCGGCATCAGGCCAGGGGAGTGTCACGTTCACCTCGCGGGCGAACTACTTGAAGATGCGGTGAGAAGCCGGGGCATGAGCTCCTCCCAGCATGCACGCGACTGCACGCGGTTCCTGGAAGCCCCCTGCCACGTCTCCCTGGCGGTCCTCGTCGTTCCTCCTTGGTGGTGGTGGCAGCAGAGGCAGGCCTCCGTGGCCCTGAGGGCGACCCTCATGAGGCCGGTCGTGCCAGGGGCATCACGAGGCTGCTCCTACCAGTGGTCTTCACGAGGCTGCTCACGCCACCCTTGGCGCGAGTTCCTACCGTCCCAACGTCCTCCTCCTCGTCCTCCTCCATGGCGGTAGCCGCAGTTGTCGCTCTCAGGGCGCTGCCCGCCGCGCCCGCCGCGCATCGCCCTGAGCTCCTGGCAATTGTTGGTGTTGTGGCTGCGGACGTTGTGGAAGACGCAGTACGGTCGGTTGTCTCTGGGGAGGTCATCGTAGCCGCAGCAACGCTTCACTTCTGGCTCAACAGCCAGCACGACGGGTCCCTCGCGCTTTGACTCCTTGGCCTTGGTCTTCTTGTCATCTGCCTCCACCTCATGCAGCTCCTGAAGGGAGAGGCGGCCTTCCTCCGCCCTGGCGCCCTTCGCCGCGAGTTTGAACATCTCGAGGGCCGCACACAGGTCTTTGTGGATGGCGAGATCTTCCCTCATCTTGACGTCGCAGACGCCATCGGAGAACGCAGAGATGATGGCCTCGTCCGATACCCTGGGGATATGGAGGCGCATGGTGTTGAAGCGTTGGATGTACTTTTGTAGGGTTTCTCCCAGCTGCTGCTTCATGCGACGTAGGTCAGCAGCTGCTGGATCTCGGTCGCGGGTGCCTTGGAAGTTGGCGACGAGGCGCTTGTGAAGCTCTCCCCAGGAGGAGATGGATCCCACCGGGAGGTTCAGGAGCCAGGAGCACGCGCCGTTCTTTAGAGCCATGGGGAACCAGTTCGCCATGACCTGCTCAGTGTCGTTGGTTGCCTCGATGCTCAGCTCGTAGTGTTGAAGGAACTCCGTGGGGTCGGTGGTGCCGTCGTAGCGCGGATGCAGGTCTAGCTTGAACTTGCCGGGCCACACAAGGCGCCATAGCTCGGGAGCTAGGGCACCACACCCGCGTACGCTCATGATCACAGGCGCCCCCTGCACCGGTGATGCTGGTTCTTGAGGTGCTGGCGCCACCACCTCCTGTGGCGCGCGGTCTATGCGTTGTGGGCCAGTGGGCCCACGAGCCCCTGCATGTGGATACGGGATCACCTGGAACCTCTCCTCGTCGTGGGCGTGGGCTCTGGGGGTTGTTCACGTCGAGGGGCCTCGCGCCGGCCCTCCTGGCCGATGGGGTGAAGGTGAGGTGGAGCCGGGACCCCACAGCCCTCGTTCGCCGCCGGTGGCGACGGAGGACGCGAAGAGTGCGTTGGTGCAGGCGCTTCCCCAGCAGCATTGACGAACTCGGTGATGCAGTGGAGCCACTCGTCGTAGAGATCATCTGCCAGGCGGTAGCGCAAGAGCTCCCGCACCATCAGTAGCGCAGGCTGCTGGTAGATCGGCCCATGACGGACCAGCGAGGACGACAACGCGTCCGGCGAGGGTGAAGGTGTTGCCGTGCGGCCATCCCGCCGCACGGACAGCGGCAACGAGGAGTCCTGCTGCTCGTGGACAGCCGGGTCGGTGGCGGCGTTGGCGACCGGTGAGTTGGGGCGGAGCGGTGCGCCGTTGCCCGCGGGCGCCATCTGAGCAACGTTCGTAGCGCGGCGGTGGCACGAGCTCGGCGTTTGTCCACCATGGCTGTGGATCAGGGTCGGTGACGAGAATGCGACGAGGTCGTGGAGAGGCGAGATTTCGACATGCCCCCTACCTGGCGCGCCAAATGTCGGATTCAGGGCTCCGCAAAACCCGATAAGTTCGAACACATGGGCGTGAACCAAGGTCTCTCCCACTCACGTCTACCTAGCACCTCGCTCTCGTCTCGATGGAAGGATTCAAGCTAACAACGAACAAACACACAAGAGTATCCCAGGTTCGAGCCACCGCGAGGTGTAATACCCTACTTCCTGCTTTGGTGGACTGGCTCCGGGTGAGCTAGAGTATGAAGTGGTACAAGGGTTCCTGAGCTCAGGAGGCGAGCTCAAGAGGGTCAGGAGGCTAGTGTTCTTCCTCCTTGTGCGGTGGTCAAGTGTGTGAGTCGATCCTCCTTTGTAGTGGAGGTCCTAGCTACTTATATAGGCGGCCACGGTCCTCTTCCCACGAAATGTTTAGGCGGGAATGGATTCCACAACGGCCATATTTGAGCGGGAACACAAGGACGTTCCTTCCCTGACAAAAGCAATCTCCGCCTGCAAAAGTATCAGGCGGTGACACTGTGGTGGGATCGACGGTGACATCCTCCTTATCGTCCTTGCGGTCTTCGGTCTTGTTGCACCAAAGAGGAAACCTTTGCTCCGCTCCTTGGGAACCAACGGCTGCGCTGTCTCCTTTGCACCGAAATGGCAACTGTGCCGCTGGCGGACGCTGGCACTCCCTGCTGCGGTGCATCACTGCTGGCCTCACTGCCTCCTCCTGAGGCAGGCTTGGCCTTGGATTCTCCGCCCCCCCCCCCCGGAACGCCTTGCCGAGGCCGCTCCCGAGGGGGCCTTGGCGTCGTTCTCCTCGCGAGGCCTGGCCCCTCATGAGGGTCTTGTGCAGTTGGTCGATCAGCCGGGCCGTACAAGGCCTGCTTGAAGGAGCGCGTCGCGGCCCGCAGACAGGCAAGTATGGGTACCCCGGTTCCTAGGACGGCGACAAAGATCATCATGGCGTCCTCCAACACCCCCAAGGACAAGTTCTTCGAGAAGGTCATCAACCCCTACCTTGCGGAGTTGCTACATCACCCTCAATTCATAGAGTGTGATGTTGAGGGGCCGAGGAGGACCGGAAGCGTGGAGACAAGACTCAAAGCAATGGATCAGCAAGTTTTCAAGTGCCAAGGTATGGTGGAACAAGGTCTCAACGCCAACCACATGATGATCTCGGAGCTCACCAACAACCTTAGGCTGGATTGAAGGATCTTCGGGGAAGCTATCTCCAATCTTCAAGAGAAAATCGAACACCTCCAGGCCCAGATCTATGACCTGCAAAACCAAAACTATGAGTATGAATATAGTTTCAAGAAGATGAGTTTGGATGCAGATTTAAGTATCCCGGAGACTCGGTCATCCTTCTACGATGGTGAGCCCATGCCTTGGAAGGTGGACAACAAGCTTACATCTCCAACAACTCCATCATCACCACCCCGGAATAAGGAGACATAATCATATGGGTATGCGCACTCCCCTTGGCAACTGCCAAGCTTGGGGGAGTGACCCCGGTATCGTATCACCATCTCTCCTATCTTTAACGTTTTCCATAGTTTGATCCTTATGGTAGTATCTTGATCTAGTAGAATAAAGTTAGCCTGATCTAGTTGTGAGCTTTTGCTTTATGATCCTTAACCTTTGTAATCGAGTCCGTAAGCTATATAATAAAGATTAGTGTTGAGTCAAGGTCTTGATTTCCTCACTTTGGTCATGATAAAAAGAAAGAAAATATAAAAAGCATCAAAGAGATCATATTGAAATTATGGAGGTAATGACTTCACATATAAAGGGTATGATGAATAGAAGTTGTTGGGAGTTGACAAACATAGTTTTGGTCATCATTGCAATTAATAGGAAGTAATAAATAAAGACAGGCTTCACATACAAATATACTATCTTGGACATCTTTTATGATTGTGAGCACTCATTAAAATATAACTTGCTAAAGAGTTGATGTTGGACAAGGAAGACAACATAATGGGCTATGTTTTCTTATAGCTGAAATAAAGTATATTGTCATGGATCATCCAATATGTTGAGCTTGCCTTTCCCCCTCATGCTAGCCAAAACAACTTGCACCAAGTAGAGATACTACTTGTGCTTCCATACATCCTGAAACCCAATTTTGCCATGAGAGTCCACCATACCTACCTATGGATTGAGTAAGATCCTTTAAGTAAGTTGTCATGTTGCAAACTCGCTAAAATATGTATGATTTATTAGTGTGGAGGAAATAAGCTTTATACGATCTTGTGATATGGAAGTAATAAAAGCGACAGACAGCATAATAAAGGTCCTTATCACAAGTGGCAATATAAAGTGATGTTCTACTGTGCTAAGAATTTGTGCATCCAACCACAAAAACATATGACAACCTCTACTTCCCTCTGCGAAGGGCCTATCTATTATTCTTGCCTTATAAGAGTCAAGGTGAAATTCACCTTTCCTTTTTACATTTTATATTTTGGCAAGCACATTGTGTTGGAAAGATCCTGACATATATACCAACTTGGATGTAAGTTTGCATGGTCTATTACTGTTGACATTACCCTCGAGGTAAAAGTATGGGAGGCAACACCATAAGCCCCTATCTTTCTCCGTGTCAGATTAAAACTCCATAACCATAAGTATTGCGTGAGTGTGAGAAATTGTGAAAGACTATATGATAGTTGAGCATGTAGGCTTGCTGAAAAGCTCTCATGTTGACTCTTTCCGATGTTACGATAAATTGCAATTGCTTCAATGACCGAGATCATAGTTTGTTGGTTTTCAATGAAGTTTATAATTCATGCTCGATATTGTGAATGAACTGTTACTTTAGCATAAGAATCATATGACAATATATATATATATATATATATATATATATATATATATATATATATATTGCTGTAATGAGAATGATCATGATGCCCTCATGTCCGTATTTTTATTTTATCGACACCTCTATTGCTAAACATGTGGACATATTTTTTGATATCGGCTTTCGCTTGAGGACAAGCGAGGTCTAAACTTGGGGGAGTTGATATGTCCATTCTGCATCATGCTTATATGTTGATATTTATTGCATTATGGGCTGTTATTACGCGTTATGTCACAATACTTATGCCTTTTCTCTCTTATTTTACAAGGTTTACATGAAGAGGGAGAATGCCGACAGCTGGAATTTTGGGCTGGAAAAGAAGCAAACTCTGGAAACCTATTCTGCACAACTCAAAAATCACCGAAACTTCACAGGACACCGTTTCAGAAAATATAAATAATAACTGGCGAAAGAAGATCACCAGGGGGGCCACCACCAGTCCACGAGGGTGGGGGCGCCCCCCCCCTCTCTGGGCACACCCCCTGCCTCGTGAGCCCCTCGATGCCCATCTTCTCCTATATGAGGTGTTTTGACCTGGAAAAAATCATAAGGTGCCTTTCTGGACCAGACGCCGCCGCCTCGAGGCGGAACCTTGGCGGAAACCAATCTAGGGCTCCAGCAGAGCTGTTTTGCCGGGGATACTTCCCTTCAGGAGGGGGAAATCATCACCGTCGTCATCACCAACAACTCTCCCACATTGGGGAGGGCTATCTTCATCAACATCTTTGCCAGCACCATCTCCTCTCAAACCCTAGTTCTTCTCTTATATGTTGATATTTATTGCATTATGGGCTGTTATTACTCCTTGTAGTTGATGCTAGTTGGTTTATTTGGTCGAAGATCATATGTCTGGATCCATTATTCATATTAATACCCCAATGATCATGAAAAATAATATTTCTTGTTAGTAGTTACTTTTGTTCCTAAGGACATGGAAGAAGTCTTGCTATTAATAGTCATGTGAATTTGGTATTTGTTCGATATTTTGAGGAGATGTATGTTGTTTCTCATCTAGTGGTGTCATGTGAACATCGACTACATGACACTTCACCATTATTTAAGCCTAGATGAAGGCATTGGGAAGTAATAAGTAGATGATGGGTTGCTAGAGTGTCAGAACCTTAAACCCTAGTATATGCGTTGCTTCGTAAGGGGCTGATTTGGATCCACTTGTTTCGTGCCATGGTTAGGTTTACCTTAATACTTCTTTTGTAGTTGCGGATGCTTGCATTAGAGGTTAATCATAAGTTGGAGGCTTGTCCAAGTAAGGACAGCACCCAAGCTCCGGTCCACCCACATACCAAATTATCAAAGTACCGAACGCAAATCAGATGATCGTGATGAAAACTAGCTTGACGATATTTCCCATGTGTCCTCGGGAACGCTTTCCTTCATATAAGAGTTTGTCCAGGCTTGTCCTTTGCTACAAAAAGGATTGGGCCATCTTTCTGCACCTTATTTACTTTTACCTTTTGTCACTTGCTACCAATTACCTTATCACAAAACTATCTGTTTCCTATAATTTCAGTGCTTGCAGAGAATACATTACTGAAAACTGCCTTTCATTTCCTTCTGCACCTCATTGGGTTCGACACTCTTACTTATCGAAAATACTATGATAGATCCCCTACACTTGTGGGTCATCAGCTGCGGCAGTGGAGAAGAGAAGAGGAGCAATGGCGAAGGATAAGGGAGAGGAGGACGCAAGTGCGTCTACCTCTCATCCCCCTACTTATTGCCCTAAGCGGCCGGCCGAGCGGGCGAGAGTGTGGGGAGTCATGGGATTTAGTGTGCCCACGGCCCCACGATTACGGCACGGTAATGGCGCGAATTAACTGCGCCCCAGAATCTCAACCGCATGTGTCGGCCGCAGTGGATCTACACGCATGCCGAGGCCCAGTGGTGGTGGTCCCCGGCCTAAGGCGATGTCCTGTCATGCGCGTGGGCTGGCAGGCCGGTGAGGCTAGCTGATGCCACATGGCACACGAGCAGCGGGCGGCAAGGCTAGCACCTGGCTGGCGAGTCACCTGGCTCCCGCCACAGCATTTCAAAATCACCAGACGACCAGCCTCACTAGTAGAAAAAGGGTCAAATGTAGAGCTCATTAGTCACGGTTTGCAACTGAACCGGCACTAATGGGACCATTAGTGCTGGTTCCAGAGGCTAGGACGGCGGCGATCATTAGTACCGGTTCGTGGTGAACATTTAGTACCGGTTCTTGGCACGAACCGGTACTAAAGAGGCTGTTGGAGGTTGTGGTTAGGCTGGGGGCCCACCAGAACCTTTAGTACCGGTTCGTGCTAGGAACCGGTACAAAAGGGTTCTACTCACTTCGTTCAACAGCGCTTTTTTAGTCCCACCTCGCTCGTCTAACAGAGATTACCACCTTAAATATGTTATTTCTCAAACTATCACAACCACTTGGTCTTCACTGAACTCTATGTGTAGGATTTGTGGCTGCAATAGGAGTCATCACCAGTTCCTAAACCGGTGAGGACTCCTATTGACAATTTAAATTGTACACAAAAAGATCAATGATGGTCAGTGCATTTTTTAACATCATTTGAAAAGCACTACAAAACGAACTCTGAAAATGTTAAAAGTTGGCATGGTATCATCATTTCACCCACATACCATGTACAAAGGCATTGCATTTTTTTGAACTGGATGCACTTCGTGTACAAACTGGACAATTAGTACCGTACCGGTTCCAACGGCTAGGCGGGCGGAGATCATTAGTGCCGGTTCGTGGGCAACCTCTAGTACCGGTTCATGCCACAAACCGGTACTAATGATGCTGTGTCAGGCTGTTGTCAGGCTAGGCACCTATAGTACTGGTTCATGGCATGAACCGATACTAGAGTATCTTAGTAAGCTGATTTTTAGTCTCACCTCGCCAAGAGAGAGGCACTAGGAGCGGTTTATAAGCCTTGAATGCACAGACCATGTGGGAGAGGCGCAATGTTCACCTGCATGTTGCTTAGCTTCAAACCTTGAGGAATAGTGAAGACTGCACGGAGCTATGTGCAGTACTTTGTACACTCTTCTGAAAGGCTTGAAGCTAATTAACGAGCATTGCGCCTTTTTTTGAACTCCAGACTTTTTGTGTGTTCAAAATGCACCATTCAAATTCACATCATCAATTATCAGCCCTTTCTGAATTCATTTCGTATTTTTCATTCATTTACTGATTTGTTTTGAGAGAGATAAATGACCGTGAAATTGAAAAGCAGTACAAATTGAACTCTGAAAAGGTTGAAACTTGGCATGGTATCATCATTTCACCCACATGGCATGTGCAAAAAAGTAGAGAGGGTCACGGCAAAAACTGGAAGCACTTAATGTACAAAATGGACAATCTCTTTTGAAGTATCAGGGTTTAGGACGAAAACTCATATTATACAAAGGCATTGCATTTTTTTGAACTCCATACTTTTTGTGTGTTCAAAATGCACCATTCAAATCCACATCATCAATTATCAGCCCTTTCTGAATTCATTTGGTATTTTTCATTCATTTACTGATTTGTTTTGA
>LR738711.1:340823383-340854074 GCA_902687465.1 Secale cereale | reverse complement strand
TTTTGAATTCCGGACTTTTTGTGTGTTCAAAATGCACCATTCAAATCCACATCATCAATTATTAGCCCTTTCCGAATTCATTTGGTATTTTTCATTCATTTACTAATTTGATTTGAGAGAGCTAAATGACCGTGAAATTGAAAAGCACTACAAATTGAAGTCTGAAAAGGTTGAAACTTGGCGTGGTATCATCATTTCACCCACATGGCATGTGCAAAAAAGTAGAGAGGGTCACGGCAAAAACTGGATGCACTTCATGTACAAAATGGACAATCTCTTTTGAGGTACCAGGGTTTAGGACAAAAACTCATATGTTACAAAGGCATTGCATTTTTTTGAACTTTCTTGAACTCCAGACTTGTTGTGTGTTCAAAATGCACCATTCAATTCCACAGAATCAATTATCAACCTTTCTGAATTCATTTGGTATTTTTCATTCATTTACTGATTTGTTTTTGAGAGTTAAATGAGATATAAAATGTTTGTTAGATAATTTTAGATATAGAAATGTTAGTTAGATACAAAATTTTAGATATAGAAATGTTGGATAGAAATTTTAGATATATTTGTGGCAATGCTAGATAGATAAATTTTAGATATAGAAATTTTAGTTAGATTTAAAATGAAATACCATATAAAAAATTTGTTTGCGCGCTACACTGTGGGCCTGCAAGGCCCGGGCTTGTATTTACAGGCCCATAAAGGCCCAGCAGACTCACACGGCAGCGCGGCAAAGTTAGGCCCACAAGCCTGCAGTAGAGAGGAGCTCGAAGGAGCAGCCGCGGCGGGGTTTATAAACCAGTGCGACTGCCCCTCGGCTAGCGAGGTGGGACTAAACTTGCCGCACCGGTACCGGTACTAAAGGGGTGTCTTTAGTATCGGTTGGAGCCACCAACCGGTACTAAAGGGGGTGCGCTTCCCGCCGCTTGGCCTGGCCAAAACAGGCCTTCAGTACCGGTTGGTGACACCAACCGATACTAAAGGTCTGTTCTATATAAGAAAATACTTCAAAAAAAAATCGACAGTTTCGTTCTCCCTCTGCTTCTTCTCCTCTGCCCCGTCGCCGCCGCCCCTCGTCGGCGCCCCCGTCGTCGTCGCCACCGCCCCCGTCGACGTCTGTCGCCGTCGCCGCCGCCCCCGTCACCGCCCGTCACCCTCCCCATCGTCGCCCGTAGCCGCGTCGTCCCTGTCGCCATCCCCGTCGTCGCTGCTGGTCGCCGTCCCTGTCGCCCCCTGTCTCCATCCCGTCGTCGACGCCCGTCGCCGTCCCCGTCACCGCCCCCGTCGCGCCTCGCCTCGCCGGTGAGCTCCTGCCCCACCATGGGCACACACACACAGACACACGCACACACACACACACACACACACACACACACATTGTTACTTACAAAAATGTTAGAAATTTTTATGATTTTTAGTTATAGAAATGTTAGAAATTTTTTCTGTTTTTTAGTTATAGAAATAGTTATAAAAAAGTTAGAAATCTTTCTTTTCTTTTAGTTCTAGAAATATTAGAAATGTTATACAAATGTTAGTTATATATATATAAATGTTATAATTTTTTTTCCTGTTTTTTAGTTATAGAAATATTAGAAATGTTATAGAAATGTTAGAATTGTTAGAAATGTTAGAATTGTTATAAATGTTATAGAAATGTTAGCATTGTTAGAAATGTTAGAATTGTTAGAAATGTTATAGAAATGTTATAGAAATGTTAGAATTGTTAGAAATTTTTCTGTTTTTTAGTTATAAAAAAGTTAGAATTTTTTCTTTTTTTAGTTCTAGAAATATTAGAAATGTTATACAAATGTTAGTTATATATATAGCAATGTTATAATTTTTTTTCTGTTTTTTAGTTATAGAAATATTAGAAATATTATAGAAATGTTAGTTATATAGCATTGTTACAAATGTTATAGAAATGTTAGTTATATAGAAATGTTAGAAATTTTAGTTATCAAAATCCAATCATTAAAAAAATGTTACTTTTTGCGGGCATATAGCTAGTATTTGTTCTCGACGACGCCCGGCCCGCATCCTCGCCATCGACCCGTCCGCGACGATATCCGGCTGACCCATGTCCGGGACTGGGCTCCGCCAGGCTGGCACTGGGAGGTGCTGCCTGGAGGGGCGCGCCGCTTGATGAGGAACGGCCCCGGGTCCCGTCGTTGACCCTGATCTCGTTTGGCGGCGTTCGCGTGGGCCAGTTTCAGTGCGGAGGGAGCCGGCCCCGTCGGAGGTGGTACGTCGCCGTGTCAGGGAGGAGGACGAGCACGTCCATCGCTACATGGTTGCGTTAGAGGGCAGCAGGTTCTCCAATACCTGGCAGTTTCTTTAGGGATCTCACTTCAGTTATGATCCTGTGAGGGTTCCTTCTCTTTGGGTGTCCACCGCCCGCGCCACAGGAACCGTGAGTGTCCTAGATTCTTCTGTAGTATTCGATCTTTATTAGCTACCTAGCCAGTGATGTATTCCATATTATATATTATTCGAGACAATGTATTCGAGACAATGTATTCGAGATTATATATTATTCGAGACGATGTATTCGAGATTATATGTATTATTCGAGACGATGTAATTTGAATACTAAATTGTTTTATATTTCTTTTGGATTAGTTAAATAAAAGCTATAGCGGACAATACCGGCAGAGAGGGAGAACAGACCCTGTTCGATATGATACGCCATCCTCACGGGCCAGATGATGATCAGAATGAAGAAGATTATGACGGCTCCGAATTTCTAAACAACACCGGAGAGGGTGATATGATATTCGATCGCGACGACCGAATTGATGAAGTCATGAACGACGATTATGATGATGACGAAGAAAATGTTGATCTTGAAACAACAAAGACCGGCGAGGTATATATATTTATATAAGAAGGCACATCTGGTGATCATCACATGTTTTAAATGAGTTGAAGATATATTAACGAATCGATCTTTCTTCTTTCAGCAATCCGGATCGAGCAAATCTTCAGGCAACAGGATGAAACGAGGCCCGAATAAATTGTTGAGGGAGGGCGTAAAGTACAATATCGAGGCAATCAGACCTAATGGCGAACCATTAGCGCCTAAGAAGTTTGCGGACAAGTTCGTTCGTCAGTGCGGAGTTCTTGTGAAGGACCAACTCCCGATCTCCCTTCAAGAATGGAGAAAGCTAGCAAAGCCACGTCCAGATGTTACTTTTGTCGACGACAGACAAAAAAGTCTGCTTTGGAATACTCTCATGGAACTTTTCACCCTACCAGATCATTTCACAGAAGCCGATGTGCAGAAAATCAAGGACGCTGCTCTTAGGAAGATGGCGGTTGCATTCAAGAACCACAAGAATCGTGAATGGGACAAGTACGTCAAGGGAGGAAGGAAGACTCCAGTATTCGAGGGAAATCTAGGGAAGCAAAGTTCTCATTGGGACGATTTCGTGAAGTTCAAGGATTCATAATTAGCTAAGGAACGGTCGAGAATAAACAAGAAGAATGCCAGAAAAAAGGATAAGTTCCATAAGCTGGGGCTAGGTGGCTACGCGGTGGCAATGCCTAAGTGGCATAAGTTTGAGAAAGAGATGGAGGATGCAGGTGTCACTCCGGTTACTAGGAGCTGGCCCCCTAGGTGCAGGAATTTGTTCTATGCACATGGGGGGAGTTGGACCCGAAGACAGGCGAAGTTTCGACGAAGGCATGTCTGAAAGGAGCCGACGATAAGCTACTTGTTGCAATAGAAGAGGCTCGAACGGGGGTGATCCAGCCCAACAAAGAGAACGACGAGCTTACGCGTGCCCTGGGAAATCATCAACACCCGGGAAGAACACGAGGCAAGGGCGATATGCCGTGGTATGAGGGGTTTTCGGACTGGAACACCGACTACAGAACCCGTGCGAGAAGGAAGATTGCGGAGGAGAAGCAGAGGAAGATGGAGGAGGACCAGAGGAAGCTGGACTATGAACGCCTTCAAGGCTTAGAATCAAAGCACGCGGACTTGGCAGACAAATTCTAGCGGTAGTAGGAGCAGATCGACTCACTTAGCCAGCAAAGGGGGTCTCAGCAGTTGCAGCAGCTAGCGGATGATCCAGCATTGCATACCACTGCCCCATCCATGCCGAGAAGCATTGTGGGTTCCGCCCCGGGCGACGCAATGCTGGATAGATACCCCGCGGATGACATCATTGAGAACACTAACTACAAGCTACACTTCAAAATGAAGAACATATCCACGAAGGTGGCGGACGCCCTTGCTTTTACAAATCCCCCCGAGGCAACCTTCCATTGCAACCCGATTCCAGCAGGCTATGCTCGTGTCTTGGTTGATGAGGTGGTGGACCGATATTCGGGGCTAGAGCTTGACATTCCTGGAGGTGATGATGAGCACACACTCGGAGAGGCCAAACATCGTATTATCCTATGGAGAAAGGATTGCATCATCTTTCGAAGACCACCGACACCGCGTCAGCCGACTCCTCGTCGAAGTCCGCCACCGAGTCAGCAGACTCCCACCCCTGCAAGTCCACCAACGCGTCAGGCCACTCCTCCTCCTCCAAGTCCGGCAAAGCGTCAGGCCACTCCTCCTCCAAGTCCGACACAGCGTCAGACGTCCACTCCTCCTCCAAGTCCGGCACAACTTCAGGCCACTCGTCCTCCAAGTCCGGTACAGCTTCAGGCCACTCCTCCTCGTCCAACTCAGCCCCATCAGCCGTCTCCGCCGCCTCAACAATCGTAGAAGAGACACCCGGCAACAATGGTGCGTAGCGGTATGAGTCGAGGCAGTACAGGAAGTACAGGCGGAGGCAAGCGATATAAATATGGTCCAAGCCTCACTGGTACTCCTCAGAGGGCTTACGATAGGACCGAGGAGCAAACCAAGGCCATAGTGTGGGCAGAAGTGGACGCCCATTTTGGACCGATACCGCCACCGCCGCCAAGGGAGAAAGTGCCCGAGGAAAAGATTGACCACTTCGTTCGTATGGCTCAACCACCAGCTCCCAAGCCAACGGACACAGACTATGAGCGCCACATCAGGAAGTTAAATCGAGCACGGCTACAGAAGGAGGCGAGTTCGAGCTCGAGCAAACAGCAAGCAGCTGTCAAAAAATGCGGGAAAACCGTTCCCCATCTAGGAGAACAGGCGGCGCAATCGATCCCCTCGCTTGTTGTGCCAACAACACGTGAGAGTACGCGCACCCAATATTAATGTGGGCAAATAGTTTACGTTCCCGGGGAGGGCAATGTGGTAATAACCGAGGAGCATATAACGCAGGCTGAAATGCTGAACATCACTGTTGGACAAGTACTCGAGATCGAGCCCATGCATGTGCTTACAGAGGAGGAAATAAAACGGAAATATGTCCGGGGCGAACCTTTGGTCAAGCCAGACGAGGTCAAGAAGCTCCCAACGAGAATGTATGAATTTCATCAATGGTACATGGACATTACCAAGAGTTCCAATCGAGAGTCCCTCATGGTGGAAGTCAAGAAGGATCATTACTACCATGAGAACGCTGTGTTCGTTGAGTATAATGAACTGTTTCAGTTATACAATCAAGACGCACTCGACAAATCTATCGTCAGTTGATATTGTCTGTAAGTGATTTCTTTCTGTAATTTAAGTCTCAAGTTAGCTGTAGTGATCCTTTTGATCAATCATTACCTGTAATTATCCTCACTATATTCTTTTCTGTGGTATTATGCAGGATGAAGATGTATGAAATGAAAAAAGGTGGACGCTATGGCATTGGGTTCATTGACCCAAACATCGTTAATGAATACACATGGAAAATAGATGCATATTATGAAAAGCATGTAGAGGACAACATGCTAGAGTTCTTGAAGTGCCTCAAATACAATGAAGATGTACTACGTCCTTACAACTTCCAGTGAGTCACACTGTCTTGTACTACAAATTCTCTGTTTTTGCCTACTAGCTAGCTACATGTTTTTGCTTACATATGTCCGCTTAATTAAGACATCCAAACATGTGTGCATGCAGATTTCACTGGATCTTGTGTATCATTAAAGTTGATGCCGGAACAGTTGAAGTACTCGACTCACTACTTAAAAAACAAAGTGACTACACAAACTTGTTTGGGATAGTCAACATGTAATTTCAATCATTATTAACTATATATCTCGGCCTATTTAGTTCTTCATTTCCTGATATGAACTATTTAATAACCCATTTATTCATTTTCTTTGTCGGCGGGCAGGGCTTGGGCAAGGTTCATCAGCATCACTACAGGCGAATGGAAAAAAAACTGCGATGGTTTCGACCCAAGGTAAGTAATTAAGTAGTACTAGCTAGCTAGCTAGCTGCCATTATCTCTTTAATTATCATGCTTGATTAATTATTATCTGATCAAATTCCATTCTCGTAAAGGCCCTGAAGCAGGCGTAGGGGACTGATCTGTGTGCATACTGCATTTGCGAGAACATTCGCATGATGGCGTCCGAAAGGAGCACATCTCAAAGACAGGAATGGGTACGTTTGTCAGAACACTATTCACATTTTTACACCATTATCGATATCTAGTCACACAACTAATAAACATGCATATTGATCCCCTTCTTAACAATTCAAAGAGGTCCGTGACAAGCTCCTAGAAACGGAGCGCGTACAAGCACTTCAAAAGGAAATAGCGGGATTTTTGCTCGACCAGGTCATAGATCCGAAGGGAGAATACCATTACCCGCTACCGCCCCCATGAACCACTTCCAATTGTCATCGTGCTCCGAAGGCACCACTTAGGCTAATGCCACTGGCTCCGAAGGCAACATGTAGGAGAAATTGTATATAGCTATACATGTGTGTATGTGTGAATTGCTGGTTTGTGAGACATTTGATGATATATATATGCGTAACGTGTACAATGTGTAGTATCGTAAAATGCTAGCAAACGAAAAAGAATTAAATGGAAAAATCAAAATTTCATGAAAAAGAAATCATAAAACCAAAAAAAAAACCTTGTAGTACCGGTTGGTTTTACCAACCGGTACTAAAGGGCTCCCGGGCCCCGGAGCTGGCTCGTGCCACGTGGTTGCCCTTTAGCATCGGTTCGTGCTTAACCGGTACTAAAGGGGGGGGGGCTTTAGTTCCCACACTTTAGTGCCGGATATGGAACCGGCACTAAAGAGCCTTACGAACCGGTGCTATTGCCCGGTTCTACACTAGTGCCTGGTCGTGGCGGACACCTACCAGTCGACGCTTCAGAAGACGGACGAAGTAAGACCAACAAACCACTTGGAGTAGGAAGCTGCCGAGGTCCACACCTTTTCCAACCGTGGCACCTCGCCATCTTCGGGGACTACTATTGGAGTAAATGACCACATGTAACCTCATCAGCTCCACATGGTATTTCGAGACATTGGGGTCAGCTGTGCCCCTCAAGCACTAGAGACAAAGGACCACCTTCTTGGGCTGACTGCTCTAGAGGGGCTGGATGCAAGAAGGCAGCTGGATCTATAAGGCAGGCCAACTCTTAGCAGGCGGCCTCCAGAGAGGCCGGCTCCTAACAGGCGGCTCCTCGCTCCCTCAAAGTTTGCACCCACATAAACGCGACGAGACATGGCATTGCTACAGTACATCCAACTAACCCCGAATCGATGGCACAACATGGCCATAGTGCGGCGTACTCGGCGGACATCCCTCGCCCAGCGCGGCATTGTTACCATACAGCCCATGACATTGCCCTTGACAGAGGGAGCCATTCTCCCACGACGTACTATCGATACGGCACCTGGTGGCGGGCCCTACCTGCTCGTGAGAAGCCAGAAGGCAGCAAGCCCGGACCAGTCGGTTTAGGGGGAGGCCGGCTCCTGACAAGGCTGCCCTCCCCTGCCTTGAAGTTTGTGCTGCATTAACTTGAGGAGACAGGGAGTGGCTAAAGTGAACTCCTATCATCAGTGGCACTACTACAGTCCTAAGCCATCGGCTCGACCCACCAGGCGGTGGGCCCCAGGCGGCGGGCCCCACCCCAGCCGGATTACCAGTGTAACCCTGCGGGGTAGGCCTATATAAACCCCCGAGGGCACCGTGCAAATGGTTCAGCCTCTTAGATAGCACACACGAATAGATGGAGAAGTAGAGCTAGCCTTGCCCTTCTTCCTCCTTTAGCCGAACATCACTAGGAGCCAGCTTGTAGCAACCTGTTGAGATAGTGATCATGCGAAGACCCTGTAAAGTAGGACTAGGTGTGTTATCTCCTAGGAGAGCTCCAAAGTGGGTAAAGTGAGTCAGCGTTCGTATTTGCGCCTTATCCCATTTTCAGGCACCGATAACGTATTACTCTTCCCCTCCATGATAAGCCATCCTTTGGCATATGTTGCACCAAACCCGCGACATTTCTAGCACCGTTGCTCTAGTGCTTCACTTATATCTTTTTGAGCACGGTGTGATTTACTATTTTTGAAGATATTCACTATTGCTTCACATAGATTAATTTGAGAGAAAGAAATTATTCTCATGATCTTCACTTATATTTGTGTGAGCTTATCAAAAGCAACACATAAACTTTGTCCCAAAGTGCTAGATAACCAAAAAGGATATAATAAAAACTTTCATGAAGATCATTGGACAAAATAAACTTGATTCCTTGTAATAATTTTGATACATGATGATACTATATGATTTATACTTTGAGCTGGGAAGACAGAGCATGACAATACTATATGATTTTGTAGGGATAATGTTCTTTAGCATTCGATATTCTGAAAGACATGGTTGCTTGTTGATATGCTTGAGTATTTAAATCTCATGTCAAAACTAGACTATTGCTTTGAGCCATATAAAAAGTCCAAATGTCCATGCTATAAAGAAAATAATATGACATGATAGGCATCATTCCACATAAAAAAATTGTATTTTTATCATTTACCTACTCCAAGAAGAACAGGAATTAAGCTTTGGGATGCTGATATGTCTCCAACGTATCAATAATTTTTTATTGTCCCATGTTGTTATATTATCATTCTTGGATGTTTTACAATCATTTTACAGTCATTTTATATAAATTTTCGGGACTAACATATTGACATAGTGCCAAGTGCAAGTTGTTGTTTTCTGCATGTTTTTAACATCGCAGGAAATCAATATCAAATGGATTCCAAACAACCTGAAACTTTTTGGAGATTGTTTATGTGTTAGAAGACACCCAATGGGTCAGGGCTGCACCTGGGGGTGCACCGAGGGGGGAACAACCCACCAGGGCATGCCAGGCCCCCCTGGCACGCCCTGGTGGGTTGTGCCCACCTCGGTGGCCTCCCGCACAACCTCTTTACCCTATAAATTCACAAATATTACGAAACCCTTGGGCTAGACCTAGATAAGAAGTTCTGCCAGCACAGGCCCGTGTAGCCACCAAAAACCAATCTAGACCCTTTCCAGTACTCTGCCGGAGGGGGAAATCATCACCGGTGGCCATCTTCATCATCCTGGCGGCCACCGTGATGAGGAGGGAGTAGTCCACCCTCGGGGCTAATGGTTTGTACGAGTAGCTATGTGTTTAATCTCTCTCTCTCTCTCTCTCTCTCTCTCTCTCTCTCTCGTG
Source organism: Secale cereale (assembly GCA_902687465.1). NCBI lineage: Eukaryota > Viridiplantae > Streptophyta > Magnoliopsida > Poales > Poaceae > Secale > Secale cereale. Next base: position 340,844,535 of record LR738711.1, on the reverse strand, counting down.
TTCTTGAGCTGCATAATCTTGAGTATCGCGGGCTTTGTTAATATAGTCGGATCATATGGTGTTTTCCCCTCTCTATGTTGTGATGAATTGACTTTTCCCTTTGAGATTTCTTTTGATTGAATACTTTTATGGATTTGAGAACACTTGATATATGTCTTGCAATTGAATACTGGTGGTGACAACGGGGTATCGTATTGATTCACATACGTTTTCACTCAACTTGCGGATTCCCGCGGTGACATTGGGGTAATCTATGCATGTTCTTGTCTTTGTTTCTCCGGTAGAAATGTTGGGGCACCCTTTGAGGTTCTTTGCGTTCGATTGAGTATTATAAATCTAAATATGTTTTGGTGTTATCTTAGTACGAATTCTTGATAGATCGATCGGGAAGGATAAATTTGTGTATCTTAGTACGAACTCTTGAAAGATCGGTCGAAAAGGATAACCTTGTGTTATTTTGGTATGATCTCTTGGATAGATCGATCCAAAAGGAAAACTATGTATTATTTTAGTACGAACTCTTGGAAAGATTGATTGGAAATAATAACTTTGAGGTGGTTTCGTACCCCACCAACAATTTATTCTTATGTTCTCTGCTATCTATGAACTTTGGAGTGATTCTTCATTGCACTTTGAGGGGTGGTTATATGATGCAGTTATATTAGCACTGTTGGGAGATTACACTAGCGGAAGTACGGACCCTAGGCCTTGTTTTCAAGCATGGCAATACCGTTTGCGCTCACGTTTGTTACTTGATACCTTGTTGTTTTTATTGTTCGCACTACAAAAACTCATATCAACTATCCATATTACACTTGTATCACCATCTCTTTGCCGAAATAGTGCACCTATATAATTTCCCATGGTATTTGGTGTGTTGGGGACACAAGAGACTTTTTATTATTTGGTTGCAGGGTTGTTTGAGAGAGACCATCTTCATCCCACACCTCCTACAGATTCATCAACCTTAGGTGATCCATTTGAGGGGAAATTGCTACTGTCCTAGAAAACTCTGTGCTGGAAGGCCCAACACGTGTCTACAAGAATAAATTTGCGTAGTAGACATCAGCGACCAGGGCCTTCAAGCTGCACGTCAATAGGCAACATACGGACGCAACATAGCAGCAACGTTTGTTGTACTCCCCTTTGTTGATAAAATGTTTTTATATTACCACAACCTATTTAATGGATAACATGTTTTTATATTAACTTTAGTACATTATAGTGGGATCGGCTCGTTTGCACGTACTGTTCCACTTCACTTACTGGTGGGTTCCATATGTGCTATCTCTCCCTCGTCCCCTTCTACGTTTAGAATCACGGGCCAACACGAAAAACGCGTGGGCAGTGTTGCCGTTGACCGTATTTGAACGCGTTCACAAGTTACAGCACCAGTTTCACATAATACTAGTATTAGTATTATGTAACAAGTTTAGGAACAATAGTTTAGGAACAAAAGTAACCGTGTCAAGTTAGGCTACTAACAATTACTACTCCTACATGCGTGGATAAATAGATGTATCTCCGAGTGCATGAACAAGGTGGGCGCGGAGCCTGGTCAAAGGTCTCGCCTCCGAGTCAGCCTGCGTAGCGGCCTGCTCGCATGCCTCCCGGTCAGTCGGCGCATCGGTCTGCTCGCCTGCCTCCCGTTGACTCACACGCTTGCTCGGACGGCACCTGTCGATGAGAAGCGGGACTCATGGCGGCACGTATGTCTAACGCCCACGGTTTGGATAGTGAAATAGTTCGCGTTAACATCACATGTGTTAGTTCCAAAATACCTTGGCTCTTCTTTTGTGCATATTTTCATAAGAAACTTTTCTCTAAGTGAACAAAAAAATACGACAACCTTCTTGTCCCATATCACGTGACCATGCTCAGTTTCATGAATTTCAGGTCAATTCTGGATTTTCTGGAATTTAAAATCCAGGATTCGAAACAACATCATAACCTGCCTCATGAAATAAATTTTCAAGCCATAGATCTTTAATGTTGTAGATGTTAACATTTATTAAGAAAGGATTTGGTCAAACATTTTGCTTAGTTAGACTTTAGACAAGTTATATATGCAGACTAAAAAGATAATCTGTCGGTACCAGTGCATTGCCTGATATAATAACTCTAGGTTGCACGAACAACGCACAAACAAAATCAACTAACGAAGCTCCATTCTATGCTCATCCTGGTGTAGTACTATTAGTACAGGAAATGGAGTTGACGGGTGACCTTGGGTAGCGGCGACCAAGGGAATTGAACCGTGCTCAACACGGCAGGTAACATGGGCTAGTTACTAAAAAGCATCCCTGCATTGTTCATCGGTTCTCATGATGGACCGGGGACATGACAGGAATTTCCAAGGGCGGGAATTCTGGCCGCCAAATATTTCGACTCGAAACACGGAGGCTCGAGTGGAGGCGCGAAGTTTAAAATACTATCGTGGTTCTTTTGGTTGGGCTTGCGTAATGTGCGTACCACGCACGCCACCATGAGGACACGAGCCCGGGTCTGGCTGGTATGCCGTCGAGTGCTACCATTCGAGAATGTGAATGGAATATTTTTTAAAATTGCCGAACGAATCTATATGTATTATTATTATTATTATTACAAGTCCAGAATGCCGTTATTTTCCTTGCAAGTAACTGGTCATTCCAAAAGGCACGGTAATTGATTTATGACAAGTTCTGGAATTAGAGTAAGTTTGTGATATAGTGATCTCAACGTGGATGTATGACACAAATTCAAAAATAAAATGTAAACCATGCATGGTTCTCAATTCAATGTTTAAAATGCATAATAAATTGAAACATGAATATTAAGTCTAGTACTATGCACATGCAAATGTTGTGATTAGGTCTCTCCATCAACTACCAGCCCCCCATACTTCATGTATGGATCGATCTTCATTTCTTTTTTAATAGAGCTATTGGTATCCGACACACGCGCGCTCATTATTTCTCTTCACGTTTCAAGCTCCATTTATGTCACTCCTGCCCTCACACTCTCAACAAATGTATTTCTCACGCACAACCTCACCGTGCACTCCATGACAAACCCTCCCTCTATCTCTCAATACATGTATGTTGCCTATGAAAAACACCTTCACCATGTGCGCACACACAAAGTCTATCTAGGACACACTCTCTCGGTAACTATCTCCCTCCAGCCCTCACTGCAGCTTTGCCGTATGATATCTTGGTGTACCGTCTTTTACATTTGAGTGTACACTAGGCCACACTCACTCGATCTCTCCCTCAATGAATGACTCGATTGATCCCGCTTTCTCACGTCATTTCTCTCACACCGAGACGCTCCCACTACACCTCTTGCATAGGCGGAGCTATGTAGATTGTCGGGGGGTAACCCCTCGACCTTAGACAAAATTGTGAAGCTCAGTTTATGATTGTTTAGATTATATTTTTTGAACATTATATTTGCTCGGGTTGTGCACCAACCCCCGGGAGAATATCATATGCCCCCACACCTTACATGCTATACCATGATACGAGTTCCTTGGAGCATGTATATCTGAGATATAGCGGCTCCCAAGATGTCATAATATTTTTATAAGAAAACTTAATGAGTGTGGGAATTGCACATAATTAGAACCAAAACTACTCAGATCCCCTTCGATACCATATTCAACGGTCTCGAAGCTCGTACCATCGTAGCTTCTAAGATGATGGAAGACCTCATATTGTCTTGTATTTAAGAATATCACGTGCTACCACACCTTAGATGTTGTGGTGACACAAGTTCCTCGGTGCCGTTGGATCACAGATCCAACAGCTACATGGTGGTTCAAATGTTTTTTTGCACAAATCCCCAAAGAGTTAGGCCACAACCCACAAGCACATAGACTACTCAGATGCCATTAGATCTCAGATGGAATGACATCGAAGCTCGTATCCCATAGCATCCAAGCTGCGAGAGCACATGATGTTTTCTCGCACGTAAGTCGATAGCCTGAAACCACAAAGGTTGTTGGCTTTGTCGCATAACTTGATTTTATACAGTATTACATTGAGTAGAGTGCAGAGGGAGTAGCTCCTCAACACGTGCATGAATGTTGATTAACTAACTGGTGGTTCCCATGTCTGCCATCTCTCTCTCTCCTCTCCATCTAGTATAGAGGGAGTGGCTCATCAAAACGTGCATGAACCTTGACTGACGAGTACAACCTTTAGACGCACTAGCACACACGAAGAGCGGCGCGAGCTTGCCGTGGTGTTATTATAACAAAAAAATGCGTGAAAATTAGATGAGTCGCCTAGAACAAGAGACGTTGTGGCTGGTCGAGACGGAGCTAACCACACATATCCTCCTTGCCACATTAGCATGATGAAGCCGTGTGGCTAGTGGGGTGTTTTTTGACCATCTGGTTGGGTACCGAGGTCGAAATATAGGTAGTTTGACACAATTTATTTTTAGACACACATTTTTCCTCCATGCCGAGACGTGGCACACCCTACCTCGCGGTTTCTGGGTCCTCCCGGGTGGTGCAAGCATATTTTCTTCCTTGCTGAGATATGGGACGCCCTACCGCCACTAGGAAAACAGCTATAGCTAATATGGACATTAATGGCGCGCCATGTATGTGGTGCGCCACTGCTATATAGCAGTGGCGCACCAGATATAGGTGCTCCATTAATGGCCTTATTACTAATGGCGCACCTAGCGTGTGGTGCGCCATTACTAGTTTTTTCCTAGCCCCACACCCCTTCCCAGACTTAGCAGTGGCGCACCAGGGTACAGTACGCCATTACTAGTTTAACTAGTAATGGCGCACCGCACCCACGGTGCGCCACTACTAACATTTTTTTCGAGGTTTTTTTCAAAACTAGTAATGGTGCACCGCACACCAGGTGTGCCATTTGTAACCCTGGTTACCAATGGCGCATTCTTAGGGGGTGCGCCATTGGTAACCTGAGAGCAAATATTTTTGACAGCCACCCTAGCTACCACACACTCACTCTCCCCACTTCATTCTCTCCACCCTAGCTTGGTCTCGGCTGCCTCCTCCTCCTCACCTCATTTGCACCATAGATTCACCCAAATTAAGTGGTTAAATTTCCTTTTTTTTGATAGGAAAGTAAGGGGAAAGCTTTCTTTATGTTGTAGATCTATTTTTTTCTCCCTCCAACGTACACACTTTTTATGGCCTAGATCTACGTATGTTTGTGGTGTTGCATATGTTTGTGTTTGCAGGTACCGGTATTTGAAATGCGATAGTTGCCAATATTTTGTTGGAATGTTGATTCATTTCCATTTCGGCGAGAATTTGGCACTATGCATTCTTTTTTGTCCTATTTTTAGGCCAAGTCATGGCTAAAAAATTTGGTTCTAAAACATCGTTTTGCTCTACCCCGCAGGCAACCATGGTCCGCACGATGACCGAAGGCATCGTGAATAGGTTTTTGAGCTCCGCGAAGGCCGAGATGCTTCAAGAGAACGACACAAAGATAAGATGTCCGTGTCGATCTTGCAAGTTGAAGAGCCTTATGGACCCGGATTCCAGACAGGTGCGGGACCACCTGCTCGTGCATGGTTTCATGGATGGCTATCGGTGGCACGGTGATGAAGATGATTATGAAGTCGTCCATGGGGGCCGAGCAAGAAATAAGGAAGGGCAGCAAGACAATAGCGGCGAGTTGGGCGTGAAGACGAAGAATCTCCAGGACATGATCATGGAGTACATGCTGGACAGAGTCGTCATGCAGAAGATGCCGGACATGATGATGAGGAATATCAAGACAATGTGCATGATCATGAAGATGAAGATGCCGGAGTAGACGACGATGGACCATCGATGGGGTGGGTGCTGGACCCTCATATTCAAGAGCTGCGTCTCAAGCAGACGGGTAACGCAAGAGCTACCGCCCGAGAGAAAGCCAAGCTGGATCAACTGGAGATAAACGCGGTTACTCCATTGTATGAAGGATGCATGCCCGAGGATACCTGCCTGAAAGTAACGCTCGTGGCTCTGGAGATGAAGGTAAAACACAAAATGACCAACACATGCTTCGACAAGAACATGTCATTCTGGCATGAATGCCTTTCCAAGGGGAACAAGTGCCCGACCAGTTTCAAGGGGCGAAGAAAATCCTGTGTCCTCTGGATTTACCGCACGTGAAACACCATGTGTGCATGAACGATTGCATCATTTATCGGGATGAGCATGTGGTGTCTACCATATGTCTGGTGTGTGGCGTCACTCGATACAAGAAGAGGAAGAAAGCCCCTCGAAAAGTGGTGTGGTACTTTCCGATCACTCCTCGTCTGCAGCGGTATTCCGTGGACCCTAAGCAAGCAAAGCTCCAGCATTGGCACATGGTTAGGGAGAAGAAGAAACAAGAAGATGACGAAAATGATCCGGAGATAAATAAAAAAGACAAGATGTTGAGTCACCCTAAGGATACGAGCCAGTGGCAAGTGTTGAACTTAGAACACCGAAAATTTGGGGAGGACCCAAGGAACAACGTGTTGGGCGCGAGCACTGATGGAGTCAAGCCATTTGGCAGCCAGAGAAGCACGCATAGCACCTGGCATGTGTTTCTGTGGATGTACAACCTTCCCCCCTGGATGTGCATGAAGAGGAAGTACATTCACATGAGTATGCTAATTGAAGGGCCGAAAAAAACAGGGAATGACATAAATCTATATTTGGGGCTGCTGAAAGAGGAGCTAGACACGCTTTGGAAAATGCCGGCCAATATGTGGGACGCCGTAGCGAAAGAATATTTCCCTATGTGAGCTGCACTGCTCATGATGGTGCACGACTATCTAGGTTATGAATATGTCGCGGGGCAGGTGGTCCATGGATTTTGTGCATGCGTCAGGTGCATGGATGACACAATGTATTGCCAGCTAGATAGAGATCTCGGGTCTTCTAACCGTGTTCATGGGACATCGAAGGTGGCTTAACGACGATGACGCATGGAGAAAACGCAACGATCAGTTCGACGGTGAAACAGATTCCCGAAGACCCCCACGTACGAGGAGCGGCGAGGAAATAGACGAGTTGTTGAAAAATTGGAAAGAGTGCCGACCACCGGGAAAGAAGCGAAAGGTGCCAGAGCCGCTACTGAAGGTATGGAAAACGAGGTCTGTTTTCTAGGACTTGAAGAACTGGAAGATCCTCCGTGTGCCTCACAGCCTTGATGTCAAGCATATCACGAAGAACGTGTGGGAGAGTCTACTTGGTACCCTGCTCAACATGCCAGAGAGGACCAAAGCTGGGCCGAAAGCAAGGGCAGACTTGCAATCAATGGGCATCAGGGAGGAGCTTCACGCAAAACGCCCTAATGATGATGATGATGATGAGGCGAAGGACACAGAAAGTCATCGCAAAGGCAAATATGACTGCCCTCCCGCGTGCTTCACTCTAAGTCAGAAGGAGATCAAGCAGTTTTTCACCTGCCTTTTAGGAGTAAAACTTCGTTACGGTTACGCGGGGAAGATAAGCAGATACTTAGACTCAGCGAAGCAGAAGTTCAGCGGGATGAAGTCTCACGACTGTCACGTGCTGATGACGCAGATACTTCCAGTTGCAATCAGTGGGATCATGGATGCGCACGTCCGTGAAATGCTATTTGGCCTATGCAACTTTTTCGACGTCGTCTCTTGGAAGTCGGTTGGCGTGAGGCAACTCAGAAGGCTATAGGAAGAGATCGTGGTGATACTATGCGAGCTTTAGATGTACTTCCCGCCCGCATTCTTCTACGTTATGGTGCATCTGCTGGTCCATATCGTGGAGGATACCATCCAACTCGGGCCGACGTTCCTACACAGCATGATGTCGTTCGAAGGGATGAATGATGTCATCAAAGGATATGTTCACAACAGGGCACGTCCAGATGAAAGCATAGCCAAGGGCTTTCTAACCGAACAGTGCATCTCCTATTGCACGAAATGTCTAGGCATCAAGAACCCCATTGGTATGCCTGTCAATAGGCACCTCGGCAGGCGCGCTGGATGGGGTCACCACGAGGGTCGCCGCCAAATTCATGTCGACTTCAAGGGTCGACTCACCGACTTCGAAAGAGCAAACCTAGTCGCGCTACAACACATAGATGTGATCGATCCTTGGGTGGTAGAGCACAAAACCTTTATTTTGAAGACGTACAATGACCGAGGCCAACAGAGGATGGACGGAGATATAATCAAAGAGCACATCTCATGTTTCATGCGTTGGTTCAAGGAGAAGCTTCTGTCGTACCCTTTACATGTGGATTCTTCTGCAGAAGAAAAACTCATATTCGCCTTCTCACAGGGCGTCGAGCACAACCTGATGAGCTATGATGCGTACGATATCAACGGCTACACATTCTACACCGAGGAAAATGACACGAAGAACAATAATCAGAACTCCGGGGTAACGATGGAATCCTACACCTGTAACGACAAGGATAGATACTACGAAAGGATTGAGGAGATCTAGGAGCTGAGCTACGCTGGAGTGAAGGTCCCGATTTTCAGTGTTAGATGGGCCAAGAGCGTCCTAAAAGAAGACCGGTATTTCACCACCATGGTTATACCCGAAGCCAAATCCAAGACCGTGGGCGGAAACGTCACCGCGAAAAATGAGCCATGGGTACTGGCTTCCCAAGTGGACCAATGCTTCTTCATTACCGACCCGTCAAAGCCCACTCGTGTAGTCGTGAGGAAAGCCAAAAGGAACATCATCAGAATGGATGGAGCCGCCAATGAGCAAGACTTCGACAAGTACGGCGACCCGAAGATGGAAGATGACGACGATGATGAAGTAGCATACACCACAAGAAGAAGGAGGACCACCCTACCTAAAGGATGTCCCTGCAAGAGAAGAACTCAAGGTGTTCCGGGGCTAAATTATTCAACCGCGAGAAAGAAGGGCAAGAAGATTGTGAAAAGATAGCTAAGATCGAATCACGACGTGTCGGCCGCGTGTGTGTCAGGGGCAAGCTCAATTATTACATGCAACTAAATTATTACATGTATCACTTTATTTCAACCATGTCATATATTTATAAATCTTTGCACAATGGTTTTATCACTCCATTTGCATTTTCATTTTCTTTTATCTCAAATCTTAAATTATTACATGCAACTAAAAATCCAAAAAAATAAAAAAAAGTTAGTAATGGTGCATTAGGAGAAGGTGCGCCATTGCTATCACGGTGTTTACAGCGCACCCATAAATGGTGCGCCATCACACACACTGCTCGCGCACTCACATCCGATCCCGCACACACATTGCCGCCGCCATCCCCGCCGCCAGGCCTAGCTGCCCTAGTCGCCGGACGTAATGTCTCCTCCACCAGCAGATTTGGCCGTCCTCGGTGCCGCCAGCCGCGCGGGAAGGGGAGAAGGGGCGAAGCAGTGGAGAAGCCCCCCGTCCCCCGTTTACTAGGGTTGAGGTCGCCGGCCTCCTCCGGCAACAAGGTGTTGGGCGAGGAGGACAAGAATGTCGAGAACGTCTCCGCCCACCTCGAGGTCACCGACACTGGCACCCCGAGTACCTTCTCCTCAAGCATCGCCGCCCCATTCCTCTTAGACTCCGACGCTGCCGGCCACCTGCCCCGTCATCCTCTTCAACTCTTCTGCTTTGTCGATGGTCACCACCACGCATCGAGGCCCAAGGTAGCGCCCCTCAACTCATATGTTTTACCCCCATCTCTTCTTCCTCCTTGTTTCCATCACGGCTCTGCTCTACTAGTCTAGATTCTTAGGATGTAGCGTAGCGCGCGGTTGATTGTATCCCGACCTAGTTATTGCTCATGTTCCTTGCCACGTCGGGATCACGGTTGGCTGACCGGATGCAGGAACTGTGCCAACTTCCGCTGGCAAAATCCAACTGCCTTGCTTTGGATGGCCGGATTGTTACCTTTATAGCCAAGAAATATGTTGTTTTCTCCTCTAATTTGTCACTCCCCACTGCCCTACTCTAGTCTAGCCCTTTTATGATTACCCTACACCCAAATATGTTATTTTTTCTTCTTCTTTCACAAGTAGAAAATTGCACTGCACTATTACTGTGCTAGTCTTGTTGTTCATAACCATGTTAGCCTAGTTGTTCATGACCATGATACCTTGCTCTAGATTGTTGTTACCTCACACAACCAAGGTAGTAAATAAAATTCTTCCAATTTGCAGCCGTGATAGATACAATAACAGAGTACTTTTTAGTTAATAAAAGCTTTCACTCATGGCAAAGAAAAACTTGCATTCAGAGTAAAAGCTTTTAATGAGTACATATATATAACAGGTTGCAGACTTTTGATGAGTCAAAGCTTGCATTCAGAGTAGTCTGCAACTTGTTATTTGCAACCTGTTATTTCTGAGTAGTACATATATATAACAGGGCAACCAGATTATTTTTGTTCAATAAACTCGGCTAGGGTTTGCTGGATTCTGGGGATTTATGGTGATCTGGTCAGTACTTCTGTTCCAAGAACAGTACTGATTTCCCAAGTAAATTATGCGTGCCTACAGACTTAAGCCTGTTACTTCTGTGTTGGCCGACCGGATGTCATGTGCAAACTCTTCTTATTAAGTTGTCTTTGAGCATGATTTTCCTCTCTTCTCCACCTTGATTCATGTCAGGTTGTTGATGAACTTGTGAGTATCCCTTTGTAGATGCATTTTTTGTTGATTCATCCTGTTGTAGGTTGAAACTTGTGAGTATAGACAACACTCATCGTTGAAACATGAAGGTTGATTCATCCTGCGTCGTCTCATGGTTGCTCCTCTCCCTGCCGCACTGTTCCTCTCAAAGTCGTGCTCAACCACCATCACCGTCGACTTCCAAAGGTAACAAAATGTTTTTTAATTTGTTTCTTGTTCTTATTTTTTGCATGCTTGACCTATTGTTGCTGATCTTGCTACTGTTGATGTAGTTGTTCTTCCCTGAGCTCCCCTGCCGTGTGGGTGCTGCTTGTCATCGAGCTCCTCAGCTGTTTCACTGCTCTTCTTTGCATCGGCTGGTGAGCTCTTCCTACTCTGGTGGTGGTGGTTATTTTTATATGCACTTGTTGTTGATGGTGGTGGTGGTATGCTGCTACTACTGCTACACTGTTAGTGTAGTGCTAATTAGTTGTTAATTAGCTAGCTAGTGTACTTCTAGTGTTGTCGCTTGCTACTGCTTAGGTACCTAATGTAGTCCTAATTAGCTAGTGTAGTGATGTAGTGTTGCTTCCTGCTCCTACAGCTTATGTTGCTTCTTGATGTTCTTAAGGCTACAACTTGTGCCGATGCTTGCTACTCAATTTAACATGTCAATTAGTTGCTGCCTCTTGCTACTGCTGCTACTGGTTATGCACTGAAATTTACTAAATCTATCAGCTGCATGTTCCCCAAAATTTCAGGGGCGCCACAACTGAACTAAGGCTCCTTCAGTTCAATATTTTGTGCAGGGACAAATAGTTACCCCTTTCTCGTGAAATGTTGATTAATTTCCGTTTCGGTTGAGAATGGGGCACTCCTAGGTCAAGAAATTTAGCAAAGGTCATGCCCAATTTTCTTGACCTAGAAGGTGCCTCATTCTCAACCGAAACAAAAATTAATTAACATTTATAGACAATGTTATTTCTACAAAGAAAATATTTCTATGTGGCTTTTATAGTTTTCCCTTAAGTTGAAATGCAAACTATTTTTTCTTCCTGCAGCAAAAGCAATAGTGCACTTAGTAGGATAGAAAATATATAACCCGCAATAGTAGCCTATTTTCCTATTTAGAGCGAACATGGCTGACAACGATGAGGCCGGCGGTTCGGGAAATCCATTCTGGGAGCTGTCCCAGGAGATGGAGGAAGAACCTCACCGCTACGAGGATGCCGCGGAAGACACTGATCCCGGCTACACAACCCCTAGTGGGGTCGAGGATGACACCACTGATGGTGCCGCCGGGGATGCCACCAGCGATGATGGCAGCGAACACATAGATGGCAGCCAACCGAACAGGCAACGGAAGGACCGGCAGCCAAACGTGCTCGGCACCGTCAATGATGAATTTACTGAAGTGTCCTCCAGTGGGCATCCAACGGAGCCCAAATAATTAGTCAGTGGGTACGCGGGACAACTCGGGTGCATTCTCCGGAGTACTGTCTCGATCAACACCGACAACCTAAGGCATTGTGACCGAGGCAATTTTCGCAACCTGCTCTTCACGAAGCTCCACGAACGATACAAGTTCCCCGGTGAGTTCGCAAACACACGCCTCTTAGGGAATAAAGTGAACTATGCCGCCCTCACAAAGATGAGAACGGCCTTGGCTACTTGGAGGGCTGCGGTGAAGAGAAGGATTCTAAGAGGTGATAGTTATGAGAAGATCAAGGAGAGAAATCCTTCGATCAATGAAGCTGACTACCTGGAGTTCAAGATCAAGTGCGAGAGTGACGCATCCGCGGAATCAAGTCAGTGGGGGAAAGATATGCGGGACTTGAACTTAGGGGTCCACACACTAGGTCCCGGTGGTTACAGGGTGGCGGAACCTAAATGGGACAACGAGGACGCGGAGCGTGCCGAGCAAGGCCTACCCCTCCTCTTCGATAAATACCCTGAAAAGGAGACCAGGAAGTTTGTCAGGGCCCGGTACAAGGTGGACCCAAAAACAAAGGAGCTTACCACGGATCCGAAGGTGAAGGCACTTGAGCTTGTTCTGGTAAGGAATACACCCACACATAATTAGCTCCATATGGTTGCATTCTAATTAATGAAGCCAAATTTCTAAATGGTTCACATTCCTTTCGCAGGAAACTGAAAGCAGTAGCGCGGGCTCCACGCCTGCCCCTTGGGACACCACTTTTAAATAGGGCGTTGAACGTAATGAAAATGTCGTCGTCAGCTGGTCGTGTTGCTGGCAAAGGCTTGTCCACAAAATGGTCAGAATACTATAAGGCTGAGCGAAAGGAGAGAAACATGGAAAGCGAGGAGCATGAATTTAAAGAACTCAAGGCACAAGTGGCGCGGATTCCGGAGATGGTCCAAGAGCAAGTGTGAGACCAATTGGGAGCGACGATCATCGCCATTATTCCTTCCTTGCTTGAGAGGCTACGGGAGTGGATTGCAAGCGGCCAACAGGGGACGCCCCCGATTCCCAGCTTCACGGGCAGCAACTCGCACAACGCATCGACATTGGTGTCTCCGGCGGAGGCGGCATTGGTGTCTCCAGCGTCGCCTCCGGCGTTGGAGCTTAATGCACCCAGGTGTGGGAAGAATATGTTGGCTGGCACCTCGGCAGCAATCGGCCCCTCCGTCACTTGCACGCCCGCCGTTGGCGGTGCCTGATAACCCACAAGTGTAGGGGATTGCAACAGTTTTCGAGGGTAAAGTATTCAACCCAAATTTGTTGATTCGACACAAGGGGAGCCAAAGAATACTCTTAAGTATTAGCAGCTGAGTTGTCAATTCAACCACACCTGGAAACTTAGTATCTGCAGCAAGATAGTTTAGGAGCAAAGTAATATGATAGTGGCGATAGCAGCAATAAAAGTAATGATAGTGTTTTGGTAGTTTTCGTAATAATAGCAACGGAAAAGTAAATGGCAACTAGCAATATATGTAAAGCTCGTAGGCATTGGATCGGTGATGGGAAATTACGTCGGATGCAATTCATCATGTAGAAGTTATAACCTAGCGTGACACAGAACTAGCTCCAGTTCATCAATGCAATGTAGGCATGTATTCCGAATATAGTCAAACGTGCTTATGGAAAAGAACTTGCATGACATCTTTTGTCCTACCCTCCTGTGGCAGCGAGGTCCTATTGGAAACTAAGGGATATTAAGGCCTCCTTTTAATAGAGTAATGGACCAAAGCATTACACATAGTGAATACATGAACTCCTCAAACTATGGTCATCACCGGGAGTGGTCCCGATTATTGTCACTTCGGGGTTGCAGGATCATAACACATAGTAGGTGACTATAGACTTGCAAGATAGGATCAAGAACAAACATATATTCATGAAAACATAATAGGTTCAGATCTGAAATCATGGCACTCGGGCCCTTGTGACAAGCATTAAGCATAGAAAAGTCATAACAACATCAATCTTAGAACATAGTGGATACTAGGGATCAAACCCTAACAAAACTAACTCGATTACATGATAGGTCCCATCCAACCCATCACCTTCCAGCAAACCTAGGATGGAATTACTCACACACGGCGGTGAGCATCATGTAATTGGTGATGGGGGAAGGTTGTTGATGATGATGGCGACGATCTCCACTCTCCAGAGCCCCGAATGGACTCCACATCAGCCCTTCGAAGAGAGATTAGGGCTTGGCGCGCCACCGTCTCGTGAAACGCAATAATTCCTTCTCTCTAATTTTTTTCTCCCTGAAAAGGAAGATATAGGATTTGGGGATATGTCGGTGGAGCAACAGGGGGGGCACGAGGCAGGGGGCATGCCCCCACCCTCGTGGGCTGGCCCAAGGCACCCTGGTGTGGATCTTTGTGCAGTTATTTTTTCTATTTTCCAAAATAATTCTCCGTTGATTTTCAGGCGATTCCGAGAACTTTTTATTTATACACAAAAACAACATCATGGCAATTCTGCTGAAAACAATGTCAGTCCGGGTTAGTTCCGTTCAAAGCATGCAAGTTAGAGTTCAAAACAAGGGCGAAAGGGTTTGGAAAAGTAGATACGTTGGAGACGTCTCAGTGCCTCGACATTAGCCGAGCTCGACGCCATCACGGTAACTAAGCCTCGGTCGATGACTTCATCTCCTTACCTTTGACTAGGCTTCCCTGACGCCCTACATGTTTTCGTAGGGCGCCGCTAACGTTCCATGCACTCTCCTGCACTTCATGGATGTTAAGTTGATCGATGTCGCCAAGGCCAAAATCATTGAACCGGGCAACCGCGTGTTCCACGGTACTCCGATGCCACCCACCGTGTATAGGGTTCAACTAGTTCGGGTCCTGCGGGGCTGCGATGACTTGTTATCTCTGTATCGACCACCTGGGGCCGACGAAGATGATGTGATGAACCTCAGCGCCAGGTTAAACTAGTCCATGCTTTGGACGAAGAGCCAGATTCGTTTGGGGGTGGGGGACACCACCCCACAGACAACACCGCCAGTCGTGCCGGCGCCAAGCTATGACAAGACCGCCGTAACGCTACTGTCGTCAGCTGATCTGTACATGCATATGGCTCAGGGTCCGGATGATGACGATGGTACATTTTCCAACGTCGATAAGTACATCAACGAACATGGGTATGGTGACGAATTCTTGGGGCCTCCTTGTCAAGAACCCAACCCTGCAAAAGACGATCGCGATCTAGCTGGTACCGCGGAGAAACCCAATTGCAACAGGCGTGGTCTGGCATTCAGTTCTCAGGAGACGCCTCCAGCTGCCGCCTTCATCGAGACTCAAATAGCCGAGGTGCAAAATATTATCAGCCCCAACATACTCAAGAAGGTGGTCTCCGAGCAGAACTCGATCCCATTACAGCAGAAGAAGGGTGCGAGCCAGCCGGCACCGAGTACGATCTGTGCTCAGGACAGGCCACCAATTCCTAAGGATATCTCGAGGAGGGTGCATGTGGTGGGTAGGACGATGGTACCGAGTAATCTGCTCAATGATGCAACCGATGCTATGCGGAGTTTGCATGACTGTGCTCTTTATATGGAGAAGCGGCTTCTCTTCGAGAATGATGTGGCATACCCGGTTTTCGTGGCCAAGGTGCCAGAGGGCACGGGCTTCATCGATAGAACCATCGGGCGTATGATCGTCCTGTGGTTTGATGACATCTTCGCTATGTTAACCTTCATTAGCAGCACTACACCTTAATTCGGCTATTTTCGCTCAGTATGGAGATGCGGATCATTAGAGACCAGACCCCGGACATCGTGATAGTGGACCCCTTCTACATGCGTGCCAAGATCTTGGGCAGCGTTGGGGACAGGCAAGTCGCGACTTCATACCATGAAGGCGTCATTCTGGCGAACCCAGATAAGGATAACTTCCTCGTGCCTTACTTTCCTGAGTAAGTCATCCCCTCACTGCGCCGTAACATATGATTTCTTATATTTCGGTTTTTTCTAACATTCCGTGTTTTGTGCAGTGACACACAGTGCACACTCATCCTCTTATGCCCGAAATATTCCATGGCCACGTATTTCGACTCGGACCGTCAGTCGAAGAAAGAATACACAAATTTGAAGAAAGTTCTTAATGATGCTCTCCCCGGCTATGCCAAATCTGGAGGCACCTTCAAGACGCCAATTTGTAGGTACGACATGCACGTGTTCACCCACGTAACGATGTTCCCCTGCGTCAAGCAGCCGCCTGGCAGTTAGAAGGATGCCTACTACGCCCTCCATCACATGCAGGTGATCGTACGGAACCATAGTCACCTTATGCTACCAAATGATCTCAAAGCATGGGACGCACCCTTGTCGGCAATCCAGGACGAGGACATCAGACTAGAATTCTTTCGCATCCAGTCGGAGTTTGCGGAAATCATCTATCAAGATGTCCTTAGTACCTCGGGGCAGTTCTACCTTAAATATCAACCGTCCAACAGTGAAATAGATACAACGCTACAAATGCGGGCTCACAACGACCGCACATTCATGACCATCACAAAAGATGGCGGCTTCATCCACGCTCCGGTACCTGAGTCGAGTCGAAAGTAGTATTGATTCTATGTAGTTCTGAAATATCGATCAGCTCATGTTGTAATTAAACTTTAATGAACTTGTATGTCTCTTTAGTTTAGACAGTCATTCAACTTATATGTAATCGATGCTATTTATTAGTAGGACCATGAATCGTGCTATTAATGTGTTTCTTTTCTCTTCCAATCCTTTTGTTGCATACTTATATATTCCTTATATATTATCTGTGAATTTCTACTAACATTTTGTTTGTCTAGTGCATAGAGATGTCGTCGTCTGTCGTGTACAAGGGTGAGGTTCCCGCAGTCTACGACGACTGGGAGGAGTGTCATAGACAGGTTTACCATTTCAGCGGTAACAATTACAAAGGGTACACCTCTAGGGCGGAGGCGGAAGCTAGATACGCGCGCTAACTAGCGGGAGAGAGGAGGGAGCGGAGAAGGAGCCGGATGACGATCAGTTTCATCACGATGATGCTCATCATGAACGCAACCCTCTTCTATGTGATGCTAGTTTAGATATCGACTTGTAATGTGAAGGCAAACTCGCTACTCGCGGTCTCGAGACTTGTAATGTTCTAACTTTGTACGATATTTTGAATTCGGATACTAATATGATGAATTATATTCGGAGACTTATCTTCTATTGTATTCGATAAATCTGCTATTTATATGTTGTGCTATTTATATTCTGTTCTATCATGTATTTTGTAACTTGTGCAAATATCAAAAAAGCAGAAATAAATATTCCTAATATTCATAGTAGTGGCGCACCATATTGCACATTACTGTCGCACAGAAATAAAAACAACAGCGGTGCATTATCAAAAAGTGCGCCATTAGTAACCCAGAGCACAAGGTACACATTGACCCACTACTAGGAATAGGCTTATTAGTGGCGCACCTGTTTTGGCCATTAATATCGCACTACAGGTGCGCCACTACTACCACGCCATTAGTAACAACTACTAATGGTGCACCCCTGGTGCGCCATTAGTATACCAGACAATAGTGGCGCACCAGGAAGTGCGCCATTACTATGTCCCAAGGTGCGCCATTAGTATGCCTCCCAGGGGGCCAAATTTACCTTGTGCTCTTGGTTACTAATGGCGCACCTCTCATTGGTGCGCCACTAGTTTTTTTATTGCAGTTCGCCACTAAAGTGCAGTGTGGTGCGCCACTACTATGAATATTAGGATTCTTTTTTTTGCTTTTCTGATATTTGCACAGGTTACAAAATACATTACAAAACAGAATATAAATAGCACAACATATAAACATTATATTTATCGAATACAATAGAAGATTAGTCTCCGAATACAATTCATCATATTAGTCTCTGAGTTCAAAATACCGAACAAAATTAGAACATTACAAGTCTCGAGACCGCGAGTAGCGAGTTCGTCTTCACATTACAAGTCGATATCTAAACTACCATCACATAGAAGAGAGATGCGGTCACGATGAGCATCATCGCAATGAAACTGGTCTTCATCCGGTTCCTCCTCCGCTCCCTCCTCTCTCCCGATAGATAGCGCGCGTATCTAGCTTCCGCCTCCGCCCTGGTGTTGTACCCTTTGTAACTGTTACCGCTAAAACGGTGAACCTGTCTCCAACACTCCTCCCTGTCATCGTAGACTCCGGGAACCTTACCCTTGTACACGACATACGACGGCAAATCTATGCACTAGACAATACATAAGCAATATATAAGTATGCAACAAAAGGATCGGAAGACAAAAGCAACACATTAATATATAGCACGATTCATGGTCCTACTAATAAATAACATTGATTACATAAAAGTTGAACGACTGTCCAAACCAAAGAGATATACAAGTTCATTAAAAAGTTTAATTACAATATGAGCTAATCGATGTTTCACAACTACATAGCATCACTACTACTTTTGACTCGACTCAGGGACCAGAGCGTGGATGAAGCCGCCGTCTTTCGTGATGGTCATGAATGTGCGGTCGTTGTCAACATGTATTTGTAGCATTGTTTCTATTTCACGGTTGGACGGTTGATATTTGAGGTAGAACTACCCCGAGGTACGAAGGACATCTTGATGGATGATTTCCGAAAACTTCGACTGGATGCGAAAGAATTCTTGTCTGAGGTCCGCGTCTTAGATTTCCGACAAGCGTGCGGCCCATGCTTTGAGACTATTTGGTAGTAGAAGGTGATGAGGGTTCCATACGATCGCCCGCATGTGATAGAGGGCGTAGTAGGCATCATTCTGACCGCCAGGCGGCTGCTTGACGTAGGGGAACATCGTTACGTGGGTGAACACATGCCTGCCGTACCTACAAACTGGCCTCTTGAAGGTGCCTCCAGATTTGGCGTGGCCGGGGAGAACTCCATCAAGAACTTTCTTCACATTTGAGTAGTCTTTCTTCGACTGACGGTCCGAGTCGAAATACGTGGCCATGGAATATTGCGGGCTTAAGAGGATGAGTGTGCAATGTGTGTCACTGCACAAAACACGGAATGTTAGCAAAAAATTGAACGATCGAAATCTAAGAAATCATATGTTACGGGGCGGTGAGGGGATGACTTACTCAGAAAAGTAAGGCTCGAGGAAGTTATCCTTATCTGCGTTCGACAGAATGATGCCTTCGAGGTGTGAACTCGCGACTTGCCGCTCCCCAGCGCTGCCCAAGATCTTGGCATGCATGTAGAAGGGGTCGACTATCATGATGTCCGGGGTCTTGTCTCTAATGATCCGCATCTCCATACTCAGCGAAAATAGCCGAACGAAGGTGTAGTGCAGCGGATGAAAGTTAAAAATAATAAAGATGTCATTAAACCGTAGGACGATCATACCCCCAATGGCGCAATCCACAAAGCCCTTGCGCTCTGGCACCTTGGCCAATAAAACCGGGTATGCCACATCATTCTCGGAGAGACGCCGCTTCTCCAAAGAAAGAACACTGTCATGCAGACTCCGTATAGCATCGGTTGCAGCATTGAGAAGATTAATCGGTAGCATCGGCCTACCCGCCACATGCACCCTCCTCGAGATATCCTTAGGTGAAGGTTGCCCGTCCTGAGCACGGATCGTACTCGGTGACGGCTGGCTCGCACCCTTGTTATTCTTTCTTTTCCGTACCTTCTGCTTCTTCTGCTGTAATGGGATCGAGTTCTGCTCAAAGACCACCTTCTTGAGTGTGTTGGGGCTGATAATAGTTCGCACCTCGGCTATCTGAGGCTCGGTGAAGGCGGCAGCTGGAGGCATCTCCTGAGAACTGAACGCCACGCGACGCCTGTTGCAATTGTGTTTCTCCGCGGTACCAGCTAGATCGCGATCGTCTTTTGTAGGGTTGGGTTCTTGAGAAGGAGGCCCCAAGAATTCGTCATCGTACCCATGTTCGTTGAAGTACTTATCGACGTTGGTAAATGTACCATTGTCGTCGTTCGGATCCTGTGTCATATGCATGTCCGGATTAGCTGACAACGGTAGCGTTGCGGCGGTCTTAACATGGCTTGGCGCCGACACGACTGGCGATGTTGTCTGTGGGGTGGTGTCCCCACCCCAAACGAATCTGGCTCTTCGGCCAAAGCATGGGCCAGCTTATGCAGGCGCTGAGGCTCATCGCATCATCTTTGTCAGCCCCAGGGGGTCGATACAGAGGTAACAAGTCGTCAAAGCCCCGCAGCAATCGAACCAGTTGAACCCTATACACAGTGGGTGGCATCGCATTACCGTGGAACACGCGGCTGCCCGGTTGAACGATTCTGGACTTGGCGACATCGATCAACTTACCGTCCATGAAGTGCAGGAGAGGGCATGGAACGTCGGCGGCGCCCTACGAAAACGTGTAGGGCGTCAGGGATGCCCAGTCAAAGGCAAGGAGATGAAGTCATCAGCCGAGAGAGGCTTAATTAGTTACCGTGATGGCGTCGAGCTCGGCTAATGTCGAGGCATCGCCAACGGCGGGCATGCAAGTGATTGAGGGGCCGCTTGACGACGAGGTGTCGGCCGGTGTATTCTTCCCACACCCGGGTGCATTAAGCTCCAATGCCGGCGCCGACGCCGGAGACACCAATGCCGCCTCCGCCGGAGGCACCAATGGCACCGCCAGCGCATTGTGCGAGTTGCTGCCCGTGCAGCTCGGAATCGGGGGCGGCCCCTGTTGGCCGCCCGCAATCCACTCCCACAACACCTCAATCAAGGTAGGCACAATGGTGGTGATCGTCGCTCCCAGGTCATCTATCTCCGGAATCCGCGCCACTTGTGCCTTGAGTTCTTGAACCTCGCGCTCCTGGCTTTCTGAGGTGGTCTTTTTCTCCTTTCGCCTAGTGGTATAGTATTCCGACCATTTCGTGGACAAGCCTTTGCCGGCCACACGACCAGCTGACGACGGCTTACTGAGCTTATCCTTGTTTTTCATTACGTTCAACTCCCTATTTAAAGTGGTGTCAAAAGGGGAGCTCTTAGACGACCCCGCGCTACTGCTTTTAGAAGCCTGCGGAAGGAACGTGAACCATTTAGAAATTTGGCTTCATTAATTAGAATGCAAACATATGGAGCTAATTACGC
>LR738711.1:340765007-340823331 GCA_902687465.1 Secale cereale | reverse complement strand
TACCAGAACAAGCTCAAGCGCCTTGGTCTTCGGATCCGTGGTAAGCTCCTTTGTTACCAGGTCAATCTTGTACCGGGCCCTGACATAGTTCCTGGTCTACTTATCACGGTATTTATCGAAGAGGGGTGGTAGGCCTTGCTCGGCACGCTCCGCGTCCTCCTTGTCCCATATAGGTTTCGCCACTTTGTAACCGTCGGGACCGAGTGTGTGGACCCCTAAGTTCAAGTATCGCATATCTTTCCCCCACTGACTGGATTCCTCGGATGCGTTGCTCTCGCACTTGATCTTGAACTCGAGGTAGTCAGCTTCGCTGATAGAAGGATGTTTCTCCTTCATCTTCTCATAACTATCACCTTTATCAATCATACTCTTCACCGCGGCTCTCCAAGTAGCCAGGGCCGTGCTCATCTTCGTGAGGGCGGCACTGTTCACTTTATTCCTTGAGAGGCGTGTGTTTGCAAATTCACCTGGGAACTTGTATCGTTCGTGCAGCTTCGTGAAGAGGAGGTTGCGCAAATTCCCTCGGTCACGATGCCTCAGGTTCTTGGTGTTGATCGAGATGATGTTCCGGAGAATGCACCCGAGCTGTCCCGCGTACCCCTTGACTAATTCTTTGGGCGCCGTTGGATGCCCACTGGAGGACACTTCAGTAAATTCCTCCTTGACGGTGCCGAGCATGTTCGGGCGCCGGTCCTTCCGTTGCCTCTTCGGTTGGCTGCCATCTCTGTGTGCGGGATCCCCGGCGGCATCAGTGGTGTCATCACCAGTGGTGGCATCCTCGGCAACGGCATCACTGGTGTCATCCCCGACGCCACTAGGGGTTGTGTAGTCGGGATCGGTGTCTTCCGCGGCGTCCTCATAGCATTGAGGTTCTTCCTCCATCTCCTGGGAGAGCTGCCAGAATGCCTTGCCCAAACCGCCGACCTCGTTGTTGTGGGCCATGTTCGCTCTAAATAGGAAAAAAGTTTGGTCAAAAAGTTGGTTATTGTCAAGGAACAAGATCTCTAGGTTGACCAAATAACCTAATTCTCGAGGAATGTTGCAAAAAGTTGGTTATTGTCAAGGAACAATCGAGAGATATAACCTGTTAGTGTGTTGTTGCTAAGGTCCATGTCCACGTTCTCAAGGTCTAAGATAATTTAATCAGGGAATTGGTAGTGGATTTGTGCACAAGCTAAGCTAACTAAGACAGTAGCTTCCTTGCAACCCACAAAAGACAAGGGAAAAGTGGTGAAAAGGGGGAGTTGGTTAGCTTTGATGAGCAGGCATCATCTTCCTAACCCCCTTCTTCTTGTCTCCACTCACTATCTCTCTCACACACATGGCAAGCAAGGGTGTGTGAGTGTGTGAAGAAATACTAAACTAATCCAACCATGCTGATTAATTTTTGTTTTGGTTGAGAATCGGGCATCTTCTAGGTCAAAAAAATTGGGCATGACCTTTGCTAATTTTCTTGACCTAGGAGTACCCCATTCTCAACCGAAACGGAAATTAATCAACATTTCAGGAGAAAGGGGTCATTTCATAAGATCACAAGAGCATCACAAGTTGAAAAATTTCAGTCTTTGATGTATATACGCAAGAGGTTGAAATCTACAATGTTTAAAGATGGTAATTCCAAAAGGAGTAATAATTCTCCTTGAAACCGGAATCATATGGAGAAGATGAGAGCTAAGCAGAGAAAACATTCTGATGATGCTAAGTAGTTGGTGAAGGATTTCATGCTAGTTAGAGGTGACAATCATAGTAACAGTTTAGTGTAACAGTTTCGTGCAGCGAATCTAGGAGTTTTGGTTCAGTTTATAGTTGTTATATCCTATTGTACTCAACTACACAATCTAGTTCTAGTAAGGAAAAGAAAAAACCACTCTTAAAAAAAGCTTGCAGAACCAATTATTATATCTAGAAATAAAAAACAGAAAGGCACCAAAATGCCAAGCATAGCTTTTGAGTTGCCATGGAAGAAGTGTTATTGGCTTGACCACCATACTTTAGATCAGCCACCATTAGTTACTGAGTTTTGCTTCTGAAAACTAAAGTCTATTGATGCTTAAATGTGTACGCTTTAGTTTCTGAAGTGCTCAACAATCAAATTCTTTTCAAGAATTATAACTGAAGTCCTAGAAAGGAGTGAATAGTTGAGCTTGAATAAGCATCAATAACGGCTACAGCCATAGCAGCTTCAAATCGCACCCCTCATTTTTCTTAGAAATCCAGCTATATCTACAAGTAACAAAAGTAGTGATTTTGTCCGCTTGCCTAAGCGGGAAAATTTGGCAAACAATCTGTTGGACATATATCACCATGTCTTCAAATGAACTATTATTTTGTTAGGAAGATATTAATTTCGGTATAGAGTACAAAACCCTGGTTTCATTTCAAATGTATTTTTCTAAAAAAACAACCATGTCATCTGTTTTTATGCCAGATGGGTCCTACTATGTGAGGCTAAGCAGTAGCACTACCTATGCACTGCCACCCGCAGCTCCCCTAAAGTTCTTGCTTTAGCCTCCTTTAAAGTTGTAGAGGAGTCTCCATGTACTAGTTTTATGAAGTTTAATCTCTTGTTCCCACTTTGTTTAGTTTCTGACTTTCTGTTACAACTTGGAAATATAATTGGAAAATGGTATAGGAGATAACTTTTCCTAAAACATGGTTCCCTTTTGATAGCAATGAAGTTGGAAAATTGATACCCGGTTGTTCCACCTCAAATGGTATAATTGTTTCGGTGCATCCTATTGATGCTTAAGTGTGTACATTTAGTTTCTGAAGTGCTCAACAATCAAATTCTTATTGTTTGGAAAATTACAACTGAAGTCCTAGAATGGAGTGAGAACCTCAGCTTAAAGCGTTAGTCAGAGCTATATACGTTTCTTCTAGCGGCTTCAGAATGCAGCACTAGCCAAAATGATATGTCCAATGAGGAAATCACACCTCTGTTCTTCAGATAACGCCAACTGCATCTACAGGGAACAAGAGTTCGTTTTTAAAGTATTCATTCTAACTATCATAACAACTAGGGAGATTTGCATGCTTTCCTGTGCCAGAACTGGGCAAAGAAGTTGCTGGTATTTAGTTAGGAGGACATTACCTTAGTTATACCCTGACTCACCTTAAAATTTGGAAATAGAAAATAACAATGTATGTGAGCTTAGATAAATAAAGTAGGACCAAATGCCAAAAAAACACATTAGATAACTAAAGTAGGACCTAATAATGTAGTGAAGATAATGTTCGATTCAAAATATGAATCAATCAATAGTGTAATTCTGATCCTGAATCTAATACTACAGTTAAGCTATGTTTAATCTAAAACATCAGAATCTAGTACTACATCATTATGTCAATCCAAAGAAAGCATCCCAAATTAATTCAAGCCATTGATTCTGAAGAATCCAATTTCAG
The DNA here is from genome assembly GCA_902687465.1 of Secale cereale. Lineage (NCBI taxonomy): Eukaryota > Viridiplantae > Streptophyta > Magnoliopsida > Poales > Poaceae > Secale > Secale cereale. The sequence goes on along the minus strand of LR738711.1, from coordinate 340,819,926 downwards.
AACATAACATAGCAAAACAAATCTCAGAACAAAGAGTAGACATGCAAATATGAACTAATAATAAATCTATAGTAGATCTTAGCAACAGGGGACTGCATGACGGATTTGACAACAACTACATCTGATTATCAAATAACCATAGATTCAACACCAACTAATCATATCCTATGCATGGGAACAGAACAACGACTACGCACACTAGAATAAATTCTTGATGGATACATGTATCGAAGATGGTGTTGGTGGGGGTTCAAAGGATGGTTCTTGGCAGCGTCGCTGATGAGGCGCTTGGTGTCGGGCGCGTGCTCTCCTGTTGCATGCAGAACCGGACGCCCGTCGGAGCCCGCGTCGGGGTTCGATGGATCCTATTTGGGAGCTAGGGTTGGACGGCGGAGTCACGCCCCGGTGAGGTGGTGCCTGGCTGGACCATGCGTCGTCGCACCGCACCTCGCGCCTTCCTCTGGCCGGAGAAGTCACGTACCCCTTGCACGTTTCTGTCATCGATGGAGGAGAAGACGAGGAGGACTAGAAGATCGGGATCCGATTTCTGGCTAGGCGGATCCGGCAGGTGCGGTAGGGAGGCGTCCTTTCTATGATCCGATGGGCGGAGCACGGGTTCGCGCCGAGCGGGAGCGGAGTGGGGTGTGGCGTTTCTTGTCTGGATGTAGCCTCTGGATGCCTCGACCTCAATCCTAGCAGACAGCGAGGGGCGGTGGGGCAGTGGGACGGGGCGGCGACATAGTGGATCTGGGCGGCGGCGTAGTGGGTGGGGAACAAGTGGGTCAGGGCGGCGGCGAATGGAGGGAGGCGGGAATGGGGGGAGGGCCAGAGGGAGAGGGGAACAAATTTAAACTAGAGGGCTTAGCAATGGCGCACCTCCTCCTGGTGCGCCATAAGTACACCGATAGCAATGGCGTACCTCCAAGCGGTGCGCCATTACTAGTGTGAGCCCTCAGGTTATCTTCTGTCGAGCCCTATCTGCTTCAGAAGTACTTAGCTAGCCTGACTGGTCAGCACGCAACACACACACCAGGAGGTCCTGGGTTCGATTCCCACGCGCCCCAAATTTTTTTATGCCACCATTTTTTTCTTTGCTCATATCTTTTTATCCATGCATCCAAATATAACATGTCACATATGCTAGATGCTTAAAATTTCATGCAGAATAATAATATGCAGTTTGTTGCCATGTTAACAACATTTAAAATGTTGTTTGATATTTATTTGTTTTTAAATATGTTCAAACTTGTTTAAATCATAACTAAATATCCATAGCTCCAAATTTGACAAACTTTATATGCTTTTGGGAGTAACATCTAACCAAGCACAACTAGTCTTTTTTTGGATTTTTAGTTGCATTCATTTGTGAATTGGTAAAACATTTATGAATATGAAAAAATATCATCAAATTTGAAAAAATATTCATGAATTAAAAAAGTGCCCATGAAATTTTAAAATATTCATGAATTCAAAAAGTGCCCATGAAATTTTAAAATATTCATGAATTCATAAAGTGCCCATGAAATCTAAAAATATTCATGAGTTAAAAAATATTCATGAGTTCTTCTCTTGAATACAATCGATCTTAGCTAGCTATCTTTTCACAATCTTCTTGCCCTTCTTTTTCGCAAATGGAGTTCTTCTCTTGAATGGACGTGCTTTAGGTAGGGTGGTCCTGCTTCTTCTTGTGGTGTATGGCACTTCATCGTCCTCGTCATGTTCCATCTTCGGGTCGCCGTACTTGTCGAAGTCTTGCTCATTGGTGACTCCATCCATTCCGATGATATTTCTTTTGCCTCTCCTCACGACAACACGACTGGGCTTTGACGGGTCGGTAATGAAGAAGCATTGGTCCACTTGGGAAGCTAGTACCCATGGCTCATTTTTCTCGGTGACGTTTGCGCCCGCGGTCTTGGATTTGGCTTCGGGTATAATCATGGTGGTGAAATACCGGTCTTCTTTTAGGACACACGGAACAGCGGGACATTCTCTCCAGCGTAGCTCAGCTCCCAGATCTCTTCGATCCTACCGTAGTATCTGTCCTTGCCGTTACTGGTGTAGGATTCCAATGTTACCCCGGAGTTGTGATAACCATCGCTCTTCATGTCCTTGTCCTCGGTGTAGAATGTGTAGCCGTTGATATCATACGCCTCATAAGTCAGCAGGTTGTGCTCGGCGCCCTATGACAAGGCGAATATGAGATTTTCTTCCATGGAAGAATCCTCATGTAAAGGGTACAGCAGAAGCTTCTCCTTGAACCAACGCGTGAAACATGAGTTGTGCTCTTTGATTATATCTCCGTCCGTCCTCTGTTGGCCTCGGTCATTGTACGTCTTCTCAATAAAGGTTTTGTGCTCTACCACCCAAGGATCGACCACGTCAATGTGTTGTAGCGCGACTAGGTTTTCTCTTTCAAAGTCGACGAGTCGACCCTCGAAGTCGACATGCATTTTACGGCGACCATTGCGGTAACCCATCCAGCGAGCCTGCCGAGGTGCCTGTTGATGGGCAGACCAACGGGGTTCCCAATGCCTAGATAATTCATGCACTAGGAGATGCACTCTTTGGTCAGAAAGCCCCTGGCTATGCTTCCCTCTGGACATGACATCTTGTGAATGTATCCTTTAATGACACCATTCATTCTTTCGAACGGCATCATGCTGTGCAGGAACGTTGGCCCGAGTTGGATGATATCCTCCACAATATGGACCAGTAGATGCGCCATAACGTCGAAGAATGCGGGCGGGAAGTACATCTCAAGCTCGCATAGTATAACCACGATCTCTTCCTGTAGCCTTCTAAGTTGCCTCACGCCAACCGACTTCCGAGAGATGACGTCAAAAAAGTTGCATAGGCCAAATAGCGTTTCATGCACGTGCGCCTCCATGATCCCACGGATTGCAACTGGAAGTATCTACGTCAATAGCACGTGATAGTCGTGAGACTTCATCCCGCTGAACTTCTGCTTCGATGAGTCTAGGTATCTGCTTATCTTCCACGTGTAACCGTAAGGAAGTTTTACTCCTACGAGGCAGGTGAAAAACTGCTCGATCTCCTCCTAACTTAGAGTGAAGCACGCGGGAGGGTAGTCATTTCCGATCTTCTTAGCCTTTTTTCCTTTGCGACGACTTTCCGTGTCCTGCTTCGCCTCATCAACATCGTCATCATCATTAGCGTGAAGCTCCTCCTTGATGCCCATTGATTTCAAGTCTGCCATTGCTTTCGGCCCATCTTTGGTCCTCTCTAGCAAATTGAGCACGGTACCAAGCAGACTCTCGCACACGTTCTTCGTGATATGCATGACATCAAGGCTGTGAGGCACACAGCGGATCCTCCAGTACGGCAAGTCCCAGGAAACAGACCCGGTTTTCCATACCTTCAGCAGATGCTATGGCACCTATCGCTTCTTTCCCGACGGTGGGCACTCTTTCCAATTTTCAAAGAGCTCGTCTATTTCCTCGCCGCTCCTCCTACGCGGGCGTCTTCGGGGTTTGGTTTCACCATCGAACAGATCCTTGCATTTTCTCCATGAGTCATCGTCGCGAAGCCACCTTCTATGTTCCATGAACACGGTTTTCAAAGACCCGGGATCTCTATCTAGCTGGCAATATGTTGTGTCGTCCATGCACCTGACGCATCCAGAAAATCCGTGGACCACCTGCCCCGCGACATATCTGTAACTGAGATAGTCGTGCACCGTCGTGAGCAGTGCAGCTCTCATAGGGAAATATTCTTTCTCTGCGGCGTCCCACATATTGGCTGGTGTTTTCCACAGCGTGTCTAGCTCCTCTTTCAGCAGCCCCAGATACAGATTAATGTCGTTCCCTGGTTGTTTCGGCCCTTCAATTAGCATACTCATGTGAATGTACTTCCTCTTCATACACAACCAGGGGGAAGGTAGTACATCCACACAAACACATGCCAGGTGCTATGTGTGCTTCTCTGGCTGCCAAACGGATTGACTCCATCGGTGCTCGCGCCCAGCACGATGTTCCTTGGATCGTCCCCAAATTCTGCATCTTCGAAGTTCAACGCTTGCCACTCGCTCGCATCCTTAGGGTGACTCAGCATCTTGTCTTTTTTATTTATATCCGGATCATTTCTGTCATCTTCTCGCTTCTTCTCCTCCCTATCCGCGTGCCAACGCAGGAGCTTTGCTACCTTAGGGTCCGTGAAATAACGCTGCAGATGAGGAGTGATTGGAAAGTACCACACCACTTTTCAAAGAGCTTTCTTCCTCTTCTTGTATCGAGTGACGCCGCACACCGGACATATGGTAGACTCCGTGTCGGTGTACTAAGGTAGGGGTACCCTAGTACCCCAACTTGTGCACAGACAGTAGTAGCTTCCCGTGGCAGGGCTTACCACGCGCTCACCAAGGCCCGCTCTGATCCCTATGAAGCCATTCAAGAACAAAGTATTCAAGTTAAGAGACAAGACCCCGGCAAGAGGAGCTTGCCGGGAAGGCCGCACCAGGCTCAAAGTTATCATTCCAGCGCAAGACCCTGGCAAGAGGAGCTTGCCAGGAAGGCCAAAAGAATGGCACTTCGAGGAAGAATATCGTGGCGCATCGCGCGCCCCGGCAGGACCCGGAGCGCGACAAGCTTCCGGGCCTGGCAAGGTTGCGACCCCGGCAAGGTGCTTGCCGGGGAAGCCTATGCTGTGTCCCTCCGCTCCAGCTCATCTGGCCACGCGTCGCCCTGGGGCCCTTCCAGGGGCACGTGGCAGATGGCTGTGCAACCTGGGGTACACGGTGGCAAGCCGCGGTGACGAGGATATCGCCGTGGCGAACGGAGACGTACGGACGGACACTTTTTGGGGCGACGGCGACGGGCATTCAATGCCTTTGTCCCCCACCGTCAAGATTAGGTGAAGACCACTGTTCATCCACTACTTACACACTGTTCATGCACTGTTGCAACTACCACCGATTTTACATTTTTACCCTCCTCTACGTTGACACCTGTCGGTGACCCCTTTGAGCTATAAAAGGAGGCCCATGCACAACGTAGAGGGGGTTCGATCCCAGAAACTCGCTCACTCCCATGCTCGGTGCAGCTGGTACTGTAGATCTTCAAGCTCCCGAGCCCAAGAACTCAATACAACCAAAGCAAGAGTAGGGTTTTACGCGTCATCGCGGCCCGAACCTGGGTAAACTGCCCGCGTGTGCTCCTCGATCTGCTCTCCGTGCTCCCTCCGCTCCCTTACCGCAATGTAGAAGGGGCTCCGGTCCCATAGGTGTTCGTGGGTGGTCAGTTTCCCCGACATCTTTGGCGCGCCAGGTAGGGGGCGTCGAGGTTGTGCGAACCTGATCCGGCGTTCACGCGGGCGCAACCTTCAGCAACTTCACCAGCTTCATCAACCTCATCGACTACATCAACATGCCTCCGAAGAAGAAGGCTTCGGAGGTCGGAGGCCCGTCCGCGTCGATCCCACCGCCACCAGAGCCGACGATTGTTGGGGGAGGCGCCGGCGGATGGGTGGACGCCGGTGGGGACCCTCACGGCGCCACCATGTCCAAGGACAAGACGGACGACCGGGCGAACTCCAAGGCCTCGGTGTCCCTCTCAGGAGGTGCCAGACCAGCAGCGACGTGGAACCGGAGGTACCATACGCTTGCTGGGACGTGGCCTGGCCGGCGAGTCACGGGACGCTCAAGGCCAACGTCCTGGCACGAGCAAGGCGCGGTCGCCGGGACGGGAACATGCTCCTTCTAACGCGGTTAGAAGCCCGAGCGTGTCCCGCTCCTCGCACCGTTCGCCACCGTTTCCCTCCTCTCCAGCAGAAGCCCTGGCCAGGGCTCAGCTGCTCCTCGACTTCCCTCCAGCGGCGGACAAGGCCGAAGACTGGAGGGCGACGATCCAGAGCCTCATCGCTTTCGCCAACAACGATGCGCCGCAGCAGCCGGCAACTTCACGGCCGCGGCAAGTTGACCAAGCGAAGGCCGATGGCGACAAGACCGCCGGGGGTGCAACTACCGTGCACTCCCCACCGCGGAAGCAGAAAACGCCGCCCCGCCGGATCAACGTCGACGACGACTCCACGGCGTCGTCGGATCCGCGGGCTCGCCGCGATCAGCGCCAAGTCCTCGACGACAGGCGACAAGAGGACGCTCGAACCCGCATCGAGCGTCGACGAGAAGCCAGAAGACAGTCCGATCAGCGTGCTGGGACCACTGTCGACGTGCACGCGCCCGGTGAACCAGGCGACTTGCCGTAAGCGGCAGGTTGCCCTGCGTTCACCCGAGAGCTGCGGCAAGTCTAGTGGCCCAGCATGAGGAATTTTAAGCCCGACGTACCCGAGAAGTACGACGGCAAGACACACCCCCTCGGAGTTCCTCAGCATCTACACCATTGCGGTGCAGGCTGCCGGGGGACGCGACGAGAATATCCTAGCCAACTACTTCCCGCTCGTGCTTAAGCCAAACGTCAGGTCTTGGCTTATGCACTTGCCGGAGAACTCCATCTCTTCATGGGCAGATTTGTGCCACCAGTTTGTCGGCGCCTTCACGGGCGGTCACAAACCCCACGGCCAGGAGAGCGATCTTCACATCCTTACCGAGAAGGAGGGAGAGTCCCTGCGCAAATACATCCAAAGGTTCAGCCGTGTACAACACAATATCCCCGATGTCCACCCTGCCGCGGTTATCAGCGCGTTCCACCAGAACGTGCGTAACCGCCGGATGAGGGAGGAGATGGCCATGACCAAGATCCGGGACGTCAGCGAGCTTTACGCTCTGGCTGACAAGTGTGCCCGTGCTGAAGAGGGGAGAAGACTCCTCGGAGAGGATACCGGCGCAGGAGGAAGTGACAGTGAGGATGCCGCCCCGGCAAGGAAAGACCGGCGGCAAAACAACAGGAAAAAGAAGAACAAGGAGGTACTGGTTGTCGAGCAGTCCGGCAAGGAGGCTCCCGCCAAGAAGACACAGGCTGGTGGCTCCGGCAAGGAGCCCGCCCCTGTAGCGGCAGCCGACAAGCAGGAAGGCTCCGACAAGCAGTACTGCAAGATCCACCGCACCAAGGGCCACGATCTCCAGAACTGCAAGAGGGTAGAGTACCACATAGAGCAGCAGAAGGCTGAATACGAGCGTCGCGACAAGGAGAAGGCCCAAGGAGGCGGAGGAGAGCCCAGCAAGAAGCGGCCGTTCAATGGCCGGGGAGGACGCCGCGGCAAGGCCAAGCAGCGGCAAGGAGACAGACCTCCCCGGGGCCGCGACAAGGATGAAGACGAGGACGATGATGAGGATATGGATGAAGGAGACAACAGCGAGCAGGAGTTCCAGAAGGCCACAGAAGTTCTGTGCGTCGATGGAGGTGCCTTTCTGCACACTTCCCACCGCCAACTCAAGCAATGGGTGCGGGAAGTGAATGCAGCTGAGCCACCCGTCGAGTCGCGCAGGCTCCTGAAATGGTCCGGCACGCCCATCATCTTCGACCTTGAGGACCACCCTGACCGCACAACCGCGGTCGGGTGCTTGCCGATGTTGGTTTCACCAACTATCCGCAACCTCAAGGTCACCAAGATGTTGGTTGACGGCGGGGCCGGCCTCAACTTGATTTCCTCCGCTGTGATCAAGAAACTGCAGATCCCCGACAGCGAGCTCGAGGAGACCGGGACGTTCCAAGGAATCAACCCGGGGAGGAGAAAGCCGAAGGGAAAGGTTACACTGCCAGTGACCTTTGGTGGGGAGCTCAACTTCAGGACGGAGAGGATCACATTCGACGTTGCCGATATCCCGTTGCCGTACAATGGGATACTTGGCCGTCCTGCACTCGCCAATTTCATGGCAGCTTCCCACTACGCATACAACATGCTCAAGATGCCAGGGCCGATAAGCGTCATCTCTGTCCCCGGCGACAAGAAAGATGCGCTTATTTGCGCCGACAAGATCTACCGGGATGCAGCAGCCGCGGCAGATAGCAAAACACTTGTCGCTGAAGCTCCCGGGGGGAAGACCAAGACCAAGTCCGGCAAGAGCTCTGGGGCCCACTCCGGCAAACGCACCTCTTCGGAGTGCTGCGCTGCCGTCGAGGACGCACCATCGAGCTCCACCAGCAAGTGCAAGAAAGGAATGGCAGCTCCACCGGCAACCAAGAAGGTGTCCGCCAAGGAGGACGGCACTGGTGGTACCTTCACCATCAGTGCTACACTCGACCCCAAATAGGAAAGCGCGCTCGTTGCTTTCCTGCGGGTGAATGTGGACGTGTTTGCGTGGCAACCGTCTGACATCCCCGGCGTTCCCAGGAAGGTAATTGAGCACAAGCTTGATGTTTGTCCTCATGCGCGGCCCGTCAAGCAGAAGGTCAGGAAGCAAGCCGTGGAGCGCCAAGAATTCAACGCCGAAGAAATCAAGAAGTTGGAAGCAGCAGGCCTGGTTAGAGGTGTACTACATCCCACGTGGTTGGCCAATCCAGTTGTCGTGCGCAAGGCTAATGGGAAGTGGAGACTTTGTATAGACTTCACCGATGTGAATAAAGCTTGTCCTAAGGATCCATTTCCCTTGCCGCGCATCGACCAGATTGTTGACTCCACGGCTGGATGTGAGTTGCTTTCATTTCTCGATGCATACTCAGGTTACCATCAAATATTCATGGCTGAGGAAGATGAAGAGAAGACTGCATTCATTACTCCATGTGCCACATATTGCTTCATACGCATGCCCTTTGGATTGAAGAATGCAGGCTCAAAATTTGCAAGGGTGGTACACACTGCTTTTGAGCCACAGATCCACAGAAATGTAGAAGCCTACATGGATGATATAGTGGTCAAGAGCAAGAGCAAGGATACCCTGATCCAAGACTTAGAAGAAACTTTTGAGAATCTACGCAAGATACAACTCAAGTTGAACCCCGAGAAGTGCATCTTCGGAGTCCCCTCCGGCAAGCTTCTCGGGTTCTTCGTGTCCCAGAGGGGGATTGAAGCCAATCCCGACAAGATTAAAGCCATCGAGCAGATTGAAGCCCCGAAACGCGTCAAGGACGTAAGAAGACTTGCTGGTTGTGTGGCTGCCCTCAGCAGGTTCATTTCAAAGTCTGTAGAGCGCGTCTTGCCTTTCTTCAAAATCTTGAAAAAGGCAGGTCCTATGAAATGGACTCCGGAAGCGGAGGCTGCGCTGCAAGACTTGAAAGAATACCTATCCTCCACTCCGATACTTGTCGCACCTAAACCACAATAAAAGTTGCTGCTGTAATTAGCGGCGACCAATCAAGTGGTTAGTGCTGCGTTAGTAGCGGAGAGGGAGGCGGATGAGGAACCCACATCCCCAGCAAGCGCATCCAGCGGCAAGCAGGGGGCTGCCCCGACAAGCTCTGGCCCCGACAAGGACAAGTCTGCGCAGGAACAAGGAGAAGTGCGAAGGAAAATGGTGCAGCGCCCAGTTTATTTTGTAAGTTCCCTCTTGCAGGGGGCTAGATCAAGATACTCTGGAGTGCGGAAGTTGCTTTTCGGCCTCCTCATGGCCTCAAGAAAGCTGCGCCATTACTTCCAGGCACATGAGATAACAGTGGTCACTCGCTTTCCGTTGAAGAGGATATTGCAAAATCCAGAAGCAACAGGCAGGATCGTCGAGTGGGCACTGGAGCTGTCAAGCTTTGGCCTCAAGTTTGAGAGTACTTCAACTATACAGAGCAGAGCTTTGGCAGAGTTTATAGCAGAATGGACCCCAACACCAGATGAAGAAGTTCTAGAGACAAGCATCCCCGTCCAAGAAGCAAGCAAGGAGTGGATAATGTACTTCGATGGTGCCTTCTCGCTGCAAGGCGCCGGCGCTGGCGTGTTACTCATAGCGCCCACCGGAGAGCACCTCAAGTATGTTGTTCAAATGCACTTTCCCAAGGAGCAAGCAACAAACAATACTGCCGAATATGAAGGTTTGCTTGCCGGTCTCAGAATTGCGGCCGAACTTGGGATCAAGAGACTGATTGTGCGGGGAGACTCACAGTTGGTGGTCCGACAAGTAAACAAGAGTTACCAGAGCCCTCTGATGGAAGCTTATGTAGATGAAGTGAGGAAGCTTGAAGAACACTTTGAAGGCCTACAGATGGAGCACGTTCCAAGAGCTCAGAATGACATCACAGATGGCCTTTCAAAGTGTGCGGCAACGAAGTTACCTGTGGAACCAGGGATCTTCGTGGTCAAGCTGACTCAGCCATCCGTTACGCCATCAGTTGGGCAGAGCAAGAAGAGGAAGTTGGTCTCCGGCGACTACTTGCCGGCGGATCTTCCCGAAACCGCCGCCAAGGTCCCCAAGATCAGCAACCAAAGTGCTGAGGAACAGTCTGCTCCTGCGGACCCAAGGGTCTGTACAGTTGAAGCAGGCGTTCCCGACAAGCCTCGCCCCGGCAGGCTTGCCGGGGAACCCTCAGCTCCGGCAGAGCCGCAGGTTCTTGCCGTAGAAGCTGAGGTTCCCACAGCAGCCCTGATGCCTTTAATCCTTGTTGTTGAGCCTCAAGCTCCAGCATGGGCGCAGCAAATCGTCCGTTTTCTTCAGACTGGAGAACTTCCTGAAGAACCAGAAGAGATAGAGAGGATAACCAGGCAGTCAAGTATGTACCAGTTCGTTGGCAACGAACTATACAGAAGAAGACTCAATGGTGTCAGATTGAAGTGCATTTCCCGGGAAGATGGACAGAAGCTGTTGGCAGAGATACACGGAGGCATATGTGGTCACCACATTGGCGCAAGAGCACTTGCCGGGAAGGCGTTCCGGCAAGGTTTCTTTTGGTCAGAAGCCCTCCAAGATGCAACTGCACAAGTAACCAAGTGTGAAGCGTGCCAGTTCCATGCCAAGCAAATTCACCAGCCAGCTCAAGCTCTCCAGACGATCCCTTTGTCCTTGCCCTTCTCGGTCTGGGGGCTTGACATCCTCGGCCCCTTTCCCCGCGCTGTCGGGGGCTTTGAGTACTTGTACGTCGCAATCGACAAGTTCACAAAGTGGCCAGAAGTGGAACCAGTGAGAAAGGTGACAGCACAGTCAGCAGTCAGGTTCTTCAGATCAATAGTTTGCCGTTTCGGGATCCCTAACAGGATCATCACCGACAACGGCACACAGTTCACAAGCCACACCTTCATGCAATACGTCCAAGACCTTGGCGCCAAGGTCTGCTTCGCTTCTGTTGCTCACCCAAGGAGCAATGGTCAAGCGGAGAGGGCAAACGCTGAAGTGCTGCGCGGACTGAAGACAAGAAACTTTGACAGGCTGCACAAGTGTGGAAGAAACTGGATAGAGGAGTTGCCGGTGGCTCTTTGGTCAATTAGGACGACACCAAATCGAGCCACCGGACAGACACCCTTTGCTCTTGTCTAAGGAGCAGAGGCAGTTCTCCCCACGGAACTCGTGTACGGATCTCCTCGAGTGCTCGCTTACGACGAGCTCGAGCAAGAGCAACTGCGACAAGATGATGCATTGCTCCATGAGGAGGAACGTCTCCATGCTGCTGTACGAGCTGCTCGATACCAGCAAGCCTTGCGTCGCTATCACAGCCGCAAGGTCAAGGCCATGAGTCTCGAGGAAGGCGACCTTGTTCTTCGGCGCGTTCAGTCTGCCAAGGGCTCCAACAAGTTGACGCCGAAGTGGGAAGGCCCTTATTGGGTGAGACAAGTCACAAGGCCTGGCGCTGTCCGCCTTGAGACCGAAGAAGGCTTACAGGTGAGAAACTCCTGGAACATAGAGCATCTTCGCAAGTTTCACCCATAAGGCGCGGTTGCCGTGATCCGCTTCGGCAACCACCTTTTGTACAAGTCTTGCCGCTGTCGCATGTAAACCTTTGTACAAAGCCGGGTGCAGACCCCGTGCATCAGTAAAACTTTTGTGCTTCGCACCATTTGTCATTTCGTGCTTTTCCTTTTACTTGCATGTATCATCTGACATTTTGTGCAGCACACACTCCCGGTAAGCAGTAACAAGCCGCAAGGCTCCGTACATGTATTTCCTTCTCTTTGATCTTTCTCTCTGAAACAGAAGGAGTGTTCCTCGCGCACAAGTTTGCCGGGGGGAAGGAGATAGAAGTATGGACCAAGTACTGATTCAAGAAAGAAAAGTCTTGCCGGGAAGTAAACAACCCAATGAAAGCTAAGTTACCAAAGTTTGAGCATTCAAATTTTTAAATTTTCTGTTATCTTCCTTGAACAACCGCACTTTGTATGGAAAACCTGTGCGCGGAGGAACCTACCCGTGGCTAGCCGCGCCCTTACTTTGTTTCGAGCACGCTCAACGGCTTAAGTGAGCTGCGACAAGTGTCGCGCCCTTACTTCGTTTTCGAGTTCGCTCAGCAATCTAAGTGTGCTGCGACTAGCTGCGGCAAGGTTTCTTGCCGACAAGGTCTTTGCTATCAGGCTGCTAAGAGTCCTGCACTCAGCGCTCGCGGCAAGGGCCCCTTGCCGGCAAGTTCCCCTAAAAGCGTAGGGTGAAAAGCATACAAAGTGAAGGACCAAAAGCAAGGGAGATAACACTGCATTGATTACCCAAAATAAGAGTATATATTACAAAGATAGCTTGCCGCTGTTCTAATCAACTACTGCCTATGACTCAATCAACAGCGGCGAGGGAAGCAAGAAGCCTAATCCCTACGGTCTCCGTCGACCCTCTGGATCTTGCCCACCTTGGCTACAATGTGGGCAACTTGGGCCTTCAACGCCTCCTTGTCAGCTTCGGGCGGCAGGGTCCGGAGGACGTTGACAAGGTTGATCCCGGGGTTGCGGTAGACAATCTTTGACAGCAGCCGCTCCATGGTGCCCATGCAGAGCCGGCGCGCCTCGTCGGCCAGCTGCTCGGGGATCTTCTCCCGCAGCCGCGCAAGCGCCGGCGCCACTCCCCTGAAGAACAGACTCAGTTTTGCGCTGTGAGGGAGGTTCTCGTCGGGGGAGTACACGAGATGCTCCGCCCTCAACGCCATCATCTCCATGTCGATGTTGGCGGCGGAGGTGACGAGGTCCTCAGTCCATCGCTCCACCGTCTGCTAGAATTGGTTTTGCGAGACGGCGGTGCTTTCCAGCAGGGCCCTCTCAGTGCGGAGATCGTCCTTCAGCTTCGTCTCGCGGTCCCGGGCAGCGTCAAGCGAGTCAGTAAGGGTGGAGACCTTCAGCTCTAAATCAGCAATGGAGTCCCTGGCATCAGTAAGCTCTTTGCCCCTCTCGGAGAGGCGGATTTGCAGCTCCGAGTTGGTGTGAGCGTCTTTCTCCCACGCCACGTTGAGCGCGGTGACCCTGTCTTCACTCGCCTTCAAGAACAGCTCCATCTGCGCCACCCTGGCCTCCAGATCCTTCTTGGTAGTCTCCGCGGCAGCAGCGGCGTCCCTCGCCTCCTGCAGAGCCCCGCCGATGGCTTGCTCCCGGGCGGTGAGGTCGTCCTCGTGGTTGTCGAGGTCGACCTTCCGCTGGTTGAGTTCTCCTTCCCGCCGAGACAGCTCCTCGGCGGCCAGTCGCTGCTGCTCCTCGACTTCGGCCTTTTCGAGGACGAATGCTTGCTGCGCCCAGGAAAGCTCTTCGCGCTCCTCCGCCAAGTTCCGGAGGGCCACCTGGTTGGCGGCACGAAGCTCCGTGGCGCACTTCTCCAGGTCAGCACCAGCCTTGGCAGCCAGAGCCTCCCGAGACTCCAACTTCGCCTGCCTGGCCCGGTACAAGGCCAGAAGCCGGCGAAGGAGCCGCTCCTCTTCGGGCTCGTCGCTGCTGTCGGGCGCATCAACAACCTTCAATCCGGCGGGGGCGAGGACTTCTCCGTCAAACATCTCTCCCTCCGCGGGTGCCCTTGATGAGGACGCCCACGGGACTTGAATGAACACCCCGTTGGCGGCCTCCAGATAAACGCCCGACCCAGCCACTGAAGCGGAAGGATCGGCGGCTGGTGCAGCGTCCGGTGCTCCTGTGGCCTCCGGGCCAGCAGTGCGGTCGCCGGTCCCTTCCCCAGCCGCGGCGTCGGCGGTCGGAGCGGTCTCCTCGGCGGCTGGCTCATCGACGCCAACCGTTCCCTCTGCGGTGGTGGCATCGCCAGCGTCGCCACGCACCTCCTCCTCGGCGATGGTCTCAGTCTCCATCGACTCCGGGGCGGGTGGATCTAGCAGAAGAAAAAGAAAAGATAGATTTGTCAAGGAAATATCCAAAAAGAAGAATCCAAGAAGAAGAAAGTACAAGGGTTTACCTGCGCGTGCCTCTTCGATGACGGGGTCCCTCGCTGGGGAGCTCTCCCTTGGCGGCGTAGAAGTGGCCCCTGCTGGCGGAGGGCCGCTTGCGCCCTCCCTTGGCGGGGTGCTCACCCTTATCGGGCTACTTGCCCTTGGCGGGGTGCTCGCCCTTGGCGGAGTGCCATCCCTTGCCGGGGAGCTCATCCTTGGCGGGGAAGGTGGAACAAGCGGCTCGTCAGGGGCGACCTCCTGGTGCTCCTGCGGCTGCGGCTCCACTTCAGCACAAGACAACAAGACATCAGTACGGACAATAACCTCAAGCGCGCCCGTCAATCAGAAAAATGAATACCAGACTTACGCTGGGGGCTGCGCTGGGGGCTGCTCCTCGGAGCAGCAGGCTGATCCGGCAAGTCTGTTGCTGGCGCATCTCCTGCCGCTGCGACGGGCTCGTCGTCCTCGATATCGACCACAGGGATCTTGGCCCTCTTCACCATCCGCTGGGACAAGGTCCTAGAAGCCAAAACAAGATCAAAACCAAGCAAGAGAAATCAAGACAAAATCAAAGGAAATGAAAATTGCAAGTACTTACTCTTCCTCCTCTTCGTCGGAGCTGAGAGCGGAGAAGTCGAATCCTGCCTCGTGTGCTCCAGCGCGAGGAGCTGGAGGAGAGGGCTCCCTCGGGCGCTTGGCGGGCTCCGGAGCTGCGGGCTGTGAAGACCCATCACCGGTCATCGCTGAGGACCGAGGAACAGAAGGAACCCCAGAGTCACTCCGGGAAGACCCCCCTCCGCTTGTCGCTCTGGCACAGGGCGCCTCCTTGACGACCTTGCTCGTCGTGGTGGCGCGCGTCGCACGGCGCTGCGGCCTCACCGTCTCGACGGCATTGCGGAGGCGCTTCTTCGGTTGCGGCGGAGGGCTTGGGCTTGGTGGTGGCGGAGAGTTCTCCGAGGATGATGAGGCGTCGTCGTCAAGATTCAGACACCCCCCAGAGTCTTCGTCGGAATCTCCGGACTCGGCGTCCTCCTCCTCCTCGGCGGGCCCGCTGGACTCGGTACCCTGCCCGGCGGCCTCGCTCGCCCCGGCAAGCTTCCCGGAAGGCTCCCCGGCAAACTCCTCGGGCGCAATCTTCAGCAGCTTGAGGATTTCCGCCTCCTCGGCTTGGCTCACCGCGTCCGCTGCCTCTGCTTCGTCCACAGTGTATCCAAATTCGCCTGCCGCTGCAGCCGCAGCGGCCTCCTCCATCCTGGAGGCAATGTATGCCACGTCCCGCTCGGTGGTCTCCCGGGTGAGGCCCTTCTTCTCTTCGGCGTTGCGGGGCTTTTTGACCAAGTTGTCGAAGAAGGCTTGCACGGTCTCCGCTGAAGGCACCAGCCAAGTGGGGACGACGCCGTGGGAGTCGCACTCGGGCATCACCGCGCGTATGGCACTAAGGGCGGTGTTATTGCACAGCGGCACCACTCGTCGGGATGGTCTGAACCACTCCGGGTGGTTGGGGTCATGCTTAAACAGCTCCCGGACCATCCCCTTCAGCTCCAAGACAGTGAAATTATAGTTCAGCCCGGGGCGCAGCCTCATACGATCTGCCGCATTGCCGAACTCCCAGGCGGGTCTCTGCCTTTCCTGCAGGGGCGCAATGCGGCGGCGGAGAAAATCGGCCCCAACTTCACCTACAGTCAGGTTGGCGGCCCGGAGGCGAAGAATCCTAGTCAAGGCAATCTCAAGCTTGTCGTCCTCTGGGGCCAACTCACTCTAATCCTTGCGGCGCACTATGGCAGTCTGGCGCGGCAAAGTAAACTGTTGGGGCTCCTCTTCCAAGACCCAGCACCAGTCAGCTCTCCACTCCTCCCACTTGCCGCGAAGCTCCCCTTTCAAGTACGCCTCCTTCTTGTTCAGCCTGAAGATCCAGGAGATGCCGCCGGAGAGTGGGGATCCAGACTCTACTCTAGGCGTGAAGAAGTGGCGGAAAAGAGCTACATTTGGGTGGACCCCGACAAAGTTTTCGCACAGATGTGCAAAAACAGCCATCGTAAGGACGGCGTTGGGGGTGAAATCTAGGAGGTGGAGGCCGTACGTGTTCATCACATCACAGAAGAACTCCGAGTACGGAGGGCAGAGACCGTAGTGAAAAAATGCAGCAAAGTAGTAGTAACCTCCTGGGAACATGTCGACGGCGACGGCGGGGAAGACTCTGGTGCGGGGATGAGCTTTCGTCTCCCTCGCCCAGAACAAGTAATACTTGTCCCGCAGCTCCCTCGCGCCGAGCCTCAGCGGGAAGACCACCCTCCTTCTTCGCATGGCTGCCAGCTTCGCCGCCTGCTCGGACTTCTCCTTCTTCGCCTTGTCGCTCTTCGCCTTGTCGCTTTTCGGAGCCATGGCGGGGGCGGCGAGGGAGGAGGCGAGGAGGTCGACGACGCCGCGGATGCTGGGGACGGCGGAGGAAGGAGGAGCTCGGCTCTCTGTCGACCTGAGGGGAGGCAGAGAGCGGCGGGGGTTTCTGGAGATTCAAGACAGAATGAAGGCGATGGGGGGAAACTGCCCCTGCTTCCTCTGCTTTTAAGGGGGAAGTGGGGGACGTTCCGCATTTCCCATTAAAGAACAGGCCACGATCTCTCCCACGACGCCGCAATCGACGGTGCCGTTAGGGTGGGATGCGGCGGATACGGAGAGGGATACGGCTTGTCGTGGGCCGCGTGTGCCCGTGCGCTGTCTTGGGCCTGACCCAACAGTGCTCGGCACTGTGTGTGGCCCAGGCCCGGGGACTCATGTCGGTGTACTAAGGTAGGGGTACCCTAGTACCCCAACTTGTGCACGGGCAGTAGCAGCTTCCCGTGGCAGGGCTTACCACGCGCTCGCCAAGGCCCGCTCTGATCCCTATGAAGCCATTCAAGAACAAAGTATTCAAGTTAAGAGACAAGACCCCGGCAAGAGGAGCTTGCCGGGAAGGCCGCACCAGGCTCAAAGTTATCATTCCAGCGCAAGACCCTGGCAAGAGGAGCTTGCCAGGAAGGCCAAAAGAACGGCACTTCGAGGAAGAATATCGTGGCGCATCGCGCGCCCCGGCAGGACCTGGAGCGCGACAAGCTTCCGGGCCCGGCAAGGTTGCGACCCCGGCAAGGTGCTTGCCGGGGAAGCCTATGCTGTGTCCCTCCGCTCCAGCTCATCTGGCCACGCGTCGCCTTGGGGCCCTTCCAGGGGAATGTGGCAGATGGCTGTGCAGCCTGGGGTACACGGTGGCAAGCCGCGGTGACGAGGATATCGCCGTGGGGTACACATGGACAGACACTTTTTGGGGCGACGGCGACGGGCATTCAATGCCTTTGTCCCCCACCGTCAAGATTAGGTGAAGACGACTGTTCATCCACTACTTACACACTGTTCATGCACTGTTGCAACTACCACCGATTTTACATTTTTACCCTCCTCTACGTTGACACCTGTCGGTGACCCCTTTGAGCTATAAAAGGAGGCCCATGCACAATGTAGAGGGGGTTCGATCCCAGAAACTCGCTCGCTCCCACGCTCGGTGCAGCTGGTACTGTAGATCTTCAAGCTCCCGAGCCCAAGAACTCAATACAACCAAAGCAGGAGTAGGGTTTTACGCGTCATCGCGGCCCGAACCTGGGTAAACTGCCCGCGTGTGCTCCTCGATCTGCTCTCCGTGCTCCCTCCGCTCCCTTACCGCAACGTAGAAGGGGCTCCGGTCCCATAGGTGTTCGTGGGTGGTCAGTTTCCCCGACACTCCGCGTGCTCGTCCCGATAAATGATGCAATTGTTAATGCACACATGGTATTTCATTTGCGGTAAATCCAGAGGACACACGATTTTCTTCGCCTCCTCAAAACTGGTCGTGCACTTGTTCCCCTTGGGAAGACGTTCACGCCAGAATGACATGTTCTCGTCGAAGCATGTGTCGGTCATTTTGTGTTCTACCTACATCTCCAGAGCCATGAGCGTTACTTTCAGGCGGGTATCCACGGGCCTGCATCCTTCATACAATGGAGTAACCTCGTCTATCTCCCGTTGATCCAGCTTGGCTTTCTCTCGGGCGGCAGCTCTTGCGCTATCTGTCTGCTTGAAAAGCATCTCTTGAATATGAGGGTCCTGCACCCAGCCCATTGATGGGCCATCGTCGTCTGCTCCGGCATCTTCATCTTCATGATCATGCCCTTCGTCTTGATCTTCCTCATCATCATGTCCGTCATATTCTACATGATGATTGTGTCCTGGAGATTCTTCGTCTTCTGGCCCGCCCTCGCCGCGGTTGTCTTGCTGCCCTTCCTCATTTCTTGCCTGGCCCCCATGGACGACTTCATAGTCATCTTCATGACCTTGCCACTGATAGCCATCCATGAAACCACGCAAGAGCAGGTGGTCCCGCACCTATCCAGAATCCGGGTCCGTAATAAGGCTCTTCAGCTTGCATCTTCGACGCAGACATCTTATCTCGGTCTCATTCTTTTGAAGCATCTCGTCCTTCGTGGAGCTCAAAAACCTATTCACGATGCCTTCGGTCATCGTGCGGACCATGGTCGCCTGCGGGGTAGAGCAAAACGATATTTCAGAACCAAAAAAAATTTGGCATGTCTTTGCCTAAAATAGGACCAAAAAGAATGCATAGTGCCAAATTCTCGCCGAAACGGAAATGAATCAACATTCCGGCAAAATGTTGGCAACTATCGCATTTCAAATACCGGTACCTGCAAACACAAACATATGCAACACCACAAACATATGCAACACCACAAACATACGTAGATCTAGGCCATAAAAAGTGCATGTGCACGTTGTTGGAGGGAAAAAAAAGTAGATCTACAACATAAAGAAAGCTTTCCCCTTTCTTACCTATCAAAAAAGGTAATTTAACCACTTAATTTGCGTGAATCTATGGTGCAAATGAGGTGAGGAGGAGGAGGCAGCCGAGACAAGCATGGAGGAGGAGGTGGAGAGAATGAAGTGAGGAAAGTGATTGTGGTAGGTGGATGTCAAAAAGATCTAGCTGCTCTCAGGTTAGCAATGGTGCACCACCTTATAATGCGCCATTAGTAACCCTGGTTACTAATGGCGCACCTGTTAAGTTGTGAGCCATTACTAGTTTTGAAAAAATAGTAAAAAAAATTGTTAGTAGTGGCGCACAGAGTGTGTGGTGCGCCATTACTAGTTAAAACTTGTAATGGCGCACTGTGCCCTGGTGCACCATTAGTAGTTTTGGAAAAATAAAAATAATAATTTTTTTTAGTAATGGCGCACCTTGTGTCTGGTGCGCCATTAGTAATGAGGACAATAATGGCGCACCTGTATCTGGTGCGCCACTGCTATATATCAGTGGCGCACCACATACATGGTGCGCCATTAATGTCCATATTAGCTATAGCCCTTTTCCTAGTAGTGACCCTTTGGAGTAACAGAAGTGGCGCACTTCGATGCCTAGTAATGGAGCACTTTAGGTGCGCCATTAGTGTCTGGGATAGTAATGGCGCACCATGTGGTGCGCCATTAGTGTCTGAGATACTAACGGCGCGCCAGAGGTGCGCCATTAGTATTTGTTACTAGTGGCGTGGTAATAGTGGTGCACCTATAGTGCGCCATTAATGGCCAAAATAGGTGCGCCACTAACAGCCTTTTTTCTAGTAGTGCGCGTGCTTTCTAGGTCCTCCTGGGTTGAAGCAAGTAAATGAGTCATCAAATCACAATAGCCCACCTTTCCCGCCGAGCATATCAGTGAAGCCCGATGGCTAGCTAGTTGGGCTAGTGTGACCGATTAGCTAGGCCACCACCACATTTGTTGCTTCCACCCCTTTTTTCTCTCCTTGGTGCTTGGTAAATTTAAATATCCACTGCTGCGTTGCACTGGTCTTTGGGCGTGGCAGGCACGGCAGGATTTATATTTTTCGATTAACGGGACCAGGCGCAACAGCAATTAGTCATGATGACTGCGCTTGTAAAACCCATTGCTCCCTGAAATGAAAAGTCGTCTATTGGGCTGGCTCCCTCCACCTTCCCGTAGATTGCATTGTCTTTCAGCCGCAGTGAGGCAAGCGCTGCCACATACTATGGCCACTTTCTCAAATTGATCTGCAGGGATCGTTGGAGTTAGGATAGGGCGGCCTCGCCAGCCACTCCTCTTGAGCCCTACCGGCTCTCGATCCCTTACCCCTGGCCTTGACAACACCATCGCGACATGGCATGCCAATGGCGCCTGAGCTTTGTTCGATGATCGAGACCCGAGGACGTAGAGCACTTATCTGAGCTAAGGGGAGAGAGACCGGTGTGAGCCTCGCCTAGAGGCGCTATCGCAAGGGCACAACCAGGCACCCCGCAATGAATTCATCGCAAGATAAGTCACCCCTGCACGATAACTAGAACTGCGTAACCTGATGCTTCGACCTTTGCGATCTCGCACGGGCAATGTCGTTTTCCTTTTCGGCCTCTAGGAAGCTGCTTGCGCTCTAAAGGGGACCCCCTGAGCATCGCGTCTCAATGGCTCTTACCGGACCTCAGGTCGCTCGCCTCCTGGCCTTGACAATGACATGGCGACCTTGCGTACCAGCGACAGCTGAAGCCTGCCTGTGGACTAGGTCCTGTCAGCGTAGAGCGCCAAGCTACCGTGGGAAAGAAAAAGAACACAGTGCCAAAGCAAGACGCCCAGTCACAATACTAAACGAGGAGCTGCTACATTAAGGCGAAAGCGTTTCAACTTCTTACAAGCCCCCATGGGGCTTAAATTGATTCCGCATAGGGAAACAAAAGAAGGAAGCTAGGAGAACCCCCGGCTGGGGATGTCATCTGCAGCACCGGGTGGACGTCGCTGCCCTACCCCGAGCATAGAGAGAGCTTACTGGCTCATAGCTATCATTGTCGCTGGTTTCGGATTGCCGCTGGACTCCGGTGATTCGCTGTCGCTGCTGAGGAGCTGCTGACAAGGCCATGGACAAGTTCAGTGTCTGTGGGCATGTCGCACAGATCGCACCTCCCAGGGCAGCATTCCAAGCGCTGGACGTCCTCACTTAAGACCTTGAATAAAAGCGTGGAGACTTCGTCGTATTCAAGGTGAATGAAGGTGGCTCCTTCCGGAGAGTAAGTGCATGCGATCTCGCCCCATCCTCGACTAATGAAGACGCCGGCCGGGGGATGGACCACAACATCTGCATCGGTGGCTTGGCTGCAGCACCAGCATGCTGTAACCATAGCTCGGAAGGCCCCCTCGGCGGCATCAACTCGACGAAGAACCTCGGGAGCCGGATCCACGAAGGCGTCGGCATCGCCGTCAACACCACGAACTCCCGAGAGGTGCCATCCACATTGGTCCCGTGGCCAACTGGCCACTCGGCCGTGGCCGGGCTCCCGCGATCACAGGCTGCGTGAGGGCGGATGTTTCCCTCCTACCCAGGGCCTTACGCGCGAGCAAGCAAGGGAATCAGGAAGCCAGGCGGAGGCCGCTCCAACCAAGGTCGTGTCACTTCCAACCCTTCACGGGCGTCGTGGGAGCGACCGAGCCTCTTATTCGGCGGGAGAGGCCCGGTCTCCTCCCGGGGAGACTTGCCCTTCTCCGCCACACAAAACCTCCTTATCGATGCCTTGGATGTTTCAGCAAGACGGTGAAGCAAGAAAGAGGAACAAGGAGCAAGGAGATGGATATTAGCAGGGGGCTCCTCCCCCCTCATTTATAGCAAGAAGGAGGCGAACCGCCTTCCTGCACGATCGCACGTAACGGTGATCTTTTCTGCATGCAGCAGGCCCCCGTCAAGTCGAACGGTTGCCAAGGCGGCATGGGGAAGGGGAGACGCCCACGTCCCATCTAGGCGCCACACATCAATCAAGTCCGCAGGCGGTTGGGTCCCGCGACACTTCGCCCTTGCCCTTTGGCTTCACCTAGAAGCCAAGTCCGAGCACGCCCTGGGCCCGGGGGCTACTATTGGCGTTCTGGGAATGAGGGTACCGAGACTTGCCTGCCTGCGGCCCATGACCTGGCTCCTTCACGGGCATAGCATGGCCCATCTTCAGCATCGATGCTCAAGACCCTCGCGAGGGGCCAAGCCTCGCGAGGCGGACGATGCCAAGACCCCTGGAAGGAGCAGTCTCACTAGGCTGGCTCCCGAGGGGCGGAGATCTCTATGCAAGCCCCCACCTCGTGAGGATTGGATGAGGCAAGGCATGACGACCAAGGTCAGGAAGGCGATAGTGGGCCCTGGACGACAGGTTTCCTCTTTGGTGCTAAAGAGGCAAGCGCATGCATGGAGTCTCGAGGAATCAACCAAAGGTTTTCATTTCCATGCAACAAGACCAGAATCGCCAGGATGGTAGGACAGAGGTCATCACCGAGCCCACAGTGGTGTCAGGATCACAAGCTCTGTAGGCGAAGACCACCTTTAGTCCGGATAAGATGTACTAGTTCTCTCCCTTCAAATTTGGACGTTGTTGGATCCCTTCCCACCTACATTTCGGGAGTAGAGGACCAAGGCCTTTATAAATATAGCTTAGCCACCACCGTTGGCAGGGGGTCATCGAGAGAGATCAGATCGACTAGAACCCACACACCCAAAGAACACACCTCTAGAGGTTGTTCAACCACTTTATTAGTTCTTCCTCAGCCCACGAGGCAATCCACCACATTGCAGGAGTAGGGCCACTCACCGACAGGTGGCTTGAACCTAGGTAAATTTCCCTATATCATTTCCATTCCTGTTCCTCGAGCTAGATCATAGAGACGACGAGTAGGCACATAGGAGAAGTTGAGTTCTTCACACGCACCCTATTGTTCGAAATGACAAGGGTTTTCCGGAGCCCTGAATCTGACAAAGTTCTTTGAGAACGTCATCATCCCATATTCGCGGGAGGTGATGTAGCACCCTCAAGCTATCCTGATGCATGAAGGGGTGGTGCACATCCGTGATGAGCAAGGCCCCAAGGGAACATGAACCATTGAGGTCAGGCTCGAAGCTATGGAGCAGGAGGTCTTCCGGTGCAAGGGGATGGTGGAACGAGGACTCAATGTCAATCACCTGATGATCGTGGGTGTCGGTGTACAATAGTAGGTCCTTTTGCACCCCTTTACTTGTGCACGGGAAGTTGTATCCACACCAACAGCCACGTTGGGCGGAGCAGAAGAGGGAAAAGCACGAGACTGCCAAGGCAACACTCAACCCAGAGGCATGAAGAACAGAGGGGCAAGGTGGACTCCCCCCCGGCAGCGCCCTTGCCGGGGCAGCCTACGTGACTCCGGCAAGAGCCTTGTTGGGGCAACTTTCCCAACACCAGCAAGGCCACCACCCTTGGATCTTAGAGCTTAGACACCATCGACAACGTCAGGACCAAGATTCAGGGGCGCATGCGTAGTCGCATGCAGATCTTTGTGGGACCAAGGGCCTGTAGACCTAGACAAGGGACCAGAAGACGAAGACCCCCGGTAGGAGCCTTGCCGGGGACGTCTGAAGACCCACGGCAAGATCCTTGTCGGGGACAGCCACAAGACCCCTACAAGACCCCCTCCTAGGGGTGTCTGCAGGTCCACGGTCAGGCCCGCGCCCGACAAGGTTTCACTGCCCCGCGACCGCATCTACGAGGCAACCAACTCGCCAACTGGACAAGTGCCTACGTGGCAGCATGCAGCCTCCAAGCCAACTAGCCAAGCACCTGTGTGGTGGCATGCAGATCTTCGTGAAGACCCTGCCACCACACCAGCCAGCAGCCAGCGTGGCGCTGCGTGTGTCGTTGGCATGGACGCGTGTCGGAGAGAGGTGAGGCGGCAATGGGCGGGACAAGCTCCTTTGCCGTCCCCGATAAAGCTAGAGGACACATATGACGCGCATTAAGTGCATTTGTCCTATGATGTTAAGAGATAACCTTGTACACAGTAGATACTTTCCACCTCCTGTGTGCCACTGTGGCAATCCCTTTGTCATATAAAAGGAGGCCCGAGGCGTAGTGGGAGAGGATTCAGACTTTTTGGACAGGCACGCATAGTAGCCAGTTCGAGAGGTCAAGAACACCAAATATACACACACAAGTAGGACTAGGGTTTTACGCACCACTTGCCGCCTGAACCTAGGTAAAAATTCCCACACGTTGATCGACTAAACCTACTCTTTGCACACCTCTACGCCCCACAAACCGTAGTAGGCATCCCCGGGATCCCATAGGTGTCGTTTTCCCCGACAATGGATTACAACCGCGATCTCAAGGTGGATGGCAAATCCATGATGGACATTGTCTTCACCTTCAACGAGCAAATCAACTTCCTCCAAAGCCAGATCTATGATCTCCAAAACCAAGTCTTTGAATATGAGGCGAGATTTAAAGGTATGAGTTTGGCTGCCAGCTGTAAGACTCGTGGGACTCACTCCACCTCTTATGATGGTGAGCCTCTGCCATGGAAACCCGAGCGTAAGCTTGCTACTGCTTCACCACCACCAACATCTTCTTCACCACCAAAGGAAACTTGTGTATCGGGTATGGACACTCGCCTTGGATTTCGCCAAGCTTGGGGGAGGTGCCCCGGTATAGTATAACCTCCACTATCTTTTGCCTATACTTTTCTTAGTGCAATCATTCATTATCTTTTGCTTTAGAGAAATAGAAGTTTAGTTCGATCCTTTCTTCTTGAGAGTTTCCTTAGTGATCTATCCTTGTAATTATGTGTGAGACATATAATAAAGTTTAGTTTGAGTTTTGCTTTCTTTAGTCTCTTGTTTCAATAAAAAAAGAAATAAATGAAAAGGTCATATACTAATGTTATGGTAGGTGATGACATTACATAAGGAAAAGTATAAGTAGAAAATTTTATTAGAGATTGACAAACATGGGATTGGTCAATGATGCAGCTCATGAAATAATTAATAAAGGAAGAGAAGATTCACATATAAATATACTATCCTAGAAAGCTTTTGTGATTTTGAGCCCCCATCAATATATTATATGCCAACTTTTTTTAAGTTGGACATGGAAGACAACGTAACGATTGATGTTTGTTCATATTCACATAGAAGTTATATTCTCATAGATCCTTCAACATGTGGTGCTTGCCGCCCATCTTTGCTAGGCAAAATTCCGCACCAACTAGAGATACTACTTGTGCATCCAAAAAGCCCTAAACCCAAATCTTACCTTCAAGAGTCTACCATACCTACCAAGGGATTGAGCAAGATCCTTCAAGTAAGTTGTCATCGGCATTAAAAATTGCTTCTAAAAGTGTGTTTTGTGCAAGAGAAAATTGAGTGTTGTACGAACTTGTGATAGTAATGAATAAAAGTGACATACTGCATAATAAAGGTTGCTATCATAAGGGGCAATATGACGTTGTGTTCTTTTTCACAAAGAGGTTGAGCATACAAACTAAAAAGCGCATGCAACTTCTACTTCCCTCCGTGAAGGGCCTATCTTTTACTTTTATATTTTTTCTTTTATGCAAGAGTCAATGTTTTTCCCACCCTACTCCTTTTTAGTTTTCTCCTTTGGCAAGCACATGTGGTGAGGAAAGATCTAAGCACATATGTCCAGTTGAATATGGGTAGCATGCGTTATTATTGTTGACATCACCTTAAGGTGAATACATTGGGAGGCGAAACTATAAGCCCCTATCTTTATATGTGTCTGGTTCAAACGTTTTCCTCATGTGTATGCGGTGAGTGTTAACAATCATAGAAGACCATAGGATGGTTGAGTATGTGGACTTGCCTAAAGGCTCCAATACGTGATCCTTCCTGAAAAGATTATGAATTGATGTTGCAAAGTTGACTAAGAACATAGTTTGTTGGTTTCCAATAGAGTTTATGCTTCATACTTCGATGTTGTGATGAATTATTACTTATTCATGAGAAGTATATGATAGAAGTCCTATGATAAAAGTCGTATTGCTTTAGTTTTTGCTGTTATAATAATTCACATGATGCTTCTATGTCCGTATTTTGTTTTTACTGACACCTCTCTCTCTCTAAGCATGTGGACATGTTTATGGAATTCGGTTTTCGCTTGAGGACAAGCGAGGTCTAAGCTTGGGGGAGTTGATACGTCCATTTTGCATCATGTTTACCTAATATTATTTATGAGGTTTTTGTCGAATTCCGAGTTCCGCAAACCCTAGAGAGGTTCAAACTCTGGGGTGTGCACGAAGAAAACTCCCTCCCGAGTGCACTCGCCCTGTGATTCCATGTCCTAGATCGACGAACTCAAGGAACAAAAGACAAAGGGGTTTATACTGGTTTGGGCCACCTTGCGGTGTAATACCCTACTCCAGTGTGTGTGGTGGATTGCCTCGTGGGGTTGAGGATGAACTAGTACAATGGATGAACAACCTCAGGAGGAGAGGCATTCTTGGGCTCAGATGAGCTTGTGGTATGCTCAGGGTGGAATGGATCCAATCCCTCCTATGGTGGTGGCTATGTCCTATTTATAGTGGCCTTGGTCCTCTTCCCAAGTATAGGCGGGAAGGGATCCCAAAACGGCCAAATTTGAAGGGGAACAACTAATACAAGCTATCCTAACAAAAGCGGTCTTCGCCTGCCAAATGCTCTGGTGGTGACACCACCCCGGGCTCCACGATGACCTCCATTCCGCCGTCTTTGCGGTCCTTGGTCTTGTTGCACCGATATGGAAACCTTTCGTTGATTCCTCGGGACTCCGCGCCTGCACTTGACCTCTTGGCACCAAAGGGGAAGCTAGTACACTGCGCCCGCTGGTGCCCGCCTGGCCTTGGTCGTCATGGCTCACGTCACGTGAGACACGCGAGTTGCACCTTGCATAGATATCTTCGCTCTTCGGGAGACAACCTAGAGAGGTTGCCCCCAGGGAGGTCTTGCCATTGTCCGCCTCGCAAGGATTGGACCCTCGCGAAGGTTTTGAGGTGCGGTTGCCGAAGCGGGGCCGTACCATACCGCTGATGGATCCACGTCATGGGGCGCAGGCATGCAAGTTTGGGTACCCCCGTTCCCAGGACGCCGACAATAGCCCCCGGGCCCAAGGCGCGCTCGAACATGGCTTCGAGGCGAAGCCAAGGGGCAAGTGCGGAGTACCGCGGCCCCAATCGCCCGAGTCCTTGACCAATGTGTGCCGACTGATTGGACGCGGTCATCTCCGCTTCCCCACGCTGCCTCAGCAACCGCTCCTGGATGACAAAAGGCCGGCATCTGTTGCACAGTCTTCATTGCCCCTCCTTCACTTTGCTCTAGATCCCCTTCTCCTCTCTCTCAGAAAACTTCCAGATCCGCCGAACCTCTTCCAAGTCTACGACCAATGGCTCTTGACAAGGCGAAATCCTACACCAAGGCCGGGCATCAGGCTCCCTGGTTTGAGCCAGCCCTGGGCGCGTCCTCCATCACCGAGGAGAAGCACCTCGCCACAGTGTTCCAACTGTCAGCCGGTAGTAGCAACGAATGGGGGAAGACGGCGCTCTAGGTTGGCTCTGCCGATCTGGAAACCTTGGACAACACCTTCTACCCCTTCTTCTCGTACAATGTCTATGGCGGGTTGGTTCCTCCTTTCTTTGATTTCTTCTACATTGTTCTTCGCTACTACAAGCTCCACGCCCTCAATCTTCATCCCAACTCCGTCCTCCTTCTGTCGATCTTTGCTTTCTATTGCGAGGCATTTCTGGGGGTGATGCCTTCCGTTGCGCTCCTCCGCCACTTCTTGTACCTTGGGATCAATGGTAGCTAGTGCTTGAGACATGCCTGCTTCATTGCTGCCAATGGCAGCAATGCGATTTATCGGACAGGGAAGAAGGTGGAGGACTTCAGGAGCAAGTGGACCTTCATGGACGCCAAGTGCTCCCACCCCCGGCTGGAGCTCCTGACCTCATAGCCGACGCCCCTGGAAGGGTGGACTCATGAGAAGCTCACGAATCCAAGGGCGGAGCTGTTTCTGGAGAAGATGGCGGCAGACCTAAAGACCGATGACTCAAAGGCCATGATTGTCAAGGAATTCCTAACGCAGTGCCTCGCTCTGCTCCAGGCGCATTCGCGCACCCTGTGGAAGCTCGAGGGCTCAGACGATGACCTCCGGCTGCGCCCAGATGACTTGTCCAAGGAGGAGTTGGACAAGGTCGTGTGTGCCCTCCTCGGGAAGGATCAGGGGTGCCCCCCTAACTCTTATCTTCCATTGTACCGCCGCTCGGATAGGGAGAGAGTTGCGGATGCCATGCCTATATTGGACATGCGGGGGCTCATGCCACTGGTGCCTTCTCGGCCCTCGGGCACCCCAGTATTGGTGTCCTCCAATGGGCCTGGTGAGGAGGAGAAGACGGACTCGGAGGATATCCGGGAAGGCGCGGGGGAGATCTCTCCCCCACGCCAGACTGATCTCCTCCACGTCCTTACCGATGACGATGACGACGGTGAGCAACCAGTAAGGGAGTCGCCGCGCTCCGCCGGGGTTACCATGAGGTCTAGGGGCACCCCGTCAAAGAAGCAGAAGTTGGGGGTTCCGAAGAAGGGCAGGTCGGCGCTGATCCCCCAGGGTGGTGCCTCTGCTTCGTCACCGGCCGGCACCGCTGCGGGTCCGGCCGCTGTGCCCCTATCTGCTCCTGGGGCTCGGGCGTCAGCGCCCCAGGCCATGAAGCTGTCGGGCTTCGTGCTTCAGAAGAGGGCGAGGGAGTACACTGCCGTGGAATAGTAAGTGTTCCACCCTAGTTTTTGTTCTTGTATTTGTTGTTGTTTCTTGATGCTTCTTCCTTACGCCGTCAGGCCAGGGTCGTTAGAGGAGAAGAAGAGGGAGACGGCGGCGACCCCTGAGACCCAGCAGCCTGCCAGAGCCACGTCACCTTCGGAGCGGATGGACGGTTTCCGCGCCTCAGCGGCCGGATCGTCCACACGAGATATAGAGGCCCGTCCTGAGGAGAAGGAAATCTCCATGGCCAAGCCGGCTTCGGAGGTGCCTGCCCCTAGCTCATCCACTAGGGCTCCGAGACCTCAGGAGCCCCCTGCCTCTTCTACTACGGACATCGTGCAGGTCTTGGCGCCAGTGCCGCCTCCTCTTCCTTCCGTCATGTCGCCGAGTCGCGATCTTCCTGCTTCGCCCAATGCTCTGGAGGGGGCCCTTTCCGTGCTGACCTAGCTTCACGATGACCTCCAAGGCCCCGACCATCGCATGGTGTCGGGGCGCCTGGAGTTAATTTTGGGGTGGTTACAATCCGACGTAGTTGTCCAGGCTGCATGGAGCCAGGCCCTTACAGCCTCCAAGGAGGGCGAGTTGGCTACCGGCCTGGCCGCGGTAGCCCATGATGTGGCGCTGAAGGACGCCAAGGCTGCGGAGGAGCGCTGCCTGGAACCGGAGGCCAAGCTGGAGACCCAGCGCAACGAGCGAGCCGCCGAGGCCCATCAGCGCGGGGTGCGGGAGGAGGAGCTAGGTCCCGGGAGGATGCGTTCGCTGGTCGCGACACCGAGTTGGAGCAGTCTGCGCGGGAGCAGACCAAGGAGCGTGGCCGCCTGAAGAAGCTGAAGGAGGAAGTGGAGGAGGGGAAAGCCCGGCTAGAAGCCAAGGTGAATGTTCTTGTTGAAGACAGCGCGGCCTTCAAATCCCTCGAGCAGAAGTCTCGCAAGGAATTACATGAGCTCTATGGGAAGGGCATGAAGGAGCCGTTGGCGACTGACGAGGAAGGCCTTGCCGATCTACTCCCTCAGCTTGTCACGGCGCTCGAGGGTGATGTTAATGGGATCAGACCCATCGTGGAGGGGGAGGCATGTGCGCTTTCTGCTTCGACACGCGTGTTCAGCTACCTCTAACTTCGTGACCCGAGCACCGATCATGGAGATCTTCTTGAGCTTGTGGACGAAGAGCGCTGCACAACCGCTACCGAAGCTGTGAAGGACAGGGTGGACTACCTGCTGGAGAAGTTCCTCGCCATTGATCCTGCGCCACCTGCTGGTGATGCCACCGACCCTGCAAATGTGGCCGACGGCGATGCCGACGTTGAGGGGGCGCTCGTTGCGGGCGACGGTAATGACCCACAAGCCCTGTTCAAGAATTCATCCGATTAACCAGTTAACTTGCCCATTAATCCCTACTCGTAGGGTCCCCAAGTAGCCTATAACCCGATAAATCGTCCGATAAATTGATTAAATGGCCGATTAACTTGCCGATTAGCATATTAATACCCTACTCGCCAGCCGACCGAGCAGCTACCAGTGAACGATTTTCTCAATAATGCCCACAAGTGTAGGGGATCAATTGTTGCTCTTTTTGATAAGTAAGAGTGTCGAACCCAACGAGGAGCAGAAGGAAATGAAAAGTAGTTTTCAGTAAGGTAGTGTGTGCAAGTGCTAAAATTGTAAGTAGCAAGTAGTTTGATAGCAAGGTAATTTGTAATGAGCAAGTAACGATAATTGTGACAAGTATGCAGCAAGGTATCCCAATCCTTTTGAGGCAAAGGGCAGGCCAAAACGATCTCTTATAATAAGCAAAGCGTTCTTGAGGGTGCACGGGAAATTCATCTAGTTAGTTTCATCATATTGGTTTGATTTGTGTTCGCTACTTTGATAATTTGATATGTGGGTGAACCACCATCAGTCATTAAATATCTAGGGACTCCAATTCTTGGGAAAATAACTTCCTTAAGCATTTTAATAGAGGTTTTGTGATCATCACTACTAGTTGGAATAGCTTCTACCTATTTAGTAACATTATCAACAAGAAACAAAATATGTGTATACCCATTAGATGAAGGAAAATGTCCCATGTAATCAAATCCCCAAACATCAAATGGTTCGACATCGATTGAATAATACATAGGCATTTCTTGATGCTTATTGATATTACCTATTATTTGGCATTCATCACAAGATGAGACAAACTTACGGGCATCCTTGAAGAGAGTTGGCCAATAAAATCCAGGTTGCAATACCTTGTGAGCAGTTCTATCTCCAGCATGATGCCCTCCATAAGCCTCGAGTGACATTTCCGTAGGATTTGTCCCTATTCATGCTCAGGTACACAACCTCTAATAATACCATCTACTCCTTCTTTATAAAGATGTGGGTCATCCCAAAAGTGATGTCTTAAATCATAGAAGAATTTTTTTGGTATGTAAAGATAGGTGGAAAATATTTAGCAAAAATGTAATTAGCATAATCAGCATACCATGGTGTACTATGAGAAACATTCATTGCAGCTAACTGCTCATCAGGAAAACTATCATCAATAGGTAGTGGTCATCAAGCACATTTTCTAACCTAGAGAAGTTATCAGCTACGTGGTTCTCAGCTCCTTTTCTATCAGTGTTATGTCGATCAAATTCTTGCAACAAGAGGACCCAACGAATAAGTCTAGGCTTAGCATATTTCTTTTCCATAAGATATTTAATAGCACCATGGTCTGTGTGAATAGTTACTTTAGAGTCAACAATATAAGGTCTAAATTTATCACAAGCAAACACCACTGCTAAGAATTCTTTTTCAGTAGTACCATAATTTCTATGAGCATTGTCTAGAGTTTTACTAGCATAATGAATAACATTCAATTTCTTATCTAATCTTTGGCCTAGAACATCACCAACAGCATAATCACTAGCATCACACATAATTTCAAAAGGCAAGTTCAAATCAGGTGGTTGAACCATAGGTGGAGATATTAAGGCTTTATTAAGTGTTTCAAAGGCTTCAAGACAATCATCATAAAAAAAGGAATATTCATTTGCAAGAGACTAGTAAGAGGCCTAGAAATTTTAGAAAAGTCTTTGATAAATCTCCTATAGAAACTAGCATGACCTAAGAAACTACGAATACCTTTGATGTCCTTAGGACATGGCATTTTCTCTATTGCATCAACCTTAGCTTGGTCCACTTCAATACCTCTTATAGAAATTTTATGACCCAAAACAATGCCATCATTAACCATAAAGTGGCACTTCTCCCAATTCAAGATGAGATTTGTTTGTTCACATCTCTGCAAAACTCGCTCAATATTTCTTAAACAATCAGCAAAAGACTTCCCATAAACAGAAAAGTCATCCATGAAAACCTCAACAATCTTTTCACAAAAGTCAAAGAATATAGCCATCATGCATTATTGGAAGGTAGCGGGTGCATTACATAAACCAAAAGGCATACGTCTATAAGCATAAGTTCCAAACAGACAAGTAAAAGTGGTCTTTTCTTGATCAGGTTGAGAAACAGGTATTTGTGAAAAGCCTGAATATCCGTCAAAGAAGCAAAAGTGTGTGTGCTTAGATAATCGTTCAAGCATTTGATTAACAAAAGGCAAAGGGTAATGATCTTTTCTAGTAGCTTTATTTAATTTTCTGAACTCAATTACCATTCCATAGCCTGTAACAATTCTTTGTGGAATAAGTTCATTCTTATCATTAGGAACTACAGTTATACCTCCTTTCTTAGAGACACAATAGACAAGACTTACCCATCTACTATCAGCTATGAGATAGATTATACCTGCTGCTAGAAGTTTTAATATTTTAGTTCTTACCACTTCTTACATTTTCGGATTTAACCGACGTTGGTGATAAACAACTGGTTTAGCATCAGGTTCCATATTAATTTTATGCTGAAATAGAGTGGGACTAATGCCCTTTAAATCATCAAAAGTATATCCAATAGCATCTCGGTGCTTCCTTAGAACTTTAAATAATCTTTCTTCTTCATGTTCTGAAAGGTTAGCACTGATAATAACAGGATATATTTTCTTTTCATCAAGATAAATATATTTCAATGTGTATGGCAATTGTTTTAATTCAAACATAGGATCACCTTTAGGTGGAGGTGGACCTCCAAGACTTTCAATAGGCAAATTGTGTATAAGTAGGGGGCGTTGTTCAAAGAACTTTTTTATCTATTTCATTTATTTCATGCATATGTGAAATCATTTTCATGGTCTAGTGAATATTGCTCTAAAGGATCAGTAGGAGGCACATCAATAGAAGCAAGACCAATAATTTCATCCTTACTAGGCAATTATTTTTCATGAAGTTTCCTACTAAACTTGAAAAATTAAACTCATGAGACTCATCACCAAAACTAACACCGACAATTTGCTTCTGACAATCTATTTGAGCATTAATAGTGTTCAAGAAACATCTGCCAAAGATAATGGGACATAAATCATCTTGCGGGTAACCAAGAACAAGAAAAACAGTAGGGTATTTTATTTTTCGGCACAAGACCTCAACGTCTCTAACAATCCCAATTGGTGATATTGTATCTCTATTAGCAAGTTTAATAGTGACATCAATATTTTCAATTTCTGTAGGTGTTATGTTGTTCATTATTTCTTGGTATGAAGAGTAGGGAATAGCACTCACACTAGAACTTATGTCACATAAACCATGATAGCAATGATCTCCTATTTTAATTGAAATAACGGTCACACCCACAACTGGTTTATGTTTTTTCCTTTCATTGGGTTTGGCAGTTCTAGCACACTCTTCAGTAAAGCAAATAACATGCCCATCTACATTTTCTTCCAAGAGATCCTTTACCAAAGCAATATTAGGGTCTACTTTAATTTGCTCATCTGGTTTAGGTGTTCTAGTATAACTTTTGTTAACCACAGTTGAAACATTAGCGTGTTCCTTTGTCCTAGCAGGGAAGGGTGGTTTCATAATATAAGAAGAAGGAGCAACTGGATCAAAATGATAAAGTATAGTTTCTTCCTTAACTGGTACCAGTTGTTTAATTTCTTCTTTAATAAGTGGGTGATATTTAAACCACATCTCTTTAGGGAGTTCAACATGAGTAGCTAATGATTCATAAAAGGAGGCTATAATCTCAGAGTCAAGTACATATTTAGTGCTAAACTTTTGAAAAGCATCGGTGTCCATAAAAGATTTAACACAATCATACTTAAGTTCTGTACCTGACTCTTTACCTTCGTCGAGTTCCCAATATTCAAAGTTGCAATTAATTCTTTCCAAAAGATCCCACCGGAATTCAATAGTTTTCTTCATAAATGAACAAGCACAAGAAGTATCAAGCATGGATCTATCATTATGAGAAAGCCGAGTATAAAAATTCTGAATAATAATTTCTCTTGAGAGCTCATGATTGGGTCATGAATATAAAATTGGCTTAAGCCACCCCCAAGCAAGAACGATACTTTCTCCTTCACGAGGCCAAAAATTATATATGTATTTCCGATCATGATGAACTAGATGCATAGGATAATTTTTTTGGTGGAACTCTATTTTCAATCGATTCCAGTTCCACGATTCAATATCATCGCATAGCCTACACCATGCTAATGCTTTTTCCCTCAAAGATAAAGGAAAAAACTTCCTTCTAACTTTATGCCTGGTTAGACCTGCAAGCTTAAACAATCCACAAATTTGTTCTACATATACCAAATGCATATCTCGATGTTCGGTTCCATCTCCTGCATAGGGGTTAGCTAGCAGTTGTTCTATCATACCTAAGGGATTTCATATTCAATATTTTTAGTAGGCGCAGAGAGTTGAGGGGTAGCTAATTGTGGTTCCGAACGAGGTGAATATACGCCGAACAAACCGCTCAAAGTATTCTTTTCCATAGTGATAATAAATTTCAGCACACTATATGAATGTTTCCTTTCCAATTTCCACTTACCAGAAGTGCTTCACTCCCCGGCAACGGCACGAGAAAATAGCTTTGATGACCCACAAGTATAGGGGGTCAATTGTAGCTCTTTCGATAAGTAAGAGTGTTGAACCCAACGATGAGGAGAAGGAAATGACAAGTAGTTTCAGTAAGGTAGTGTCTGCAAGTGCTGAAATTGTAAGTAGCAAGTAGTTTGATAGCAGCGTAATTTGTAACGAGCAAGTAACGATAATTGTGACAAGTATTCAGCAAGGTATCCCAATCCTTTTGAGGCAAAGGACAGGCCAAAACGGTCACTTATGATAAGCAAAGCGTTCTTGAGGGTACACGGGAATTTCATCTAGTCACTTTCATCATATTGGTTTGATTTGTGTTCGCTACTTTGATAATTTGATATGTGGCTGGACCGGTGCTTAGGTGTTGTTCTTACTTGAACAAACTTCTTACTTATTATTAACCCTCCCGCAAGCATCTACAACTATGAGAAAAGAATTAAGAATAAATTCTAACCATATCATTAAACTCTAGGATCCAATCGGTCCCTTACGGAATAGTGCATAAACTAGGGTTTAAGTTTCTGTGAACCTTGCAACCCACCATCTATTTACTACTCCACAATGCATTCCCTTAGGCCCAAACATGGTGAAGTGTCATGTAGTCGACGTTCACATGACACCACTAAGGGAATCAGAACATACATACTATCAAAATTTCAAACACATATCAAATTCACATGATTACTTGCAACATGATTTCTCCCGTGACCTCAAGAACAAAGGTAACTACTCACAAGTAATGAACATGCTCAAGATCAGAGGGGTATTAATATGCATAATGGATCTGAACATATAATCTTCCACCAAATAAACCATACAATAATCAACTACAAGATGTAATCAACACTACTAGTCACCCCTTCGCAACAATTTATAGTTCTGGTAACAAGATTGAATACAAGAGATGAACTAGCACTGGTACGTGTCGGTGCTATACAAATTGTTTTTAACCCCTTTCCATGATGGCATTTGGAACCATCGCCAAGTGAGCGTGTCCGGTAGGGTGTCCTTCCCACACGACCCAGAAATTGTCGGGGATAGGCCCTCCTGGGACACAGGTTGGGGCTGTGCGATCGGGCAAGGCATCGAAACCCAATCATTTCCATAGGTATATACATCCCACACGGTAATCAAAGAAAATCATTTCCGTATGTATGTACTTCCCACACGGTGAATCCCAGAAAAACATTTCAGTTCATATGTATATCACACATAGTCAATCCAAGGAATACGTTTCCGTTCTTATGTACATCCCACACAGTCAATCTAGGGAAAACGTTTCCGTTCGGATGTAGATCCCACACATTTTTTTGTATACGCTCATGTGTGAAAGGTGTAACTATCACACATGCTCTGCCTTGGTTAACTTTTTGCTTTCATTAACTACATTACACACGATTTGATGTAGAAAACTCGATGGCATTGGGCTATCCATCACAAGCGCTTTTACTGCCAGAACCGTTGAGAAGTTCCATGACCGTCTGTTCTCTTTTTATTTTTGCCTGTAATTTATTATTCTAATTGGAAGTTTTGAAACATGAAACGTGCAATTCAAATTCTCAGCACAATGGTTCCACAACGAATCCATAAATAAAATTGCCAGTACAATATGTTCAGTAATTACAGGATTAGGCAGCAATTAACTATGATGAACCACAGTATTTAAAGGCGGTAAAGGTGAAGAGACAAGTGTTATAGATATAGTTTAGATTAGAATATAGAATTCTATATTCACTCATTTTTCTCCTTATGTAGTCTATATTGGAATCTCTAAAAAATACTTGTATTTAGGAATATATGGTGTATAAGACATGGGATGCAGCTAACCTCGAAGGCAAACAACAGAATCACCCATTATAGCCATGTGTATGTACATGGAAAGCCAATGTTAACTACAACAGGGTTTACATCCACCAGAAATAGCAAATTGTAATAAAACGGCAGCATCTGCAGAGATATCTTAATTTTGAAAGAGTAGCACGGTAGAAAAGGGACGGATTAAAAAATGGATACATCTGTTAATTGCAACAGGCTTAACAATATCCTAATTCATGTTTTGTAAGTTTGTAGCCATTGAAATACAACTCTTTAAAAATTGATACACCTTTTAATTGCAATAGGCTCAATGGCCATTGAAACCGGTACTAATAAAAATGTAATTGGCAGACTTAAACATCACAGGGCAGGTGCTCCTAGAGCAGATAATGGCCCAGTTGTCTATAGAAAGGTAGGGAAAATAGCTCAAACGTGTTAGGCATGTTTACTACAACATGCTTAATACATTGACAGTGCAAAACTTAGCCATTAATTGCAACTATTATTGGTAATATTGAACTGGGGTACATACTTGGTAAGTCCTGAGAGATAGTTGCTGGGGCACTTCATCTTGGCCAGCGCTCACCCAAAGTCAGCGGCGGCGGAGGCGAGCGATTCCTCCAGGTCGAAGCGTGGATAAGTGCCACTGACATGTGTACCTACAAGCAACCAGTAAATGGTAGAAGTTGAACTGCAATTGCATAAATGATGTGAAATACTGTAAGACAGGGGATGCAGCTAACCTCGACGGCAAACAACAGCATCGGCCGTTATGACCCTACCTAAGTACATGGACAAGCATGTTTAGTACAACAGGGTTAGCATCCACCAAAAATAGCAAATGGGGCAACATCTCTAGTATATCTTCATTGCGGAGAGTAGCATGGTAGCAAATGGACAGATAAAAAATTGATACAATTGTTAGTTGCAACAGGCTTAACATCATTCTAAGTCATAGTTTGTAAGTTTGTCGCCCTTAAAATACAACTGTTTAAAAATGGATTCAACTGTTAATTGCAACATGCATAATAGACATTGAAACCGATACTGATAAAATGCATTTGGCATAGTTAAACGTCACAAAACAGGTGCTGCCAGAGCATTGAATGGCCAAGTTATCTATAAAAAGGTAGGGAAAGTAGCAAAAACATGTTGGGCATGTTTACTAGAGCATGCTTAATACATCGACCGTACAGAACATAGCCATTATTTGCAACTGGTATTGGTAAGATTGAACTTGTGAGTACATACTTGGTATGTCCTGAGAGGTAGTTACTAGGGAACTTCATCTTGGCCACAGTTGTTCCTCCGGGTCGAAGCATGGATCAGTGTCACTGACATGTGTACCTACAGGAAACCATTAAATGGCAGAACTTAAACTACAATTGCACAAATTATGTGAAATACTGTAAGACATGGGATGCAGCTCACCTCGATGAAAAACAAAAGCATCGGCCGTTATGACCATGCGTAAGTACATGGACAAGCGTGTTAAGTACAACAGGGTTAGCATCCACTAAAAATAGCAAATGGGTAGCATCTCTAGTGATATCCTAAGTCATGTATTGTAAGTTTGTTGCTCGTATTGGTGAAATTGAGCTGGACATGGTAATATTTAAACATAACACGGTGTGCAGTACTGAAATAAACAAGGCACGAACATGCTTAATACATCAACTGTACGAATCATAACTATTGCAAGTGGTTTTGGTAAGATTTAGCTGGTCAGATCTTACATGTTAAGTCCTGGGGGGTAGTCGCTGGGGCACTTCATCTGGGCCAGAGCTTGCACCATGTCGTCGGCGGCGGAAGAGGCGA
The DNA here is from genome assembly GCA_902687465.1 of Secale cereale. NCBI lineage: Eukaryota > Viridiplantae > Streptophyta > Magnoliopsida > Poales > Poaceae > Secale > Secale cereale. The sequence continues at coordinate 340,781,613 of LR738711.1, read as the reverse complement.
GGTGTTCCTCTAGGTCAACATGCACGGCGGCCATCGCACCATGGACCGCCATCAGCTCCTGGAGGGGGGGATTTGGATACATGAGGATGTTTCGCAAGCGCCATTTACGCAATCAGGCCGGGGTCATGATAGAGATCGGTGGGTTATCTAACTGGATCTGAGCAGAACGTAGATCTAGTTGAAGTTGTGGTTGCAGTGGCGGCGGTTTGAGATGCTGTTAGGGGGAGGTGCGATGGGAGGAGGTGTGGGGGATACTGAGGGGATGGGGATGTGGTTGGAGGAATAAATTCTGAAATCGCGCGACTAATGACAATTTCAGTGCGAAACTTGAAACTTGGGCGGGGGAAACACACAACACAGATGAAGCACGTAAAATACTCGTGTGCGAGAAAAAAGAAAGTTGGCAGATCCCATGTCCAAAAAATATACACGCGTACTTGAGTTTTTTTCGGTCAATGTACGTCTGGTTTATTAGGGAATACCGCACGGGTAACTGACTTATGCATCATATACGCAAAAAAATGCAGATGGGAACGGCATAGAAACCGTGAGTTTTGTGATATTATAATGGTTAACACAAAAAACGCACACGGGCACACATGTTAATCAATGCTCAAAGCCCTCAAAGGATGCTCTTACCGACATTGTACGTTAATACTACAAACTTAAAGTACCACTGGTAATTTGCTATAATACTACAAACTTAAACTACTTCTCATTATCGCACATGGTTCATCTCCGCCACTTCCGGAAACAATGTGCACGGAGCCTATTGTGTGTTGCGTTATGATTGGCTGGAACCCCAACCACATGGATCGTGCGTTGGATGCGACGCGATCAAACGACAATCCACGTCCCTCGCATCACACCTGTGCACATGTAGCTGGAAAATGCCAAATTTGAACACGGTGATTTGCAGGTTGTATGTTCGTCGTAGAAAAAAACTTCATGACAAAGAACGAAAAAAATTTGGATTCCCCATCAATCTTGGGGATTTCCCTCTCGAAAGCATGGAACTTCCTCGGTGATGGTTCGATTTATGAAGGGCGTGCATGACGACATAAGCCAAACCTTCCCAAATTTTCACCAGGGCATGGTGAGGTCATACCATGGCACCATGCTAGGCGTCATGTTTTTTAAGCATTTATTTCATCTTTCTATAGTTCAAAACCCAACAAACAAACATTTGTGGTTGACTATTTCCACACATTTCATCGAAATATCTGCCCATTCCATGTAAAAGGCATGAGAATTTGCAGATTGTATGTCCATCGTAGAAAAAAACTCGTGGACAAGGGACAAAGGAAATTTCGACCCCCCTTCAATCTTGGTGATTACCCCCTCGAAACCATGAAACTTCCTCGGTGATGGTTCGATTTATGAATGGCTCGCATCACGACATAAGGAAAACATTATCCAATTTTTACCAGGGCATGGTGAGGCCATACCATGCATGGCACCACGCCAGGCGTCATGTTTTCCAACCATGTGTTTCATTTTTTGTATAGTTGTTAACCGAGTAAACAACGCGTTTATGGTTGACTCTTGCCACATATTTCCTTGAAATATCTGCCCATTCCTTGTAAAAGGCATGAGAACGTACAAAATAACACGAGCATGGTTTTCCAGACCGTTCTTGTGCACATTTTCATGCACCGATTGTTCGAATTTGAATTATGACCATTAATGCTTACAAAATGCACATATTCCCCCAAATATGTTAAATGAGCCCGGGAAAATGTCAAATTTGAAAGTGTTGCTTTTGAGGCGGTATGCTGATCATTGGAAAAAAACTGAATGACAAACTAGGACGGAAATTTGGATTCCACTTCAATCTTGGGTATTTCCCCTCTTAAAAGCATAAAACTTCCTCGGTGATGGTTCGATTTATGAAGGGCGTGCATGAAGACATAAGCCAAACCTTCTCAAATTTTTACCAGGGCATGGTGAGGTCATACCATGGCACCATGCCAGGCGTCATGTTTTTAATCATTTATTTCATTTTTCTATAGTTGAAAACCCAACAAACAAACATTTGTGGTTGACTATTGGCACACATTTCATCGAAATATTTGTCCATTCCATGTAAAAAGGCATGATAATTTACTAAATGGCACAAGCATGGTTTTCTAGTTCGTTCTTGTGGACCCTTTCATGCATCGATTGTTTGAACTTGAATTATGTGCATTAATGCCTAGGAAATGCACATAATCCCCGAAATATCGAAAATGAACTCGAAAAAGTGCCAAATTTGATGAAAGGACAAAAGAAATTTGGATCCCCCTTCAATCTTGGTGATTTTCACCTCAAAACCATGAAAATTCCTCGATGAAGGTTTGTTTTATGAAAGGCGTGCATGACGACATTTTTACAAGGGCACGATGAGGTCATACCATGGCACCACACCAGGCGTCGGGTTGTTCCAAGCATGTATTTCATTTTTGTGTAGTTGTTATCCCAGTAAATGACACATTTATGGTTGACTATTGCCACACGTTTCCTTGAAATATCTGCCCATTCCTTGTAAAAGGCATGAGAATGTACTAAATAGCATGAGCATGATTTTCCAGACCGTTCTTGTGCACCTTTTCATGCACCGATTGTTCAGTTGGAATTATGTGCATAATTAATGCCTATAAAATGCACATAATCCCCTAGATATGGTAAATGATGAGTTCAAAAAAATGTCAAATTTGAACACATTGCATTTGAGGCGGTATGTTGATCGTTGGAAAAAAACTAAATGACAAACTAAGATGGAAATTTGGATTCCACTTCAATCTTGGTGATTTCCCTTTCGAAAGCATTGAACTTCCTCGGTGATGGTTCGTTTTATGATGGGCATGCATGATGACATAAAATCAAACATTCTCAGCTTTTAACCAGGGCACGGTGAGGCCATACCATGGCCCCATGCTAGCCGGTATGTTTTTCAAGCACATATTTCATTGTTCTATAGTTGATAACCCAGTAAAATGACGTGTTTGTGGTTGACTATTGCCATGCATTCCATTGAAATCTCTGCCCATTCCTAGTAAAGGGCTTGACAAATTACTAAATACCATGAGTATTGTTGGGGATATGACTATTTGACATGACCCGCCCAGGAGGGGCCGGGTTACCCCAATGGCGGCTCATGTGCCAGGCCCAGGAGCATGTTGAAGATGGTGGTTCATGTAGTATATTTATTACAAGGGCCCAAAACCCAAAGCGGCTTAAGGCCCATAAGTGTAAAACCGCCATGTATGTTTGACTTGTATGATAAGGCATGTAAGATAAGTCAATAGGCCGGACACGTTTGTATTACCCGGCCGGGACTCTATAAGCCGCGGGCGTCAACCCGTGTATATAATGGGACGACCCAGTAGAGGCTTAGGGAAAGAAACAATAGATCGAAAGCTAGGCTAGAGTATTCGCTCCCTCGCAATCAAAACCCTAGCAATACAACCTCAAACTGGATTAGGCTTTTACCTTCACCGCAAGGGGACGAACCAGTATAAACTCCACATGTCTTTTGTCCCATTTTAACCCGTTTAAGCTAACTACGTCGCAATGGCTCCACAACTAAGTCCTTCCCCTAGGACATCTGCCGTGACAACTCCACGATAGTTGACGCCCACCGTGGGGCCGGTGCACGGTGATTTTGAGTTCTTGAAGGGCAGCTTAGAAGGAATCAAGGGATACATTGTGGGCCCGATGACCAAGAGTCGTCACGGCAAGCTCTACATCGACGATGCAGGCTTGGTCCCCGAGGCCGCCTCAATTGAGTACGGGCACCGGGTCCCCTTCGGCGGAATCCTCGTCTTCATCGGCAAGATTGGCGAACCAGGCCCTGAGCCAGACATCTGCACCGATATCATTGAGACGGCTCAACATGCGCGACCTGCCCGGGTTCAGCCCGCCGTGAGGCATGCCTTTATTGGATATATCAATGGGGCTGAATTGGAAGGCTATGTATCTTGCATTGATATGGCCATCTACACTGATGGTGAATCGTCCACGGACGAGACTGACTCAATGTATCAGCTTCATAACGGACGGCTTGGGGATGTTCCGATGGTAACAGAAGTCCGGACCCCCGTGAGCCGCCGAACAGGGTGGCGATCTTCATGACTGGCACCCAGACGGTTCTCGGTTCAACAAGCGCCACGGCTATGAGTCCCGGCACAGTGGTGATGACGGTAGTAGATGCAGGCAGACCAACACGCCCGCCGGCTCAAGTTCTAATAGATTTATTGGATGCTCTGGTGACTCTGATGGGGGTAGAGGTAACCCCGGACAACCAGGAACAACACAAAGTGGATGTCGCTAAGCTGCGTGATGAGATAGCACAAGGAATGGAAGAGCTGGCAGCGGAGAAAGCTAGGATGAGCGCAGAGGGGCCATTTTGAACGCTCAAGCACAACACATTCAAGCAGACTCATACCGGCTCACGGTGGATCATAACGCTTCCAATGAAGTCTTGAGAACAAAGCATCGGAGTCGACTGCCTTCTGTTTATGAGCAGAGGAATCTTTTCAATACAACTGGATCAGCGACCAGTAACCTGCCGGTGATAAACCAAATGGCTGAAGCGCTGGGGGTGGAGCATCGGTTCAGCTACGCGTGACACGTTCTCCACATGTGAATCACTCCCCACCTCATCATCCGGTGACACCGCCGGTTCATTATTCCAACCCTCTGGATAATATGATTGCTGCGGCAACACGATTGGCGGCTCTGCAAGTCGAGGGCGAGACTCCCGTCGCGGTTGAAACCCGAAAGGCCACAGAACATCTTTAGACAGCGCTGGCACAGGAGCAGGCTTATTCTTATAATCATGAACAGATTCAATCGACCCCTCGTCCAAGCCAGAGTTACAGTAGGCACATTGACTCACCAGCGATTCCGAGTACTGAGCGGCACCGTAACCAACCTCGCGGGCATGACCCGGCGTGCAATGGTGCCAACGCGAAAGATTTGGTGGATCAGGGCAGGACACGCCGGGAGGCCGAGCTGGCGGCTCAACCGGCGGCTCATTAGCATGCGCCGTTTTACCCAACAGCTTCAGTGGAGGCAGGTGTGGCTTCTAGAACTTGGGGTGTGCCATGTTTAACGGCGGCTCTGCGAAGCGAGCATTTTCCCAAGGACTTCAAGGGCCCTCGTAAGGTGCCCAATTATACAGCAGATCAACCCCCTGAGGCTTGGGTGGAGATTTATGAGATGGCTATGGAGATGCTGGATGTTAGTGAAGCTGCATATGCTAAGTATTTCACCATGATGCTGGAAGGGATAGCTCGTAATTGGTTGAAAGGACTGCCTGCCAATCCATTGGGTCATGGGCAGAGCTGAAGGCCAAGTTTATCTGACATTTCAAGGATACATTAAAGCAACCTATGTCAATTATGGATTTAGCTTCTTTTCTTCAAGCCGAGGGTGAATTGACGACCAACTGGGTGCGCCGGGTGTCGACCATTATATATTCTTCAGATAAAATCAACGCCGGCTCAGCAGTTTTAATGTTGGAGAAGAATTGTCGTTTCCTTCCGCTCAAACAGAAGCTTGGCCGGCTTACACGTCATTGCGATGATATTGGGGAGCTCATGGCGGCTCTTGTCGAATATGCCGACTCTGATAGTACCAAGGACCCAGACTCTGAGGATGAATGATCGGGAAAGGGAAATAAGAGTGGCAATATCAGGGGACATAAGTTTATCCCGGCCAATCAGGGCAACCCAAAACAATTGAGTAGTGGGCAGTACCACGTCTTTACCACAAGTTTATGCAAGTAGGATTAGAAGCTTTATAAAAGGGCTATGAACACCATTGAACCGATTGTTCCCCATTACTTGCGATGGTCTGAGCAACCCATTGTGTGGAGTCGTGAGGATCACCGCCCCCGGGTTGATAATTCGGGTTAGTTGGCTTTGGTGGTGGTGCCTAAGTTTGGAGGATATAAGTTCACTAAAGTGCTCATGGATGGGGGCAGTAGCATAAATATCCTTTACTATGATACTTTCCGTCGCATGGGGTTAACTGACAAAAATCTTAATCCATCCTTTACTTTTTTCCATGGTGTGCTGCCTGGTAAGTCGACGTACCCGGTGGGCAAAATTGATTTGAAGGTAACCTTTGGGGATGAGTATGATACTAGAACAGAAACTCTAACATTTGAAGTTGTTAAGATCCACAGCCCGTATCATGCTCTGTTGGGACGGATAGCTTATGCTAAATTCATGGCGAGGTCATGTTATGTTTATTTGCAGCTTAACATACCGGGTCACAAAGGCACTATAACGATGGACGGGAGTCGCAAGGTAGCCTTGGAGTGTGAGGAAGGTGACGCTGCTTACGCGGAGTCTATTTGTGCCACAGAGTAGATGAAATTTTACAAGGATAACGATGACCCAGCATGACCCTTTGTTGAAGTTTAAATAGGCGGACGACACTAAGCTAGTTGACTTTGTTCCTGGCGACTCATCTAAACAGTTCAGCATCAGTGCTAATCTGGATCCGAAATAGGAAAGTGCGCTCATCGAGTTCATCCGTGAGAACCGGGACATGTTTGCATGGAAGCCTTCAGACATGCCGGGTGTACCGAGGGAACTCGCTGAGTAAACTCTTAATATTGATCTGACGTTAAGCCGGTCAGACAATTCCTTCGTCGTTTTAACGAGGAGAGGCGGAAGGCCATTGGTGAAGAAGTGGCCCGGCTCTTGGCAGCTGGGTTTATTGTTGAAGTGTTTCATCATGAGTGGTTGGATACCCAGTATTGGTGCTTAATAAGAACGCCACTTGGAGAATGTGTGTGGACTACACGGACTTCAACAAGGCTTGTCTGGCCGATCCATTTGCTCTCCCTCGTAAAGATCAAATCATTGATGCTACGGCTGGTTGTGAGCGTTTGAGTTTTTTGGATGCTTTAACCGGTTATCATCAGATCAACATGGCAGTTAAGGACTAGGAGAAGACAACTTTTATTACTCTGTTTGGAGTCTTCTGCTATGTATATATGCCTTTCGGGCTCAAGAGTACCCAGGTGACTTACCAGCGGTGTGTACAGAATAGCCATCACGATCAGATCGGGCGTAATTTTCATGCTTGTCACGCCAAAGATGTGATTCTATCCCGATCACGTTATAACCTCGTGATTGGGGCACAATTGCATTTCCGACGCTTAGCAAGATGGATATCATTACATCGTACCATTACATAAATAGATGGGGATACGTACAAGTCATACAATTTTCACATGAATACAACACATCATACACAACTCATCCGACTACGGATGAAAAACATGAAAGCCACAGCGACATCCATCCTGCTATCAGAGGCTGCCGACCAGGAACCTATCCCAAGACTGGCGAAGAAGAAGAAGAAGGGAGAACTCCAACACAAAACATCGCTCTCACGTCAAGTCATCGGAAACCTGCACCTACAACAGTTGTTTTAGTACCTGTGAGCCACGAGGACTCAGCAATCCCATAACCATGGGAATCAAGTGTAGCAAAGCTTACTGGGTATGGAAAGGATAGGTGGTGAGGTTGCAACAGCAGCTAAGCATGTTATGGTGGCTAACGTACGAGTACAAGAATAAGATGAGCAACTATGCAAACGATCGCAAACTAGTAACGATCGCTAAGTGATCCTGATCTACCTACGAGTCAAACATAACCCCACCGTGTTCTCTTCTCAAAGTGAAAAGAGACAGTCACGGTTACTCACGCGGTCTGTGAATTTTATTTCGGATCCTCTGTCAAGTTCTCTACAACCGGACATTAACAAATTACAATCTGCCACATAACCGCGGGCACGACTGTTGAAAGATCATAACCATGCAGTGGTGTCCCAACTTAGCTCATCACAAGCTCTCACGATGAGCAGAGGTAAAGAATCCTTATCTTAGGGACAACCCGATCAGACTCGGAATTCCGGTGCACAAGACATTTCGACAATGGTAAAACAAGTCCAGCAAGACCTCCTAGCGTTCCCACACCCTGATAGTAGCCGCGCGTATCTCGTCTCAGGACACGACTGGATAAGCGACACGTGCAGGAACAGGAAGCCCCAGTAACTGGGTGGCCCTGCACAGTGCTCTATTTTGGGACAAACAGCATCGGCACCGTCCCCCCTTGTTATATGGAATTAAGAACACGGGGACGTGACACTCTATGCAATTTAATTAATTAATTAATAGTTTTATTATGAGGCAAATTGAAACCAAAGTTGGGCCTTGCTGGAGGTGTTTTAATCAAAGCGAACTGTCAAGGGGTCCCATATACCCAACCGTGTTAGGAACGCAAATTCAAGGAACATAACACCAGTTTATCAATTCTTAAGGCGGCATGAGTGGAACAAAACACTGAGCAAAAGGCCAAGCCTTCCGCCCATTGCCAAGTATATAGGAGTGTCAATTATAATAATATATATTGTTATATTCGAAACATCCAAGTTTTGACATGGAGGAATCTTCATCTTCACCTGCAACTAACAATGTTATTAGAGGGGCTGAGCAAGCGGTAACATAGCCAATCAACGGTTTCCTGGGATGGTGTCAAATGTTGGAAGTTTAAGGCAACAATGAGAGGCTGACAACAAAAGATAGGCACCGCGACATATAGCGATAGCATTGAGACAACTAGTATAGCAATGATAGTAAAGGTATCCAAGGTGATGGTTATCTTGCCTAAGATCCCGCAAGGAAGAAGAACCAGTCCATGAAGAATACGAAGAAGAAGCCACGTAGAAGAACCAAGCGTAGCCGAACGAATCCTCACGATCGCAACGAAACAGGAACTAAGGAGAAGAAGCAAACAACACGGTAAGCGCACAACACATAACAAGACATGATGCTAAAGAAAGTATGATGCATGACAAGGCTACATGATGCTTTGCATGGCAAGGGATGATACATTCAAGAACAACACAACCAAACAAGTTTAAAATAGGCCGGAGACAACGTATAACAACTCCTGTAAGTCCTCCTATGCAAATTTCGAAATTGATCCAGATCTGAACAAACCTTAAATTCAAGTTGTTAAACATCAATTTCACATGCACCATGATGATCTACTCGAAATTCTAGTCAATTTACATGTAAAGTGCATTTAATTTGGAGCTACGGCCTAGAAGATATGAGCAAAACAAGTTAAGCATGGCAAAGATGCAAGATGCATTCCAACATCAAGAAAACGCACTCCAATCATGTATACAACATGATATGATGCATCTACATGAAAATACAAGAAAGTTTCATATAGAGCATATGTCCAAAATGGAGCAACGGTTCAACACATACACACGAAACAAGATATAACAACAATCTGTTCCAAAACAGCAACTAGGCACTTTGTAATCATCAAAAGAACATGCTACAGGAACATTTCATGGCATCAAAGGGCATGGCAAGCATGTACATATCAAGCACTAAAAATATGATCACTGAGCTACTGCCAAATACCACTAGAACATGCTCAAACCATCATGGCAAGATTGCAAATAATAACAGTTTCACATACTTAGTGAAATAAACAGAACATGGTAGCAACAACGTCAAGTAGGCATGTTTGCAAGCTTGTTCAACTCATCTCAAAGCATATCATGGCATGTGAATATAACCAACAGAAAGAAGAATTGTTTATGCAGCTACTCATGGAAAGAACATGGTCATAGGATGCACAGAACACTAGCTATTCACATGGCAGAACTGAACTTACTGATAACAAGCTGACAGAAACATTATATAGCAATTTGAGAGCAAGAAAGAGACTAGCTACATCAACTTATAATTGCAAACAAGGGCATGGATAGATAGAGCATAACACGGAATTCAAGACATGCCCACTGGACAAACCAAAACATGCTTGGATATGACTGTAGCATCAAGCAAACATGGCATCAAAATATAACAGTTTCAGACATAGCAGTTTTTAACAAGTCTCAGAAATCAGCAAACAGCGAGTAGGCCACTTTACAATCTTGTTGCACCCATCACAAGGCATATCATGAAAAGTGGATTGCACCACAGCAAAGATGACATGATTATGCTCCTAACACATGTTGACATGACGCTCAAACAAAATTCACACCAAAATATATGAAAAAGACAAATCAGCAAGTTACATCAAGTTTCATTAGTTAACAAAAACTTAGCACTTTGCAACAGAGATTAACATGGCAATATGGATCCTAAAGTGAATGCAAATGCAACCAGCACGTAGAGCATCATGGGACGAACATTTTGACATATTATAAGCTCCATATATTGTAGGGGGCTAGGGTTTAGGTCTAGGGGGTGTTTCGGAGCCTTCCGATCTTGATCGGACGGCCCCGGTTGAGAGGGGGGTAGGCTGGGCCTAGGTGAGCTGATTGTGGTTGTGTAAAGAAGGCCTCGGCCTGAGAGGAGAGAAGAGAGAGAGGCCCGGCGGGGGTTTTCAGAGACCGAAAACGTCCGAAGAATTAACTCGCAATGGTGCCGCTACACTTCAACGGTTGGACTATCAAACGAACTCTGAATGCGATGAAATTTGACAGGCGGTCTACCTACACTATAATAAGACAACACGTCCACTTTCACCGCATTCCGAGAACGTTTTCCGGCCACTTATAAAAATAATATATCGGAGGTGCCGTGGGCGCGTGTGAGTGTGTCTGGGCCCAGAACAGGTAACGGAGAGGACTGGGGAACCGGAACGAATGCAAGTTTTGAAAATGATGCAGATGAAATGCACATGATAACATGGCAAAGTGCAACACGCAAGCAGATGACATGGCAATGACAACGAATAACTGGAAGACACCTGGCGCATCGGTCTCGGGGTGTCACAACACTCCCCTACTAACAAGAGATCTTATCCCGAGATCTTAGGAACGAGACGGAAGAGGAAAGGAAGAACAAAGTTCTTGTCGAACAAAAGAGTGAAGCCAAAGAACCTTGAGAGGTTGAACAACTTGAAAGAACGAACACGACGGAGAAGAACGAAGTTGCAAACACTTCATTAGACAAGAAGACCAAGGGATACGACGAGAACCAAAAGGTTGAAATGCATGAAACAAGAGCTTAACGAACCAAAATAAAATGAAAGTGCACCAATATAACGAGATAGCCAAGGGACAAGAATGAAAGAATTTGTAGAAAACTCCGGTTAAGCGAGATAGACAAGAAAGTTTAGATAGCACTCCGATTGAATATGACTGGAATAGAACATGAACTTGAGAAGATGGAATAATACTTGACCAGAGAAACACCACAATTCCTATGGAAGAATTTCAAGAGTGGAATGAAAAGAACGGTTAAGAGAACAAAAACTTCCACCACGAATGATTTTTGAAAGCATGCTTAGGAGGAATGATTGAATGGAGTTGTTGTGAAAACCAACAACAAAAGAATAAGCTTGATGTGGACTTATTTAAACATCTCAAAACTTGAGGTGAATTATGCTGTAACCAAAAGATTGAATAGATTATATGAAGGAAGAAATGCAGAACTCCACTTCAAAAGAATACGGAGAATTAATTGCACCTCGAGACGCAAGAAGAAGAATACTTGAGCTTCTCCACGAGAATTTGACAAACACATGAAGAATGATTTAAATCATGACGAACCACCATGAAGAACTCCGGTAACAAAAGAATGATGAGATAGAAATGAAGGATGAATTCAATTTCATTAAAGCCTTGCGATGATTTAGATGAAGGTTCCGACGAGATGGCCGAGAAAACTTGAACTCGAGAAAGGAAAGATTGAAAACTTGGGACTATAATTTATTCATCAGGAACAAATTCCGAAGAAAGGGATTACTTAACTTGATGAAAGAAGAATAAGAATTATGTTATGCTTATCCTCCATCAATGATATTGATGAGAAGCAATGGATTTGCATACTACTTATTCACGTTGAAAAGATTAAGGGGAGGTATAGCGCGAACTTGAGAAAGTCTTCATGAACCACTGGTAGGATTGGAGCGAACGAATAAATTGATGTGATAACACAGGAAAAGAACTCTTGAGCGAACCACCGTAAGAACTGAAACCTGGTGCAGAAAAGAGAACACGCCACCGGGAAGAATTAGAAAACGAACGAAGAAAAGAGAACGAATCGCCAGAAGAATTAGAAAACAATTCAAGAGCTTGAGGAAATTAGATAGAAGAGAACGAAGACATCGCGAACGGATTAAAGAATGCTTAAATGAAGCACCGGAACAATATGGAGACGAACGGAGGGGTATCAATGAAGAATAGTTGGAGGACGAAGTTGAAAACTGAGAACGAAGAAATCTTCTGAAATGATTGCCTTTAAAGGATCACAATGGAAAGAATTCATGAAATACTCTAGATGGGTAAATAAAACAATTTGTGACAAGTGAAATTATTCGAGAGGATAACATGAAGCTAGAACGACGAATCTTCAAGCGAACGGTCAAGGATTGGAGAGAAACTCCTCTTCGGTCTTCAAATGAAAACGAGAAATACCACCAAAATTGTTGACATGCTCCGGATGAATGAAAAGAGGAAATGATGAACCAACGATGAAAATAATTTGAAAGCGATCTTGGAGAAGGCATATGACTGATGGAATCCATACTTATGTCACACTTCGAATAGGATTTGGGAATACTCCGGAAAATAAAAGAGTCAGGTAAGATCCTGGGAAAAGACCCGTGGGTTAGGGCCCACTGAAGAGAAAACACCGTTGGAAAGGATTATTCGGAAGAGGAATGATGCACCGGAACTAATAAAAGACTCGAAGGAGGTGACAACCTCGAATTAATTTGAACACAAACATTCTCCTGAGAAGTCTTCGGCACTCCGAAACGATTAAATAGCGAGAGGCGAATGAGCAATTGGAAATATTGAGGCTAGAAAATAATAAGATGAACACCAAATACTTGAATTGAATCCACCGGAAAAGAAGAAGAGGTGAAGAATATCGAATGAGAGGAGAATTCATCGGAGAAGAAAAGAGAAGAAGGATGACGAACTAGAGAAGAATTCACCAGTTGAAACAATTGAGGAAAGAAAGCATAGCGTTCGCATGAGTAGGATGGATACTCGATTAAGGACTCCGGCTCCTAGAATAAAAAAGGGTGGACGGGTGGGGAAAAATAAAGACCACTTCGGAGGGGGAAAATGATTCCGGTCGAAAAGAACTGAGGATTGAACTTGCTAAAGGCAAAGAGGATCGAATCATCTAAAGAGAGGTGCGCCGGATGAAAAGAGCTCACATCGCAATGAACGGAAACTAACCACGTGATCCTAAAAAAATTGAAGGGAAGAGGACTAATTCAAGACACCTACATCAAGATTCCTCACTAGAGCGACGAAGGGGCTCAGGAGTAAAAAGAATTCCTACTCTCTGGTATAACTAGACTCCAAAACTGTTTTCTTCTAGACTCGACAATGGCCAGACTACGATCAATCAAGGGGGCTCCTATGGTCGGTCGAGCCTCTGATACCAACTTGCCATGCCCATAATGCGATTCTATCCCGATCACATTATAACCTCGTGATTGGGGCACAACCGCATTTCGGGCGCTTAGCATGATGGATATCATTACATCGTACCATTGCATAAATAGATGGGGATACATACAAGTCATACAATTGTCACATGAATACATTACATCATAAACAACTCATCCGACTACGGATGAAAAACATGAAAGGCATAACGACATCTATCCTGCTATCCCAGGCTGCCGACCAGGAACCTATCCCAAGACTGACGAAGAAGAAGAAGAAGGAATAACTCCAACACAAAACATCGCTCTCATGTCAAGTCATTGGAAACCTGCACGTGCAACTGTTGTTGTAGTACTTGTGAGCCACGAGGACTCAACAATCCCATAACCATGGAAATCAAGACTAGCAAAGCTTACTAGGTATGGAAAGCACAAGTGGTGAGGTTGCAGCAGCGGATAAGCATTGTATGGTGGCTAACTTACGAGTACAAGAATAAGATAAGCATCTACACAAATGGTCGCAAACTAGTAATGATCGCTAAGTGATCCTGAACTACCTACGAGTCAAACATAACCCCGTGTGTTCTCTTCTCAAAGTGAAAAGAGACGGTCACGGTTACTCACGCGGTTGGTGTATTTTATTTCGGATCCTCTGTCAAGTTTTCTCCAACCAGACATTAACAAATTCCAATCTGCCACATAACCGCGGGAACGACTTTCAAAAGATCATAACCCTGTAGGGGTGTCCCAACTTAGCCCATCACAAGCTCTCACGATCAGTAGAGGTAGAAACCCCATATCTTAGGGACAACCCGATTAGACTCGGAATCCCGGTGCACAAGACATCTCGACAATGGTACAACAAGTCCAGCAAGACCTCCCGGCGTGCCGACACCCTAATAGTAGCTACGTGTATCTCGTCTCTGGCCACGACCGGATAAGCGACGCGTACATGAACCGGAAGCCCTAGTAACTGGGTGGCCCCGCACAGTGCTCTATTTTGGGACCAACACCATCGGCACACGCCCCACTTTTATGTGGAATTAAGAACCCGAGACGCGACCCCCCTAAGCAATTTAATTAATTAATTAATAGTTTTATTATGAGGCAAATTAAAACCAAAGTTGGGCCTTGCTGGAGGCATTTTATTCAAACCGAACTGTCAAGGGGTCCCCATATACCCAACCTTGTTAGGAACGCAAATTCAAGGAACCTAACACCGGTTTATCGGTTCTTAAGGCGGCATGAGTGGAACAAAACAATGAGCAAAAGAACAAGCCTTCATCCCATTGCCAAGTATATATGTGTGTTAATAATAGTAATAAATATTGTGATATTCCAAACATCCAAGTTCCGACATGGAGCAATCTTCATCTTCACCTGCAACTAACAATGATATAAGAGGGGCTGAGCAAGCGGGAACTTAACCAATCAATAGTTTGCTGGGATGGTGTCAAATGTTGGAGGTTTTATGGCAACAATGAGAGGCTGACAATGAAAGATAGGCAGCGCGACATATAGCGATATCATCGAGACAACTAGCATAGCAATGATAGTAAAGGTATCCAAGGTTATGGTCATCTTGCCTAAGATCCCACCAGGAAGAAGAACGTGTCCACGAAGAAGATGAATAAGAATCCACGTAGAAGAACCTAGCGTAGCCGAACGAATCCTCATGATCGCAATGAAACAGGAACTTATGAGAAGAAACAAACAACACGATAAACACACAACACATAACAAGACATGATGCTCAAGCAAATATGATGCATGACAAGGTTACATGCTGCTTTACATGGCAAGTGATGATGCATACAAGAACAACACAACCAAACAAGTTTATAAGAGGCCGGAGACAACATATAACAATTCCGGTAAGTCCTCATATGCAAATTTAGAAATTGGTACAGATCTGAACAAACCTTAAGTTCAAGTTTCTAAACAACAAGTTAACATGCACCATGATTATCTACTCAAAAATCTAGTCAAGTTACATATAAAGTTCATTTACTTCTGAGCTACGGCCTAAAAGATATGAGCAAAACAAGTTAAGAATGGAAAAGATACAAGATCCAGTCAAACATCAAGCAAACACACTCCAAACATGTATACAACATGATATTATGCATCTACATGCAAAAACAAGCAATTTTCATATAAAGCATGACCAAAATGGAGCAACGATTCAAGGCATACACACGAAACAAGATATAAAAACAATTTGTCCCAAAACAACAACTAGGCACTTTGCAATCATCAAAACAACATGCTACAGGAATATTTCATGGCATCAAAGGGCATGGAAAGCATGTACATGTCAAGCACTACAAACATGATCACTGAGCTACTGCCAAACACCATTAGAACATGCTCAAAACATCATGGCAAGATTGCAAATAATAAAAATTTCACAGACTTAGTAAAATAAACTAAACATGGCAGCAACAACGACAATTGGGCATGTTTGCAAGCTTATGCAACTCATCTCAAAGCATATCATGGCATGTGAATATAACCAACAGAAAGAAGACATGTTTATGTAGCTACTCATGGCAAGAACATGGTCATAGGATGCAAATAACACTAGCTATTCACATGGCAAAACTAAACTTACTAATAACGCTACAAAAAAAGACACATCCGTGATATTTTGGGTCAAACGTAACTTTTTTCTGTCAAACTTATGACACTTATATGACAATAATTGTGACAAAACACGATATCATCATAGATGTGGTGGGGTCCTACTTCTATGACAAAAAATCATGACAAAAAATTGGCTTTTCGTCCTGGGCGGGCCGGAGATGCAGCTGCATGACATTTTTTGGGCCGTCCATGACGGAAAAAACCATGGTAGAAGCGAGGGCGAGGAAAATATCAGGGTGTTCCCGGTTACGGTGGGTGGTCGGGGTCGAGCGATGCGCGTTTTTCTCATACATGCACACGCGTGGGTGCAAGGCGTTGGGCTCTAAATGAACCCGAGCGAAGCGTTGGGATCTAACTGAACCCGAGTGATTGCACTGCAGGCTACGCGTTACTGAACCCGAGCGATCGATAGATGGCTATTAACTGAACCCGGTCAGGCGATTCCTTCGCTACTGCTGCTAACTGAAGCCGATCGATGCTGCCTCCGCATGAACAGTGAGCGTTGCTGGGGGGGGGGG
>LR738711.1:340747195-340764972 GCA_902687465.1 Secale cereale | reverse complement strand
CCGGTGGGGGTGGCTGAACAGGACCCCGTGGTGTTGCCTTTGCATAAACAGTACCCCGTTTGATCGAGCTGGTTGGGGCTGCATGAACAGGACCCTGTGGATGGCTGCATGAACAGGACCACCCCGTGGAGGGCTGCATGAACAGTAGACGGTGGAGGGCTAGATGAATAGTAGCCTGTGGAGGGGTGGTTGAACAGGAGCCCGTGGAGAGGGCTGGTTGAGCAGTAGCCGGTGGAGTAGCGCGCAGTGGAGGCTGAACAGTCATAAGTGGAGGCTGGAGGAGGTCGACGGTGGATGAACAGTAGCCCGTGGAGGCTGGAGGGGGCCGACGGTGGTGATGAATAGTATCCCGTGGAGTCCTGTTCTGCGATACGCCAGACCCCTCCCAATGAATAGGACCCCCGTTTCGACCGTACCGCTCCAACACAAGTCCGTTTCCTCCGTTTTGTGGTACGCCACACCCCTTCCGATCAACAGGACCCCCATTTCGACCTAGCGCTCCAACACAAGTCCGTTTGCTCCGTTTTGCGGTACGCCACACTCCTCCCGATCAACAGGACCCCCGTTTAGATCGTAGGAGGTCCGTTTCCTCCGTTTTGTTGTACGCCAGACCCCTCCCGATGAACAGGATCCCGTTTCGAACGTGGCCGGTCGAACACAAGGCCGTTTCCTCCGTTTTGTGGTATGCCAGGCCTCGTTTCCATCGGTTGTTCCGTCCATGCCCTCCCGATGAACACGACGATGGATTCCGTTCCAACCCAGCCGGTTGGCTCCCCCTGAACACGACGACGATGCTGTTTCTCTATTCCGACCCAGCCATGTACACGTGCCACGGCCATACGTATGCGCGAGTAGGCGCTCCAGATCCTGGCCGTATGTACGTACGTGGCCGTATTTTCTTTCTTTCACACTTGCCGTTGTAAGTACATGTACATGCTACGTGCGCGCCTCTACTACGACACGTGCGCGCCTCTACATCGACCAGTATGTACGTACACGTTCGCGACCAGAATGACAAAACTACGTATGCTTCGACCAGGTGGGTCCCGACTGTGCGGCACTTCCTTGCGTGCGAAGATGTAGATGGTGGGTCCCAGCAGTCAGGGTGGCGAATCGTTTTTTTTTTTGCCCGGACGCACTTCCTTGCATGCGAAGATGTAGCTGGTGGGTCCCAGCACTCAGGGAAAACGTTTTTTTCATGAAATACGGTGGCCCGTCCGGTGGGTCCCCGCTGTCAGGTGGAGGAATAATTATTTTGCGCGTAATAAGCAGGCACTTCCTTGTTGCGGCCGTGCACCCACCTGTCAGCCTCTCCACATACAGTCCACATCCGATGAAGCCGTTCCTTGACCACGTTGACCATGCCGCGCCAAGACCACCAGGGTGGTGGACGACGGCAAGGCCTAGGAAGGGGACGACGCGGAGACGGGGAAGACGCGACAGTGGATGCCCACCCGTAGAGGAGTATGACGGTTCACTGGTTCGCTGCGGTGTGAGGCTGCCGTCGCCACATAATAACAGGGGGTGTGGGTGAGTAGAGGGATGGCCTGGCCAGCGTTGGGAATAGTAGGGGGCGGTGAGGCCTCCGCGGCAGCAGAGCCGGCCACAGGAGGCAGGAGCATGCGGCACGACCGGCGCTGCTTTGGGTGGCTGGAGCAACAAGACCAGAGGTTTAAGAAGCACTATGGCCGTTGGAAGGACATCGTACGGTCATTGGAGCTAGGATCGTTCATATTGACTAAGTTGACAAAGCACACCGTCCCCGTCAACTTAGTAGGCCCACAAGTCAATATCCCACCAATGTGGGTCCCTGCCAGCAGGGGGACTATTCTTTTTTTGTGCGTAATAAGGAGGCACTTCCGGTGGGTCCGAGCTGACAGTGGGGGGAACGTTTTTTCGTGCAATACAGTGGCCCGTCCGATGGGTCCCAGTAGTCAGGGGGAAACATTTTTTCGCCAAATACGGTGGCCCGTTCGGTGGATCCCTGCTGTCAGGTCGAGGAATCATTATTTTCCGCGTAATAAGAAGGCACTTCCTTGCTGTCGTCGTGGATCCAGCTGTCAGCCTCTCCACGTACTATCCACGTCCGATGGAAGCCGTTCCTTGACCATGTTGACCACGCCGCGCCGAGAGCACTAGGGCGGTGGACGACGGCGAGGCCTAGGAAGGGGACGACGCGGAGCCGGGGAACACGCGGCAGTGGATGCCCATGCGTAGAGGAGTACGAGGGTTCACTGGTTTACTGCGGTGTGAGGCTGTCGTCGCCGCATAATAACAGGGGGTGTGGGGGAGTAGAGGGATGGCCTGGCCAGCGGTGGGAATAGTAGGGGCGGTGCGGCCTCCGCGGCAGCACAGCCGGCCACGGGAGGGAGGAGCATGCGGCACGACCGGCGCTGCTTTGGGTGGCTTGAGCAACAAGACCAGAGGTTGAAGAAGCACTATGGCCGTTGGATGGACATCGTACGGTCACTGGAGCTAGCATCGTTCATATTGACTAAGTTGACAAAGCACACCGCCCCTGTAAACTTAGTAGGCCCACAAGTCAGCCGCCCACCAAGGTCGGTCACAACAAGCAGGGGGGGTATTCATTTTTTTGTGCGTAATAAGGAAGCACTTCCAGTGGGTCCGAGCTGACAGAGGGGGGAACTTTTTTTTCACGCAATACGGTGGCCCGTCCGGTGGGTCCCAGCAGTCAAGGGGGAAACGTTTTTTCGCCAAATACGGGGGCCCGTCTGGTGGGTCCCGCCTGTCAGGTGGAGGAATCATAACTTTCCACGTAATAAGGAGGCACTTCCTTGCTGCCATCGTGGACGCAGCTGTCACCCTCTCCACGTATAGTCCAAGTCCGATGGAACCGTTCCTTGACCACGTTGACCACGTCGCGCCGAGAGCACCAGGGCGGTGGACCGAGGCGAGGCCTAGGAAGGGGACGACGGAGAGCCGGGGAACACGCGGCAGTGGAAGCCCGCGCGGAGAGGAGTACGAGGGTTCATTGGTTCGGCTGCGGTGTGAGGCTGCTGTCGCCGCGGAATACCAGGGGGTGTGGGTGAGTAGAGGGATGGCCTGGCCAGCACTGGGAGTAGTAGGGGGCGGTGAGGCCTACGCGGGAGCACAACCGACAACGGGAGGTAGGAGTAGGCGGCACGACCGGCACTGCTTTGGGAGGCTGGAGCAAGAAGACAAGAGGTTGAACAAGCACGACGGCCGTTGGATGGACATCGTACAGTCACTGCAGCTAGAATCGTTTATATTGACTAAGTTGGAAAAGCCCTTGGTACGCATCAACTTAGTAGGCCAACAGGTCAGGTTCCAAAATTGTGCGCCCCAGATGTCAGGGGGAGGAATTATTTTTTGGGCGGGTGAAGCTAGAATTTCCAAGATTTAAGAAGAAGCATGGCATCTGTTGGATGGACATCCAACGGCCACTGCTGCTAGAACAGTGTGTTGACTATAAGTTGACAAAGCCTTGCATATGAGTCAACTCTATTTTTTAGGGGACGCGTCAACTTAGTAAGTCCACAAGTGTGTGGCAGAGAACTTATAGCCCATTTGAGATTTGTAAGAATGTGCAACCAATTTTTGAATTCTGATGGCATTTACTACAGCCTATTTATAGTTTGTTAAAAGTACAGCCCATTTCAACCAACCGTTCAAAACAGAATTCAATAAAATTTCCCACATTTTGATGGGATCCGAAATATTTCTATCTCGAAATTTCTAGTCATATTGAATACAATTTCAATATAAAATTGTATTACGTAAAAATCCAACGAAACATTGCGCTCGCAACAATTAATGAAATTAAATTTTTCAATATCCAAAAATAATATTTTATAAAGTAATTACGTGTTTGGTGCATTTTTATAGTTACTGCCCAATTTTTATAATTAAATCCCATTTATTATTTCGAAAATTGTTAAGCCTAATGCATCCCTCCTAGGAAACATTTGCAGCCTAGTGGGGCGGAGAATAACAACTTGACCTTGCCTGGGTATTCCTAAAAAAATATAGCTGGGCTAGCCATTATCAGCTTGAAAAATAATAATATCTGGGCTGGAAATCTGGCCTGGGCTAGACAGGCCACAACCCGCCAAGTTAATAGCTGCAGCGATGTTTTCGTTGTTGTTCAGAGGAGAAAAATTAATATCTGGGCTAAACATCACTCAAGAAAAATTCTGCAGTGCTCAGACCTCAAAAACACAAATACAGCTCGAGCTGCTTGGTCCCAGCTATCGGCGGCGTCTTGTACAATTCTCTCGTTTATTGATTACATAGGTTGACAATGGTGTGGGACCGTAATGTCTGGATACCAGGAGGAAGCAAAAAATAATAATGTTTTATATACTAGTAAGGAGGCACTTGTGTACGTGCTGCTATGGCCCTGGTGGGTCCACACTATCATCCTCTGCAAGTAAAGTCATCTCCTCATCCTCGTGTCTGTTGACCATGTTAACAATGCAAGATGGCGGCGCCACGGTGAGCGCAACAATTCGAAGGACGACGGAGTGGGCCTCGAGGGCCTTACGGATGGTCTGATACAGCGCCCGCTGCTCATTCGGGAAGCCAGGATAAAAGGACCACATGTCCGCGACGGCATTGTCGTTCGCATGTTCACCGGTGCTCGTTGAGGAGACGGAGGTTGCAGCACAGGTCCTCCTACGCTGGGAGCTCTTCCGCCATTAGCGCGTCGAAGTGCGGCCGCACCTCCTCTATGGTGAACACAGCATGAACCGGCTTGGACTGTGGCGCCGGCTCCTGGTCGGAAGCTACGTCCATCGTATGATTGTCGTTGCTCAACTCGGCGAGGTAGCTGGCGAGCCAGCATGTCTGGCTGCTGGACCGACCCGCTTCCAAGCACGAGTCTGCCTGCCCTAGCCGACCCAGACTGCCTCCCTCGCCCGCACGCTTTCCGCCTGAAATGGTCAGCACCGCCCGCCCCGCTTCTCGGTGCATGCGATTGCTCCGCCTTCAAATGACACAAGTTTCGTCCGTCCATCCTTCTGCCACCCACATTAATGATACGCGGTTGCCGAGGCGGCTACACCGGCACCACACGCCCGTCCCTCCTCCGCCCACCATTGCTATATAAACTAATGCGCCAGCCATAGCCGCGGTCATCCGCATTCGTTCCTATTCTCCTGTCCACACCACAATTGCTCACCATGGCTTCCTCGCGCTCCAGCGCTCTTCGGGACGGGCGGACGACGGACCACAAGGAGATGGCAGCCATTGCTGCCGAAGGGCTGGCTGGCAGGCAGCCGGAGGACGACGACGTCCCAATGGAGAGCATGGTGGTCTACGATCTTGCGCCAACCCCCTCCTCCGCGCCATCCTCGCCAGTGCATTGCATCATGACCATCGGCGAGGCCCGTGCCCAATATATGGACATGGTGAGGCAGAAGCGTGAGGAGCAGTTCTGGGAGGCGCAGGCCGACGCTGCCTACAACCACCATCTCCTCTAGGAGCACCTGTTGGTGGAGGAGCAGATCGTTGCGGAGCGGGAGGAGCAGGAGGCGCTGCTCGACTCGTACCGCTCCACCCGCGAGGGCCGCCTCGAGCGCTAGCGGTACCGCATGCGGGTGGCGTAGGCTACGGCCGCCTACAAAGAGGGCGATGAAGCGGGCGAGGCGCTGTTTGGTGAGACCGAGGACGAGGGAGAGGACAATGCCGGCTCCGATGAGTCCCCTCTCCACTGGCGTCAACGAGGCCCTGCTCCGCCGAGGCCCCGCGACGCCAACAACGAGGCAGAGGACACCGTCGGCTCTGCCGAGGCCCCACCCTGCCGGCAACGGGGGCGAGGATTTCCCCTGCTACGCCGAGGCGCCGCCTGCCGGCAACTAGACAGAGGACATCGCCGGCTCCGTCGAGGCTCCGCCCCGCTGCCAACGAGGCCGCGCCACACAGAAAACGTGGAAGAGTAGAACACGGTAGGTCGCCGCCGCTCGGGTCCAAGTAAGGCCACCGCTGCCCTAATCGCTATGACAAGCTAGGCGGGTTGACCACTGACGGTTGGTTAGCTTCTTGGCGGCGACGTGGAGTCGGAGAGCTATGTTCGAGAAGGACGGTGGTTCTACTTACCTGCTGGTGCAGTTGGCTGACTAACACGTGGGCCCAACATGCATCTGGGCAACATGTCAGTTATGCAACTGCACCTGCAGTTAAGCCACTGAAGCTTCTGTTCGGCTCAGCCAGACACAGATGGGTAGCTTCGGTTAATTAATTATACCTCCAACGCGCCCCTTTTTAATTGAAGAAGGTATGAAATGTAATGAAATCCGGCATGTTGATATGAAATCCGACCGTGTATGAATGAATTTATTTCGATTAGTTCGAATTCTCGTATCACTAGCATTGGATGAACATGCAAAACAATACATACAAGTTTCACATGTACTCCCAGGGTGATCACCTCGTTTGCAGCAGTTTCACATGTACTCCCTCCGGTCCTTTCTAGTCTGCATACAAGTTTTGTCTGCAGTCAAAGTATATCTACTTTGACCAATCTTATAGAAAAAAGTATGCACTTTCACAATGAGCGCAGTAAAAAGGAACATAAAGAGTACAAAGAGTTTGAGCGGCTTTTTAGCGTTCATGTACATTGCAATCAAACACATAGGCCAGGCAATTCATAGAGAACATTCAAAACAATCGATGCTTATGCATCTCAGCGATTCACATGCCATAGCCAATATTTACTTCACAACTAAAGAATATAGAAAAAATGGATCGACGCTGCTGACAGCAAAGGGCGTCCCATTTGAAAATATCAAACGCGTGTCTTCTTGCTAAAATCAATTTGCAAAATTTGACAAGGTTTTCCCATTCCAAAATATCAAATGCCTACAATTGTGGAATGGGCAGGGTTTCCCATCAGTTCGGACATTGACATGGCACCTCGTGCTAAATAAACCAGCTGACCAGCTATTCTTTTTGTGCAGTTCCACCAAAATCAACCAAATTCGCACGTAGCTTGTATGATTTTGCCCTTATATGTTGCAATTCCTTGAACTTATCGGCACCTCCTTTCTAGTGGTGGAATCAAGCTGAGCACCCCTGTTTGCACAAATACAAAAAAGTGACTATTATAAAGCAAAGGTACTATGAATTGACAGTTTAAACAGGCACCTACATGGTCGATGTAGAGCACACTTTTAGGAAAACGGAACTCACCGGAAAGAATCCTAGGACAGCATTGTACTCGCACATCACAGCAAGAAAATGGAGATTTATCAGTCCTTCTGAGCTGAAGTTAGTTTGGTCTTGTGGGGGGCAATGTAACCATCCTTCAACTGCTCCTTCTAATGAGAAGATAGACATGTCTTCTTCATCCTAGCATAATCGGAACTAGTCACTTCACGTACTCCATATTCTTCTTCAGGCCTTGTTCGTTTAATCCTCCTCCCAAGGGGATTGGAGTGGATTGGAGAGGATTTTGGCTTGTAGGGGATCTAATCCCCTCAAACCCTACCATTCCCCTTCAAAAACCACCTCAACCGTACAAGGCCTCAGAGGAGGATGATCCTGTTGTGCAAAGACAAGAGGATAATTAAATGCTAGCATCCCTGTTTGCTCGAAAAAAGGAAAGGAAATATTTAAAACAACACAAGTGAAGCACTTCTCAAGGACAATACCAGTTTTTGATGACAATATCTAAACAGTAGCACAACACCAATATAGATGACAAAGCTCAATCATATGAATGAAATCAGTGGGCGAGTACCAACCTTTGTCAGCAGGCTTATTGTGTAGAGCATACAGATGAAGCACTTCTCCGGAACCATCTGTAGATATCTACTGTGGTGGCCATGCTTACTATATACTCCTCGATTTGATTAGTGTTTAGAACATCTTCTTGTGAAGTTCCACCAAAATATATGGTATCTTCAAAGAAGATCCCTGTTTGCACAAGTACATACAATTAGGTATTAAATTAAGAGTGGCATCAAATCAGTGGCAAAATAATTGCTTGTTCCAACCATATCAATAAATTAAGATGCAAAACTATATCATTACTTGTGTCATCACCGTTCCAGTGCTTCTCTACAGCACCAGGAGTTGATTTTTTTTTCTACCGCTCGTTCTTCCCCTTCATCACTTGGTTCAATAACAGACAAGCTTCTCCTTCAATGATAAAGAAGGCTACTACTGACCTCTCATGACGTGGAATTCAAACAACTCACAAGAAGAAGATCTGAACTAAATATGCCAACACAGATAGGAAGTAAGATCTCCACTTGTGCAGTTCCACTAAGATCAAGCAATCAAGCAACATTGTTGGTGTGACATTTTGGTTGAACTGCACAAAACACTCTTAAAACAAAAGTGTTTTGTGCAGTGCAACAAAAGGTCACAATGGCAACAAGGTGAAGTAGATAACCCTGTTTACACAGAGGTGCAAAGGAAACAACTAGTGGTCAATAACGGTGGATCACACAGAAGCCAACAAAAAGAAGCATCTACCTTATCTAAATGGGAAGAAAGCAAGACAGTAGCATTTCTCAAACGGTGGCATTGATTAATATTAACAGAGAGATTATATTAACAATAAAATCCGTTAAACATGTAATTTGCTTTTAACTGTGGCATTGCATCAATTTTCCAGCGGCATTATTAGAGGGTGCTTGTTTACAGGGACATTTTGGTGGAGGGGCTAAAAAACTCCGTGTCTGTCCCATCTAAACCAAACAGGACAGGAGGGACTTTTAGGGACTAAAAGTGGGCATTTGGGACTAAAGAAAGAAGACCCAGAGGCAGAGTCTTTTTGGGACTTTTTCCAACAGTTGCCCCTGCCACGCATGGTACCTTGTCTCTATTAGTTCATTGCTAGGGGTAACATGGTCTTTTAGCATGTCATTTAATACCCTCTAGTCCTTGTTTAGTCCCTGGAACTAACCAAGTAGGGACTAGGGAGTTTTTAACCAAACATGGCCTTAGATTAACAACAGCTAAAGAGTTGCATGGGACAGTGGATGCACCAGCACCATGTGCATCTACCGATGTACTGGGGTGATGCATAGTCTGTTGCAACAAAGAACAAACAACCAAGGAGCATATTTGTGTTGGTCCCAGTTTTGTTATCTTTATACACCTTTTCCTATGTGATCGCATCAAATCTTGTCCTGCTCAAACTCTACATCCTTGTCCCCCAAAACAAAAGATCAGTTCGTTACAGATGTGCGTACTACGTTTGTCATTGTTTCCCCTTTTCGTCCAATGTAGGTGTTGGATAGCCAGTATGTACTAGTACTTTCCCCACTTCCTTTCCTCTGTGAACCACGTCCTAGTTTATGCTATACAACTTTCCCCACTACTTTCCCCCATTCATGTCCTCTTTGAACCACGTCTTAGATTCATGTGATACAACTTTCCCCTTTCCTTCCCTTTTTGAACCACGTCCTAGATTCATGTTATACAACTTTTCCCACTACTTTCCCCCATTCCTTTCTCTTTGAGCCACGTCCTTGATTCATGGTATACAACTTTCCCCACAACTTTCTTGTTTGATCCAACACCTAGATTCGAGTGCAGAAGCGGAAAAAGCCCACATGCAGCTTGAGCAATGCATGTGGAATAAGTAAATTATACCTTAAGGTTCTTGGGGTGTGGTTCGGTGGGCGACCAGAGGCCGTTCGACCCACACTATGTACGGCAGAGATGAAGAAGGGGTCGGAGGCCCTCCCGCGCCGCCGCTGGGTGAAAGTGAATAGCTACACTGGTGGTGGATTCCCTCCCTTGCCGACGGCGACAGCGTTAAGCCTCCTTCCCTTTCCAGCTGACGGATCCTGCCGACTGAGAGAGTGTGAAGAGAGCAACTACAAGCAGACCAGCAGTGAGGGGAGAGAGAGGCCAAGAAGTCTTGTTTAGATCTGGAGAGGGTGAGAGAGTGTGAAGAGAACATCTACAAGCGTTGAGGCTGTAGCGTGTATATATATACTGGAGAGAGTGTCAAGAGTGCAAACCCTATAAAACAAGCGCCGAGACTACAACTTATACGTGATGAGGTGATTATATACGGTCACTACGAGATCATATAGCTCCGTATCCATCCATTTTGACCAGTCAAAGAATCCTCCTGGCATGAATTATGCTCAAGTGTAGTTATCAAACCCGAGACCTCAAGTTTGATGAGCGAACAGGCTAACCAGCTACACAACCCTCCTGTTATGTTCAACGAGAGGAAAATAACCTTTTATACATTTTTTTGTGTCTGTGGGAGTCATTGGGATTTAAATCATAATCGTGTCATGTGGCTTTGGTGGTAAGACTATCCACATTGGTGCAAAAATAATACAGCCTTAGTCACCTTACCTCACTCCAGGTAGTACGTTGGGTCCCACCAGTCAGAGGGTGAAACAAACAAATTAATAAGAAAAATTAAAAGCGCCAACGGTGTATCTTACCTCACACATCTCGCTACTGATCGGGAACACTGTCCAATTGATCCCTCTGTTCTCTCACGTACTATTTTAAGTGAATCCTTATTATAACATGCACACAATTTTTGGCACTTGTATTCGACCTAAGTCAGTGTGCCACCGTATCTCGTACGACTCCCTCCGTCTAGGTGTAATAAGTCATGTTAGAGGGTGTAGTGGGACCAAAGTGCAAGCAGATTGGAGGAGAAAGAGAAACTTGACCGGTCATTCCTCCAATCAAAGCCCTGATTTCTGTCTCTAAACGCAACAATTGATCCAAACAACTAAGGGCCTCTTTGATTCATACGATTTCCAAAACGTAGGAATAGTAAAAACGTGGGATTGGGGTGGCATGTCATCTTGAACTCTACATGATTTTATGAGTGTTTGATTGTGCACAGAAAAAGCGTAGGATTCTTTCAAAGAGGTTAGTGTGGATTGAAAATTTCCAATGAAATCTAGTGCAAATGAATCCTCTGGAAAAGTTCCTATGGTTTAGAATCCAATGAATCAAACAACCCACATAAGAAAAAATCCTAAGGAATTGAATCCTTCGAAATTCCTTTGAGAATCCTTGGAATCAAAGAAGGCCTAAGAGATGCCGTTTTAGCTACCATGCAGGGCGACGTATTAAATCGCATGCAAGCCGACTTTGATTTCTTGACTGATCAACGCGTTGTTGCGCTCCATGCATTGGGTTTCCGGGGGAGATAACAAGGCATAGTAAGGAGCATTTGGTTAAATTGCTTAGGCTGGTCATAGTTTGTACGTACTCCATTTGTATCTCACTTCCCGTGGCTTCGCACTCGCACGATTTTCCTATTCTATGAATCTGTGTGAGCGTATGCGTGTGCGTGTGTGTGTTTAACAACATGTGTGTGTTAGAGAGAGCGACAGATCGACCTAGTCCTCTAGATAGATGGTGTGTAGTGTACGATTTTAGCCGCGAGAGTCGGTGCATACCCTCATTTCTGGGCATTCAGTAGGGACAGGCAGACAGTTGCCACGCCTGCTCCTGACTAGCCTGGCCCACCCAAAGCCCCTCCATCGCCCGCGCGCGCTTCCTGCCCGAAACGGCAGTGCCGCTCCAAAGAATTGGTGCTGCATTCATGCTCTGGCAGAGTGGACGCGACCGCTCACTGGCGCCTGCGTTGAAGGGAGAAGCGGATTCAAGAGTGATGGTTGCTTCATTCGTCCAACTTACTGCTTGGTCTATGTGATTTGATGGCTCATTGGTCATTATTACTGAGGTGGTAGGACTGCTGGATGTCCCACGCTTTCAGCGAAAGGAGGTACTACTATATTACAATTTTCTCCATTCTTATGGCGGAGGAGTGCAAGAGCAGTGAAAACACGCAGGTTCAGTGATTACATGGCCCACCTCACTCTATCACCATATTTTCTGTACACCGTGCGACACCTAACTCTTTACATAGTACAATCGCAAAAAAACTCTTTACATAGTAATAGTACTTCCTCCGTTCCTAAATATAAGTCTTTGTAGAGATTTCACCATGAAACACATACGGATTTATATAGATGTATTTTAAGTGTAGATTCATTCATTTTGTTCCGTATGTAGTCCACCAAGTGGAATCTCTACAAAGACTTATATTTAGGAATAGAGGGAGTATGTACTGTAATTTGTCAGCGAGATAGTACAATGCTATGAAGCTTCCAGCTTCTGTTACATGTATCTTGCCTCCAAGGTTGCCCGTTGCAACATTTCATCAAATACAAAGGAGACTAACATGCATGCTATTGCATCTCAATGATTGACAGATCATAGCAAATATGTACTCCCTCCGTTCCAATATAAGTGTCTCGACTTTATGCTACATACAGAGCAAAATGAGTGAATCTACACTCTAAAATACGTATATATACATCAGTGTTTGGAGTATGTACTAGTAGTTCATATTGAAATCTTCTAAAGGACATATATATTCCAAAAAATAAGGTAATCTCTCTCACCAGGGTAGTAGGGACGAGGAGTAAACGGAGGGAGTAGTAAAATTTTCACCTCGTCCTGCGAGCCACCGCGCCCGTGGGCGGGAAGACGGCGTACTAAGCAAGCTTCTCCTCGTTCTGTGAGTTGACGGGACACATCAAAAGTACTCCAGTGTATACAGCCTTGCCTCTAAAGTAAGCCCCACATGGTTTCCCTCTTTTTAACATAACGCGTCAAGTCGCAATTTGTTTGTTCACCCATGGTAGAGCAAGTATAAAAGGCTGATGTAAGCGGGCTATAAGGGTTGCCACCTCAGATTTATGATGATGTGGAGGAGAGAGGAGAGGAGAGAGAAGGGGAGTGGGCTGTAAACTTGTAGTCAGCTGCAGCACAAGCTCCAATGCATTTTGTGAGAGAAGAAAGTGGGGACAGGCATTAACTACATGATGCATAGAGCCATCAACTATTATATGAATGGGATTTTACGTTGGCTATAAGTGAGGTGGCACAAAGATAGAGCTAGCAACCGACTATGTTATTAATATTGCTCGTAGACGATCCTCCCACCATCTAGTGGACAACCAGTACATGTGTCAAGTTACCATGTGGGCTGCCTTTTCGTACAAAAATGAGCTCCATCGTGTACCCGTGCGAGTGTGGTGGGGATAGAGACGGGAGTATGTGCGTCGCGCGTGCACCTCTTCTCTTCGTGCACGTCCCCCACCTACGTGGGTGTGTGTGAGAGATACAAACCTGGACAAATGCCTTGTGTGCGTTCGTGGGCGTTTTTTGTTTTGGGGGAGGGGAGGTTGATTTCTTGAATGTATTTGTGGGAATATGTGTCGATGACATCTCAAACAAAATTTTGCATGCAATGTGTGTGAAATGGAGGCCTATCCATATCATATATAGAGGGTCGGGCGGTCCACGAGAAGAGAGGGAGGGGTCATAGATATCGATATAGTCGAAGAGAGGATCAAGTGGGTGGTTGCGAGATTGATGAAGAAAGCTATCAAAATTGTGTGTGTGCAAGTCAAAGATATAGGGATACTGACCTAGCTACCGGAATGTCAAAGGGCACAGGTCATGTTTGTGCGTGGCAGGGAGACATGACTAGAGCGCTCGATCTATCGGTGTGTGTGTGAGAGAGGGGGTTTGGGGAGGGGTAGGTAGAGGCCTAACTATAGAGGTAGAATGACTCGTATATGTGTTGAGAAGGAGAGACCCAGCTATGTCTTAAGGGAGATTGGTTAACATCCATACATAACTGAAGGACGGGAAATAGGATGGGACAGAGAGACACAGAGGAGAGAGAGAGAGGCAGGGAGAGGGGTAGATTGTTGGATGGGTGATGAAGTTGCTTCTCAAAGATGGTGGGAGAGACCTACCAGACAAACTAAGGGTGGAACTACAATATTATCAATAAGAGTGGGGATTTGATTCTGTGTGTGCCTGTGCATGATAGATCTGTCGGGACACATACATGGATGATGAAGGGGAACCATGTGTTTGGTAAGCAAACCTAACTAGATCGGTAGATCAATTATTGTTTGTCGGAGGAAGGGAGAGACATAGCTAATGAGGTAGATCGATCGACGCGAGGGAAAAAACGAGTTATAAGGACCTAGCTAGCTATATGTATAGCGGGAGATCGGTCGGTGTACGTCCATTTGTTAGAGGCAAATAATGCCCGACGAGATGGATGGATAGAGAGAATGGAGCTAGGAGGTGGTGCGAGAGGCCCAGCTACTAGCTAGATAGGGGGAGGAGTGTGCGGTTGTGAGATCGATGAAAAGAGGGGCGAGAGGTTACACGTGTGTGCAAACATATGAGAGACATGAGGCAAGGACACATAAAGGAGGAGATTGAAGGTGCGTGTGTATGTTGTAGGCAGACATCGCACGAGAGGTTTATCGATCGGTGTGTGTCAGGAAGGAGTTGTGGAGACTGTGGGAGAATGACCTAAATAAAACAAAATGAATGTGCACGATGGATAGAATGCTGAGGGAGGGGTAGGGCGAGGAGGTCGTGTGCATGCACGAGAGAAAGTTAGTGGTAGCTACAAAGGTTAAAGGATTGTGTGGGTGTAAGAGACTAACAAAGATCATAATTTTATATGAAAGTGGATTCATATATTTGAATAGGAGATCATAGTGTTTTAAACAAATGCAAATCAACATAAAGTGGATTCAAAAAATCGAGTTCGAGTTCATATAGTACACATAGTTCATATGTAACCCGAGACTAATCATGTGGTGTGCTGTGAAGATAATACACAAACGATGGTTTAACTTGACAATAATGACGGTTGTAGATCTTATTAAAACAGAGAAATGAATTCAAATGCTTTGACTTCACAACAATCATTATTGCAGATCTTATTCAAATGGAGAAACGAATTCAAATTTAGTTCATATTGAAGCAGTAGTATATACGTTTGGAAAACACTAAAACGTTCATTTGAGTATTAGGTTGCATGCATTATACACGTAGCGAAATATTTTAATTGAACATAAAATGAATTCAAAGTTTTGAACGACATTTGTAGTGCGAATTGATTTGGTATAGTACCCGTTAGGCTTGTCCGAAAATTTCAACCCGCGGCTTGTTAGCCTGAAATATTTAAGATATATCTTTGTCTCGTTGTGCTCCGACAACTCCCTTCATGTCAACCCGCGCCTTGCTATTCCAAAATTTCAACGCGCGTGAAAACTCCCACCTCCTATGAATTCCCAACACGTGAAATGCCCGTGATACCCCTAAACCGAAAGAACCGCCTCAAATCGATGGGGGCAGTTTCGTAACTTACCCCACATTTCGGACAAGCGCGTCCCTAAGCCATGGTTCCCCACTCCCATCCCATCCGCCGACCCATTCATACACCGAGGCCGGCAAAACCCGCGAAGCCCCACAACCTCCTCCGTCCGCCACCCAGCCAGAGCATCTTCCCCGACGACGTCGTCCACATCAACACCTTGACGTCCCTCATCAACTGTACCGGATGAGGATCCATCGTCGATCTGGTCGTCCCGCCAGTTCATCCACCCCGTCTTCCACCTCCAAGGAGCTGCCCCGACATTCCCCTCGTCTTTCGCGCCACCTCCATTCCCATACCACCATCTTCACCTTCACCATCGAAAGAGCATCATCTTCACCGTTTCCTCGGATGAAACTGCGGCCTAATCGGCGCCACCAAAGAGGTTGTAGATTAATCGCCGCATTTTCTTCTTGATTCGATCTCATGGTGCTGCCGACGCTCGGTCTCGAGCCGACACGGCGCGGCTCCATCGATGGCGGCGTCGCCGGCCACTTCCTCCACAGCGTCACTCCCTCGACGGTGATGTCCACACCAGTAGGAGTTGTTGCTGCTTTAGCTCTAGCACGCGCTGCTGCTCTGCTCTTGCTCTCGGTCCCCTGCCTGGTTTGCTCTTGCTCTTGCTCGTTCTCTTGCTCGCATTGCTACTCTCCCTCTTGCTCTTGCTTGCGATGCTGCTCCGATTTAGCTACACTTCAGTCGACTGAATCGGCTTTTGGGTCTGTCAATTTTCAGGGGGTGGAGGGGTGGCTCGCCGGAGTTAAGGAAGAACCAGCCGTAGCGGGGAGGGGGCTCGCCGGAGAGGTACCCCACTATCTATCTTACGGTTCAGGGTGGGGGCGGTGGTCACCGGCGGTGGTGGGGCGGTGGCGTGGGGATCACCGGAGAAAAAGCTTGGCACGGGGGGCCTACGAGGATGGCTGGGGCGGCTGTGGACCAGTGGTGGGGAGTGTTTTCGGGGCGGGCCTGGAGGCACACCGCGGTCGCGGGCGGCGGTGGGCGGCAGTTTGGCCGGTGGTGGCTGGCGGCTCTGGGGGTGGACGTTGAAGATGAACTGCAGGCCCTTGATTTCATATCCAACGACTGTAACATTGAACGACCAGAGATGAAAAAGTTAGTCGACTGACGTGTAGTATCACCTCTAGTGCGGTCAGTTTCGACAGCAAAATTCAGTTTTGACTATTAAGTTCAGTTTCGACAGTTAAATTCAGTTTCGACAGCAAAATTCAGTTTCGACAGTTAAGTTCAGTTTCGACAGTTAAATTCAGTTTCAACAGTTAAGTTCAGAGATTAGCGGCTGAGGTATACATCTAGCACTTTGTGGTTATGTATTTTACATCATCTATTGGAGATGCTATTGGAATTCCACTCAGGTTAACGTTGTCTCTCTTGTCCTGCTTCAGACTCGGCGTCGTACAACTCACCAGAGCTGCTCCTACGACGAAACCCTCCATCACAGCGGAGCAGTACCTCGGGCTCCATCTCCAGACGCCTAAGATCTTCTTCCCCTCTTCCGACAGCCATGTCAGCCGGAGCATCCTCACCGGCCAACCAAATCACGCTGAGATCGACATGGCTTTGACAAAGAGGTTGTACACTTTGTGTGGTTTAACTTAATCTCACCATGCTTCTTTCCAGCCTGTGATCTTCCAATTCTTTTGAACCAAACACCCCGATTGGCAGAAATCCTATGTTTTTAAATGCTCTATTTTGCACGTCCATTCCTATCCTATTCCTGTCTATTTCCTATCCCTGCATTGTTAGAATCCTCAAATTCAAACAAGCCATTACACAATTACTTATGTTACATATATGTGTCAAAGAAAACTTTGTGTGGTTTGTCCTGCTCCTGCGGTGCCGTGTTCCACCCCAGCTCAGCTGCTCTGACGATGGAAATATTCACCACAGCAGGGATCCACTCTCCAGACTGTCTTTCGCCGCCTCAGATCTTCTTCCCCGCCGCCGGCAGCCACGGCAACTGCATTACCATCATCAACTGAGCAGATGACCTTGAGGACTACACGGGTCCGCAAGAGAGGTCGCACTCTTCCGTGTCTGCTTACGTTATGCATCGCTTAATATGATAACATGCTAGTTTATCGTCGTGCTCACCTATTAGACTCTGACTCAGGTCCAAACTTATGTTGAAACATGAGTTTTTAAATGGTTGTGGGGTACATATTGGACCAGCAATCAGTACTATCTGTCTACTATCTGGTTAATCTCGGGTGTCTGCTATGAGTTTCATGTTGGGTGCAAACAAGCATTAAACAAGCCATTATCTGTATTTTTAACTAAAGCAATTATCTGCCGTCTATCATTGGTTTTGGGTCTATCCACAGTTTGCTACCTTCACTCTGGATTTGTGCATGCACTCTTTACATAATCTCACTATGTTTTATTCCTATGCATGTCAGTTATTGTACACAATGGAACTGGACATGTAGAGCAAAAGAGACGAGCCTTGCGTGGCAATAAAATTTCATGCAGACGTCGCTCCATGGTGGGCGCAAAGGCAGCCCCCCCTCCACCCATTTTGGATCGTAATCAAGAGGAAGATAACTCCTTAGAGGAGGATTCAGAGACAAATGACCAG
>LR738711.1:340666335-340747165 GCA_902687465.1 Secale cereale | reverse complement strand
CCCCCCGAGGTGCATGCTCTAACTTGGCAGGGTTATGTTGCTCATATCGTGCCTATGGTATCTTGCATTGCTATGTCATTTGCTTAGTTTAGACATGATTTGTGTGAATGCCACCTGTTTAGTGTCTAATTACCATATATGTGAATTATGCAATGCCATCTTTTTGCAAGACATTATATAAGTGAATCATGCAGTGCTATCTTGTTGCATGGCATTATATATGTTTATTATGAAATGCCATGTTGTTTAGCCAAGCGTCATATATGTGAATTATATCATGTTGTCCTTTTTTGGTATTTCTCATTGCTTTTGTCGACAATGTTTGTATATTCAACTGCTCTTCCTGTGCATCAGCCATTTGAATTGCTGATGGAGAAATCTAGAGTGAAAACAAGGTCTTCAGAGCAGACAATGCTACCTAGTAAAGCAGATATCTTGTTGGCTACAGATAGTTCTCCAGAGGAGGATTCAGAGGCAGATGACCAATCCTATTATCCCTCTGAGGTGTATGCTCAAACTTGGCTGGGTTATATTACTCATATCATGCATATGTTGTATTGCAATGTCTAGTTTTTACATCATATACACGATATTAAATGCCATCTCCTTAGTTGACACATCATATATGCGATTGCCCTCTGCTCACTTCCTTAGTATATAAATCATATATTCGAATTGTATCATGCCATGATGTTTACATAGACAGCATGTATCTGAATTATGGCAAGCCAACCCATTTTCTAAAGACATAATATAGTTATGTCATCT
Source organism: Secale cereale (assembly GCA_902687465.1). Lineage (NCBI taxonomy): Eukaryota > Viridiplantae > Streptophyta > Magnoliopsida > Poales > Poaceae > Secale > Secale cereale. The sequence goes on along the minus strand of LR738711.1, from coordinate 340,746,397 downwards.
CATCCTGTTCACATAGTCATCATATTTTGAATTATGTAATTCTAGCCGTGAATTATATCATGCCATCATAATATAGCATGCCAACCACTTTAATAGACACATCATATAATTATATCATGTCATCCTATTTACATAGTCGTCATATTTTGAAGTATGTCATTCTATCATGTTTAGTTAGCCATCATACATGTGAAATTGTGTCATGCTATCCTGTTTAATTAGCCATCATATATGTGAAATTATGTCCTGCTATTCTGTTTTGTTAGACAACATAAATGTGAATTATTTCATGCCCAGTTTTCTTCCCTACTATCCATTGCACATGTCTATGTTTCAATGTCTGTACATTCTATTACTTTTCTTGTTTATCAGCCATTTCAATTGGAGGGGGTGATGGCCGTATCTGTGGGAGTAAAAACATGTTCTTCAGAAAAGATTGTGCTACCTGTCGATGGAGATAGAACCACAGTTGTACTTGCCCAAGAACCAGCCCCACCACACATAACCCAGACTCACGCAGATTGTTCCCCTACCCAGTTGGACAGAGAACCAGCTACACCCCTTCTAACCCCAACCCCAGCAGATAGTAACCCAGTTCCCGTCTCCACCACAGAGCACCCAAACACGAGCAGTTAGTAAGGCAACTACAGTGACCAAAGCACGAGGACCACCACTCCGAACCCCAAGTCAATGCTTAAAGCTGAAGAAGAATTGTTCGCAGGTCAGGTTCTGTAGCTATGGTTCATACTACTTTGCTCTTGCATCACTGTATTTACTCATACCAACTAATTTCAAATTTTAAGGATGCAATTGAAACTCCAATGGCGCAACAGATATGTTTTAAACCTGTTTCTTTAACATGTTTGCTGTTGTAACTTGCTCTATGTTGATTTCAGTTTCAATTGAATAAGCAGTTATATTCTCATGCCATGCACCTTACAAGTCTTGTTATTGCTGTGTAGTTTCCCACACTTATATTCTGTCTAAGTTGCTTTGTCTTAAATAGATATGATTCGAACTGTATCTATCTTGATTTGGCAACATAAACTAGAATCATATAGACCATACAGTGACCATACTACATAGATATATGCTTGTTTCATGATGTTATCCTGTCTACCTTACTACTGAACTGGTTTACCAAAATGAGTTTCATATACTACATTGTAAACATGTGATGTGTTTGTTTGTTTCTCTTTTAGAATGCGGATAAAATATTGGAGAAGAGTGCCACGTTATGCAATGGTGCAGGAAGTAATGCATATAAGGTTCAAGATAGTGAGACACCCCTGTTGGTCTCCAAGAAAGCTGATAAAAACTATATTGAAGACACCGAGACAACCCCAAAGTCCTGTCTTGATGTAGTGTTTGAGTTACTGGCCACTACTGCTGGCACCAGCTCTTCAAACTCGCTGCCTGAATCAGTTCGGCTTCTTGAGTTTCAACTTCAAGTTGAAAGACATAGATCAGATGTTATGCGACAGGAAGCTGAAGGACTGAGGAAGTCCCTGTAGAATTCAGATGCATACTTTCTGGTGCAACAGCAAGTGCTGGAGGATTTAAGCAACAAACAAGAGAAAGTTAATAAGATGCTAAGCATCTTGCGAGCATTATGGGTACCCAGGATATTGTTTCTTGAGCTCTTTTGAAGTGGTTTCAATTCTGGACTTGTTTTGCTGTGGCGTTTATATGCTGCTTTGTTCCCTATATTTGCACTCGTGGCGAACTTTGATGCCCGGTGGATGTAATATGTGTAATAGCCGTTATAGCCTAGCGTAACTTGCTTGCCTATTTATTTCCTTATTGTCTTGTTTATTTGTTTTCTTGTAGTCAGTGCAGTTATTTTTCCACGGTTTGCTAGTGGCCGCAGTAGCCTATTTTTTTAAACTAGGCCACATTAACCATGGGCTATATATTTACTGTAGTTAACATGGGCCTCTTACGGGGCGTAGAAAAAATGGGACTTATACGGGGCATAGAAACAAAGGGCCTTATATGGGTCATAGACACAATGGGCCTTCTACGGGCCGTATGATCGGTTGGCCAAACATGGGCCAATAACAGACCACATTATGGCCATAAATGGGCTAGAGTTGAAATCGTCCGTTCATGGGCCGACCATAACGGGCCTTCGTTAATCGACCGTATTTGATGACGCTATGAAAACGGCCCAACGTATTAACGGGCCACAAACGGGCCGACTGTAACCACGGGCTGAAATTGGCCCACAAGCAGAAAATGAAAGTAATGGGCCGAAAGTAAACGAATGCTGGAAATGAGCCCAAGAATAAATGGGCCCTGAGAAGGCCGAAAGATAACATGGGCTGGAAATGGCCCGACGGAATAATGGGCCGTTAATGGGTATACAGTAAAACATTGTTCAATACGGGCCAGTTTTACCATGGGCTGTTAATGGGCTGAGGGTTACTAAGGACCTGATATGGGCCGAAAGACATCATGGGACATACATGGGCCGGAAGTTAAAATGGGCTGGAATTATATTGGACGCCCCAGATGATGCTACTGGGCCTAATTCTGATAGGCCGTAAACGGGCCCTGGGTTAGCGGGCTGTAAATGGGCTATATACGAATAGGCCTTTAACAGGTTTGCTGTGGGCCGACCCGTCACCTTTTTACCAAGTCAAACGGGCCGGCCTTTTCATAGGAATGGACCTCTGTTGGGCACTGTTCATTACGGGCCAGTTTTACCACGGTTCGTTAATGGGACGAGGGTTACTAAGGGCCACATATGGGCCGAAAGACGTCATGGGCCATACATGGGACGGAAGTTAAAACGGGCTAGAATTATATTGGACGGCCCAGATGTCGCTACTGGGCCTAATTTGGATAGGCCGTAAACGGGCCCTGGGTTAGTGGGCTGTAAATGGGCTATATACGAACAGGCCGTTAACTGGCTTGCCGTGGGCCGGCCCGCCACCTTTTGACCAAGTCAAACGGGCCGGCCTTTTCACAGGAATGGGCCTCTGTTCGGCCGTGCCACGTGTTGACGTATCATAGGTGCTATGGGTCCAATGAGTGGATGACATCTGTTCCAACGGCGAGCCAACACGGGTTCCCTCCAGCCAATGATGATTTTACACGTGGAAAATCCCCATTGGTCGGGGCTGTTAATGGGTTATCGGATCCAAAACCGGACCCGATAGCTTAACGTCGTTCCGTTATGGTGGATGCCATGTGTCGGTCACCCTTGACGAAAGCACTTCTGTGACGCGCGATTTATCGTCATGGAAGTGGACACTTCCGTGATGATAATTTTGGTACTGTCATGGAACACTTCTACGACAACACAGGTGTGACTAAATTGATTCTGTCATAAAATCATCATGGATGTACATGCATGATAGAAAACGTGACCTACTATGACAAACACGTATCATCACAGAAGTGTGTTTTTTGTAATGTAACAGGCTCACAGAAACATTGTATAGCAATTTCAGAGCAAGTAAGAGACAAGCTATAGCAACCTATAATTGCAAAGTATGGCATGGATGGATAGAGAATAACATGTACTTCAATACATGCCCACTAGACATACCAAAACATGCATGGATATGACTGTAGCATCAAGCAAACATGGTATCAAAATATAGCAGTTTCAGACTTAGCCGTTTTTAACAAGTCTCAGAAATCAGCAAACTGCGAGTAGGGCAATTTTCAAGCTTGTTGCACCCACCACAAGGAATATCATGAAAAGTGGATTGCACCACAGGAAATATGACATGATTATGCTCCTAACACATGTTGACATGATGCTTAAACAAAATTCACACAAAAATATATGAAAAAGACAAATCAGCAAGTTATATCAAGTTTCAGCAGTAAACATCAACTTAGCACTTTGCAACAGAGATTAACATGGCAATATTGATCCTAAAATAAATGCAAATGCAACCATTATGTAGAGCATCACAAGACAAACATTTTGACAAATTATAAGCTCCATATATAGTAGGGGTGCTAGGGTTTAGGTCTAGGCGTGTTTCGGAGCCCTCCGATCTCGATCGGACGGGACTGGTCGAGAGGGGGGTAGGATGGGCCAAGGTGGGCTGATTGTGGGTGTGTAAAGAAGGCCTCGGGCTGAGAGGAGAGAAGAGAGAGAGGCCCTGCGGGTGTTTTCGGAGACCAAAAATGTCCAACGAATTAACCGGCAACGGTGCCGCTATACTTCAACGGTTGGGCTATCAAATGAACTCTGAATGCGACGAAATTTGACAGGTGGTCTACCTACACTACAATAAGACCACACGTCAACTTTCACCCCATTCCGAGAATGTTTTCCAGCCACTTATAAAATAATATATCGGAGGTGTCGCAGGCGCGTGCGAGTGTGTCTGGGCTTAGAACGGGCAACGTGAGGACTGGGGAATCGGAACGAACGCAAGTTTTGAAAACGGTGCAGATAAAATGCACATGATGACATGAAAAAGTGCAGCACGCAAGCAGATGACATGACAACGATAGCGAATAACTGGAAGACACCTGGCGCATCGGTCTCGGGGTGTCACAATGCTTACGTGGATGACATTGTGGTAAATCCAGAAAGGAGACCGTGATCGACGATTTGAAGGAGATGTTTGATAACCTCCGGGTTTATAAGATGATTCTTAATCCGGCCAAGTGTGTCTTCGGTGTACCACCAAGTAAGCTTTTGGTTTTTTTAGTTTTAGAACGAGGCATCGAAGCTAACCCGGAGAAAATCAAGGCTATTACTTTCGTGGCTAGGCCCATGTGTATTAATGACGTCCAGCACTTGACAGGTCGGATAGCGGCTTTGAGCCGATTCATAAGCCACCTAGGAGAAAAGGATATCCCTCTATACCAGATGATGAAAAAGACGAATGATTTTGTCTGGACTGATGCTGCTGATGAGGCATTTGAGGCACTTAAGAAGCAACTGGCTGAGCCATCGGTTCTTGCTGCTCCCATTGATAAGGAGCCTTTGTTGTTATATGTGGCTGCCAATAGCCGGGTTGTCAGTTTGGCCACCATGGTGGAAAGGAAAGAGGTAGGAAAGGAGTATCCGGTTCAATGGCCGGTTTATTACATCAGCGAGGTACTTATTGAGTGCAAGCAGAGGTATCTGCATTGGCAAAAGCTGGTGTAATGGGTCTTCATGCCAAGACAGAAGCTCAAGCAATATTTTCTGGGTCATCCCATTATTGTGGTGAGTTCTGCTCCCTTAGGGGATATCATCCAAAATAGAGAAGCCACAGGTCGGGTAGCCAAGTGGGCCATTGAGCTTGGACCCTATGGTTTAAAGTATGTGCCTCGTACGGCCATCAAGTCACAAGCACTCGTGGATTTTATCAATGACTGGACTCTTCACTCGTAAGTTCACATGCAGACATCTGAGGATAAGCCGGATAACACATATTGGACTATTCACTTTGATGGATTCAGGAAATTGGAAGGCTCGGGGGCTGCAGTTGTCTTGACTTCCCCACGAGTTGATAAATTTTCTTATGTTCTCCCGTTAATGTTCCCTTGTACTAATAATGCATCTCATTATGAGGCCTTGCTCCACGTTCTTCGGATGGCTAAGGAGATGAACTTAAGCCGGGTGAGTTGCTTCGGCGACTCAGATCTGGTAGCTCAGCAAGTTTCTGGAACTTGGGATTCCAAGGATCTGCTCATGGTGGCTTATCGTCGAGAGGTTGATGTTATTGCAGGTCACTTCAAGGGTTACCAAGTTGAGCACATTGATCGAAGGAAGAATGAGTCGGACGATGCCTTAAGCCGGTTAGGATCTCAGTGTAAGCCGGTGCCACCTAACATGTTCATGGATGTTCTACTTAACCCGTCTGTCAAGTTACCTACAGAGGAGGATCTTGCTCTTCCTGACCCGGAGGTACACATGGTGGCGGCTCTTCATGTCATTCCTGACTGGATGGTTCCGTATTTGTCTTACATGACACAGGGCGAGTTACCTAAGGATGAGATCTTGGCCAGACAGATAACCCGACGATCTAAGTCAATGATGATTGTCAATGGGGAATTGCACCATCGCAGTGTTACAGGGGCATTTCAACGTTGTGTCTCTCCTGAAGAAGGTTGTGAGATCTTGCAAGAGATCCATGAAGAAGATTGTGGTCATCATGCCGGTTCTAAATCTCTTGTGGCTAAGGCTTTTTGTCGTGGGTTCTATTTGGTTGACGGCTCATGCTGATGTTGAGGATTTGGTCAGCAGATGTGACAATTGTCGGAAGTTTTCATGATGAGCTCATGTTCCGGTCAAGAATTCTGGATAATTCCGATGACTTGGCCGTTTTCGACCAGGGGCTTGATATGGCGGCCCTTTCAAGAGGTCCAAGGATAAGAAAACCCACCTTTTGGTGGCGGTTGATAAGTTTACCAAGTGGGTTGAAGCAGAGCTGGTTAGCAAGTGTGATGCAGCAGCGGCGGTTCAATTCATCAAGAAGGTGATCTTCCGTTTTGGCGTTCCCCAAAGCATTATAACAGATAATGGCATTAATCTGTCTAAAGGTGCTATGAAAGAGTTTTTCCTCCGTGGCTCACCCCCAGTCTAATGGGCAAGCGGAACGAGCTAATCAAGAGATTTTGCGAGGCATCAAGCCCTGGCTTATGGTTCCTTTTAAAAGAACACCAGGTTGTTGGGTGGAGGAGTTACCCTCAGTATTATGGAGTATCAATACGACCCCAACTGATCTACGGGTTACACACCTTTCTTCATGGTCTATGGAGTAGAGGCGGTTCTTCCTAATGACATCCGTCATGATTCGCCTCGTGTGGCGGCTTATGTTGAAATAGATAATGAAAGGGCATGTCAGGATGCACTTGACCTGTTGAACGAGGAATGTGATCTCACGGTGGCTCGTTCAGCGATTTATCAACAAGATCTACGTAGTTATCATAGCCGCCGGGTCAAAACTAGAACCTTTCAAGAAGGCGACTTAGTACTCTGCTTATCGAGGATCCAACTGATATGCATAAACTATCACTGCCTTGGGAAGGACCATTTATTGCCAGCAAGAATCTGCATAATGGATCATACTATCTTATTGATGTTCGAGAACACAAGGACTCACACACATTAGAGGAGGAGACCCGTCGGCCGTGGAATATTGCTCATCTTTGGCTCTACTATACTTGAGCCACCGGCTCTCATGATGTACACAATTTGATGATGTATATATTAGCAACAATATAATAAAGCTGACATCCCTGATAATTCAGGGCCTTTGTCGTTTCACTTCCTCGAAGCTGAGTCTTTATCATCGTCTTACATGTTCACTTAAGAGGCTTGACGCCCAAATTACAGGGACCAAAGAGAGTTGGATGCACAACACAACTCAAACATAGGTCCCCGACAAGCACAAATTCATAAGTATGTCACTTGGGGGCTTCATGTTCAAACATAGGTGTATTGACCAAATAGAACATAGTGTTACTACCCTTTTGACCAAGTTATCTTGTTCAAACATAGGCGTATTCGACCAAAGAGGACATAACCTTTCCAGGTCATCCTACCTGTATACTAGCTGCTTCAACTCCATCAGTTCATCCTGATTGACCCGCCGAACTCTTAGCAATCACTCTTTTACGGCGTATTCGACCAAATATCTTGAGCATGCTAAGGTTAAAACACCGGTTTGTCATGCGAGAGCACGGCTTACAGATAGTCAGGAGGCTCATAAAGCCACCTTCCTTGAAACTTCGATAAATCGGCCTGTGATGCATGATGCACTCTGACACCGCGTACTCTAGATAAGTCTATCTTTCAATAAGACCTGAACTTATTTAGGTTCAAATGTTTATTGCGTACCATGGGAGCCGGCTCGCATAAAGCACATACCTTCTAGTGGCCAACATGCTAGTTTCATTGAAGAAGAAACTTTGTTTTGGCGGCCTACAAAAGCCTCAGATTTTTTGACTTTCTATTTCGGTTTTATTTTTCATCATTTTTTCTCTTGTCGTACGGTTTTTACAAATCGGGCCAAGTTACCTCTATTTATGTCTCATATTTGAAGCATCTTTGGGTCTTTGCAACCCGACATGATGTCAAACTCTAAGTTGCCAGAGGATAATAATGCCCTATTTAGAGTTATAGCTTTAAAGACTCTAACTTCATGGAGCTGATAAGCCGGCAGTCTAAGCACGCACCATAGGTACGATTGTTTCTTTCACAATTGTGTTAAACATTGTGGTTAAACCGGCATTGGGTATAGACTATCCGTCCCCGGTGGTGTCAATTGGTTATCATGATCCGCTGGGCGATAAACCGCCAGAGCACTTGTTATCAGTTTGTGTGCAGGGTTATGATCAGCCTGATCTGCATAAATGAACACTATCATAAGCATAAAGTGGTAGTTTCTTCAACTGGCGGATCAACAGTATTGCGCAACAGAAGTGTGCACGATGGCACGACAGATGAAGGTTTTACTACCCTATTACATGACTCCGTGAGCCAAACAAGATCAAGTGTTTTAAACGATCAAATATATAAACCCCCCGACGGTTGACTCTTCTTGGCCTTGCTGACTAGAAGCTTCTGGGTTATCCTTCTCTATTTCTTCGTCCTCCTCCTTGTAAAAGTTTGGTGATGACCAATCGATGCCAGATAGAGCTTGAAATGCAGCTTCATAATCTATAAGTTCGGACGGGTCAACTTTAGGGGCAAAAGTATAATTACGGATTGGAGGGATTAAATTCATCACTTTATAAGACAGAGTGGGCATCTTCTGGTTCTCCATGCTGTAAGCCGGCTGATATCTTGACATATCTGTTTCATTGGCAAATCAGGCTGGCCAGAGGGCGTATATCTTTCACACAAGCAGTGAAGTCCTTTTGATCAAATGTCGTGCCATCTTCTTTCAAGCTTGGATAGCCAGTATCTAGGGCAGTCGGGTCTAGCTCTGGTAACCGTGCATTGGTCCGGCTTAAAGCTATCACGGCACCGGCTATTGCAGACGACCGCTTCATCTCGTCTATCCTAGCAGGCAGCACAGAAAGTTTTTTCAAGACATCTATCAAGAGAGTAGGTGCCTGATTGGCCGGAGAAATTGTGACCAGTGCACGCTGAGCTCTAGTGTATAGCTGTTCAACAAGTGTTTAAACAACTTTAAGCTTCACAGGCATCTCCTGGTAAAGGTTGCTACTCCTACAGCCTGCATAAGTCATAAATTGGTTAGTGGCCGTTTATACTATCAAAGGAAAGATTCACTTTTGATGATTAGCAAGGTGACTCACCAAAGATAGACGAAACCATCTGGGATAAACGGTGTTTTAAACCGGTGAGCTCAGTGGTCACCTCTTCAAGAGCCGCCTCCACCTTTTCAGCTCGGTGTGTCAAGGCAGTTCTTTCTTCAGCCCAAGCAGTTTTCTTCGTCTCAAAGCTGCTCTTAAGTTTTTCCATTTCAGCCACGCTAAATTGGAATTTTGATTCAGCTTTCTGGGTCTCGGATTCTTGATACTTTAGCTGGGTCTTTGCATCATTCAATTGTGATTGCAGTTCAGCAGTGGTATTCTGTATAAACAAAGAGTTATAAATACATTCATATCTGGGTTACAGGAATATAAGTCACAAGCCTTTTGTAAGCAACAACACTTGGCACTTGGGGGCTAATGCCTGCCGAAACATTCTTCATGCATCGGCTCATATCAATAAAGTTCCAAGAACTTTCCAAGCAAGAATACTTGGCACTTGGGGGCTAATGCATATCGCTTGCATATTGTTAATCATTAATGATAACCCGATGGTACTGTAAACAGTCACAGCCAGTTTATGGAGGCTATACAGGCAAGATTTATATATGCACAATGATGAATATGACCTACTCATTCATGCTGATTAAGCCAGCCCTTGCGGGCTACGGATACAATGTTCATCAAATATGAGGTTTCCTTTAATGATGAAAGTTGGCTTTGGAAGGATTCTATTAAAGATGCCCATGTTTATTTTAAGTCTACATCATATTCAATTCTATCATACCCAGTAGACTTGGGGGCTGACAGGATGTACATAACTTAGTGAAGTTCATACCTCAATATTATTATGCATCTGCTTCACCATGTCAACTTCATGATAACGGCTGGTGTGTACTTGATTGAGATAGCCAGAAAGTACTTCGCTGCTGCTTAGTTGCTCATAGTGAGTGACGTCAAACCTCACTTTCTGCTTATCAATAACTTCTTGTTTGGCCGAGTGCTTGGCCAAGACAGTTTCATTGCTCGGTTCTTTAAAGCCGGTGCAGTGATCATCACATCTTCGCTATGCTCTTCTGACGGCTTAGCTGGGCTTTACGATTCAGTGTTCAAAGAGGTGACATTTGTCTGGTCAAGGGAGACATAAGGAATTTCAGGACGAGCATCATGAGCAGTTTCTTCTGGTTGTTTTTCAGAAGCATCTGGTGCAGGGACTTATTGCTTCGGCTCAACTCCTTTAAGATCTTCAGCCGGCTTAGTCACCTTTGTCTTCTTACTAGGCTTGGCTTGGCCACTGCATAGGTTATGCCAAGTCAGTAAAATTACAAAAGCATAAAAGGAGATTCAGAATAAAAGTAATTATTGTTACCCAGGGGCAGTTTTGAAAGCCGGCAGCTGGGTCTGAGATGAGTCGTCGGAGGAAGAACGAGAAACATCCTGGTAGTTTGAATCAGAAGAATTCAGTGGCTAGCGAATGAGACCCGCCAGCGGGTAAAAGCGTTTAAGTGCGAAAGGACCTCGTTTTGACGCTTCCGATGAACTGGAGTATTCGGTAAACCCGAGGATGATTCTTCACCTTCGATGTTCCGAATCTGTCGTCGGTTCTCGTGTTTTTGTTGCTTCAAAAGAAAGTGAGGATCCAAATGAGCTAAGCGGTGTGAAAAGCTAACTTTTCGGGTTACTCGTCGAATTTTCTGTCTTGGAAAAAGTTCGGAGCCACAGGAAATAGTAATTACCTCTTCTTCAACTCCCTGGCTGGCCCAGGTATCATCCTGTTAATAATCATCGTCAATAAGATAATTGAAAAAGGAACCACGAGAGTCAAGGGCTACCTCCGACTCAGAGTTGTCGTTTAGTTCAAACATATCAGAAGAACTTGGTTTCTTCTTTGTCTTCTTGGCGGTTTTCTTGGCGGCTTTCTTGGTAGCCCTAGCCATTTTGGCAGCTTCATGATCTTATTTTTTATTCCAGAAATCCGATTTAGCCTCTGAGAGTCGGCAAAGTTGAGTTAACAGGATATTCGAATGATAAGGCAATGTAAAAGTGAAGTTAAGACTCACATCTGGAGCTGGATTAAGTTTATAGAAAGGGTTCAGACCCACTTTGCTACAGTCTCCCAGGCCTACATTCAGAAGGGTATTGGTCATTTCAGTGATTGTATCATCAGTCAAGCACAAGGGGCTGTGGCGTAATGGATCTTTTGTCGCACCAATGTAAGTACACATTAAGCTGCATCGGCGACTCAAAGGTATGATGCGCCAAGAAATCCAGCACCGAACCAAATCAATTCCAGTTAGCCCATTTCCCAACAAAGCCTTGACCTTTGCAATAGTGGGAGCAAGCTTTTTACGTTCAGCAACGGTAAGCTTCTCAGGAAGAGGATGCTTCGGGTCAAGACGTTGGACACGATAACCCGACAATGGATTTTCATCGGCCGGAGAAGTATCTTTGCAGTAAAACCATGTATGGATCCAATCCTTGGGGTGACTCGGCAAGCGAGCATATGGGAAGATGGCATCTCTTCTTTGTTGAATCGAGATTGCACCAAGTTCCAAGGTGGGTCCGTTCGTGAACTCGTTCTCGCGGTTTAAATAGAAATATTCTCTAAAGAGCTCTATACTGGGCTCCTTTTGAAGGTATACTTCACAGAAGACTTGGAAACTGCAGATGTTTGACACGGAATTGGGTCCGATGTCTTGAGGATGGATTTGAAAGAAGTGCAAAACGTCTCGGAAGAATTTAGAACCGGGCGGTGAAAAGCCCCGGTTCATGTGATAAGTACAAACAATGACTTCGTCATCCTTTGGATGAGGTCTTTCTTCGCCTGGATTAGGAGCGCGATAATGCGTGACAGTTCTCTGTGGCAAGTACCCGATTTTGACAAAGTCATCGAGTGTATCCTTAGTGACAACAGAGGCAACCCAATTACATGAATTGACTGTCTTTGGCGGAATTGTGAAGAGAAAAGCCTAAAGGAAAGAAAAATGTTGCCAGTTCAAATTGATTCATTAAAAGCCGGAAATAAAAGCTACAATATGTATTCATGATGGCGGCTTCAATGGGGCCTAATGATATACGGATAATTGTAAACCAGTGATGTAAGCCGCCATGACAAGCTCTAGTATTCAAGATCTGTCAGAGTAAGTTTTACTAAGTGTCGGGACAAACAGGTTTCGCAGATTGGATGTGCAGTAGTTCAGAGAAATGAAATAAAATCTAAACCTAAGGTGGCGGCAGCAGAAAAGTAAGAAGGCTCAGATGAGATCTGTCGCAATGAGGATATATTCCGATACTAAAAAACAAGTGCTAAAACTGCTACCGCATAGATTTTACATATTGATATTATGACTTTCGATCTACGGTACTAATGAAAAATATTCAGACCTAAATATCAGTACTTGAGCAGTTCATGGATCGAGATCGGTTTGCTTATGCAAAGGAGATGTTAAAATAGTGGAAAAAGGAGTGCGATGAATACCACCGCATAGGAGGAGTACCAAGTTCAAATCAAAAATCGCAAACTGCAGAGAAAGGCAAAGACGAACTCCGCTAACTCGCGGAAACCCTAATGGATCCATGAGAAGAGGAAGAAGGAGAACTTACTGGGGCTGTTGAACAGCTAAGGTGCGGAGACGAAATCTGGTCAAAATCAGGTTGATGCAGCGGCCGTCGTTAAGGCAAACGTGAAGGTCGACGACGGCGGCGAAGCTCGAGCGGAGAGGTGTCGCGAGGTAGAAGATACAGAGGAAGAGTCAAGGGGGGAAAGTGAAAGGGACCCCAGGCCCTATTTATAAGACGAAGAGATAAGTGACATGTGCGGGAATCGAGGAGGCCAAAAACGGATATGTGACAGCGCAGACGCCACGATTTTCGGAGGTTTATTAAAATGAGGAGATTTGTTAAGATTTGGGCCATATGTGATATTAATAACACATGATGTCATGGCGGGTTACCGCAATTTCAGGGAATGACATCATGGCGAGTTACAATATCTCACAAGAAGATGAGGAGGGATTTTTTTCTAAGTGTTGAAGATTGACATGAACAAGTTCAAATCAACCTGGGACCTAATGTTGGGGATATGACTATTCGACATGACCCGACCAGGAGGGGCTGGGTTACCCCAATGGCGGCTCATGGGACAGGCCCAGGAGCATGTCGAAGATGGCGGTTCATTTAGTAAGTTTATTACAAGGGCCCAAAACTTGTCTTAAGGCCCGTAAGTGTAAAACTGCCATATATGTTTGACTTGTACGATAAAGCATGTAAGATAAGTCACCAGGCCGGACACGTTTGTATGAGCCGGCCGGGAATCTGTAAGCCACGGGGCGTCTACTCGTGAATATAAGGGGACGAACCGGCAATGGCTTAGGGCAAGAAACAACAGATCGAAAGATAGGCTGGCGTATTCGCTCCCTGGCAATCAAAACCCTAGCAATACCACCTCAAACTGGATTAGGCTTTTACCTTCACCGCAAGGGGCTGAACCAGTATAAACTCCCCGTTTCTTTTGTCCCGTTTTAACCCCTTTAAGCTAACGACATCGCAATGGCTCCACAACTATGTCCTTCCCCTAGGACATCTGCCTTGACAACTCCACGACAGGTATGTTTTTTCCATACTGTTATTGCGCACCATTTCATGCACCGGTTGTTTGAATTTGAATTACGTGCATTAATGCCTACAAAATACGCATAATCGGGGCAGCGTTGATTGCTTGCAAAACATTGAGATACATGGCTTTTAATTTCTAGCATATTTTTGTCCCATTTGGGGCAAGTTTGGGGATATGCTTCTCACAAACCAGAGCTTCTCACAACAAGCATGATGGTTTCTGTAGGGAACGTCCCACCTTCGGGGACGATGCAATATCCATTGCCTCTTATTGCTTTCAAATTTTTTTCTCGTGTCAATATAGAACAACAGGAGTGTTGTGTCAATTATTGTGATTTTTCTGGGTTCGTTTGGACATTTTTATGCATTAACTGAGTTTTCAATGCATTTATGTGCATAATTCAAATTTGAACTACATGCACATGCTCCGGTGCATATAAATTGGTTGAAAAGACAAATATGTGTCCTTATGTGCATCCTTAGGTCCAATGCAAGAAATGGGAATGAAATTTAAACATCTGGGCATCATGGATCCGCTGGAAAGATTGAGAAACTTGATTTTTTTTAATTCCTATAAATCCAAAACATGCGTGAATATCATGAAGCTTGGCATGGTGTCATGACATGGCGTTGTGGTAATTTTTCTGTCTGATTTGTGAAGGCGCACACATTAACAATGAACAAAGTCATTTTGGAACAAGTGCTATCACGTAACATATCAGAAACACAAGTATTAAGGAAACCATGGGTGTTCTACTTACCAATTACGTCCCACCACACGTCCCTTTTTTTAATGGCTGGGAGGTGCCGTGTGGTGTTGCTATTTGAGTACGGGAGGCGTGCGATCAGACCCATGCACATGGTCATCGGGAGGAGATCCCTTTGACCGCTACCCGTCGTGCACCTCCCTCCCAACGTCTCCATTAATGGTGCCTGAACCCCTGTTGTACGGCGTGACTATATGTCTCACTGGAATGAGAGAAAAAAGTAAAATCTAAAAAGAAATTTTTGCATGGATCTTGATGTAAGATCCGACGGACCTATATAGCATCAACTGCGACTTATAGCAAGCATAATGAATATAAGGACGGTGACAGTGGATAATAATTGTCTTACATATTTAGGAACATAATTAAAAAAGCAACATGCAACAACTCCCGAAATACACAAGGGAAAAAGAAGAAGGAAGACAACGATCTGGCTCGCTGATCTCTACTATCTTGATGTGTTGCTGCAGGCCGTGGGAACTAGTCTCCGCGGCGAGCGGCGATGAGCTTTTTCTTGTCCTCAAGTTGCTACTAGAGAGCATCCACGGATTCATCCACCAGCCTTCTGTGCTCAATGCACAGCATGGCATTCTTGTCCATAAGTTTCTTGACAATGACGCCGGTCCTCTTCAACAAGGTAGTGGTCTCCTCCTGCTACTCTGCACTTTCGATGATGTTCACTCTTAGTAGGCCGCGCTCGGACCGAAGCTTTGCATTGCTCCACTTTAGTTGCCGGATGACGCCGGTAGCCTATTAAAAATAGGCTTTCATGTCATCCTGCAACCTTGCCCAGCTAGAGATGTGACCCATATGGCTATGGACGATCACATGCATGTGCTTGTAAGAGTCCTCGCCTGCCTGCGAGAAATTTCCCCAAGCCGCCGCGGCATGGGAGGACATCTCTGCTGCATTCGCGGCACGGCGGGACATCTCTTCTGCTTCCGTGGCGCGGTCGGACCAGTCTACTACATTGATGGTGCGGTGGTACCTCCGTGCTACTTTGGGGGTGTGCCGGGACCTCTGTGCTGCTACGGCCGCGTGGCGGGACATGCCGGTTGTGTTCGCGGTGAGGCGGGACATCTCACGTGCTTCCGCTTCCATACTCGCATCTCCCTGGTGGCAATCTCTTGACCTAGAACACACGCTGGCCATGGCAGACACAAGGGAATGATGATGCATGAGTTGTTTGTTTTTGTGGATGAGGAGTTGAGGAGGAATGTGCAGTAATCTTGGAGTAGGACTAGTATTTATAACCTAGTACTTATACGCTCCTAAGTGGGAAACAGTTTAGGTTTAGATCGGTGTGAACAGGTGATACGTCTCCAACGTATCTATAAATTTTGATTGTTCCATGCTATTATTTATGATGTTTTGGATGTTTAATGGGCTTTGGCATACACTTTTGTATTGTTTTTTGGACTAACCTATTAACCCAGAGCCTGGTGCCAGTTTCAGTTTTTCTCCTGTTTTAGGGTTTTACAGAAAAGGAATATCAAATGGAGTCCAATTGACGTGCCAATTTTTTATGATTTTTTCTGGACCAAAAGAAGCCCCCAAAGTAAAAGAATTCGGCTAGGAGAGCCACTGGCTTCCCACGAGGGTGGGGCGCGCCCTGGGTTGGGGGGCATGCCCTCCTATCTCGTGGACAGCCCAGAAGCCCCCCTGAGGTGGGACCTACGCCAAAAATTCCTATAAATTCTGAAACCTTCGGAAATTAACCTAGATCGGGAGTTCCGCCGCCGAAAGCCTCTGTAGCCACCGAAAACCAATCTAGACCCCGTTCCGGCAACCTACCGGAGGGGGGAACACTCACCGGTGGCTATCTTCATCATCCCGGCACTCTCCATGACGAGGAGGGAGTAGTCCACCTTCGGGGCTGAGGGTATGTACCATTAGCTATGTGTTTGATCTCTCTCTCTCTCTCGTGTTCTTGAGATGGCACGATCTTGATGTATCGCGAGCTTTGCTATTATAGTTGGATCTTATGATGCTTCTCCTCCTCTACTCTCTTGTAATGGATTGAGTTTTCTCTTTGAAGTTCTCTTATCGGATTGAGTCTTTAAGGATTTTAGAACTTTTGATGTATGTCTTGCATGTGTTTATCTGTGGTGACATTGGGATATTACATGATTCACTTGATGTATGTTTTGGTGATCAACTTGCGGGTTCCGTGACCTTGGGAATCTGTGCATAGGGGTTGGCACACGTTTTCATCTTGACTTTCTGGTAGAAACTTTGGGGCACTGTTTGAAGTACTTTGTGTTGGTTGAATATATGATACTGAGAATGTGTGATGCATATCGTATGATCATGCCCACGGATACTTGAGGTGACAATGGAATATCTACGTGACATTAGGGTTTTGGTTGATTTGTGTCTTAAGGTGTTATTATAGTACGAACTCTATGATAGATTGAACGTTACTATTGACTCTTGAATAGATCGATCAGAAAGAATAACTTTGAGGTGGTTTCGTACCCTACCATAATCTCTTCGTTTGTTCTCCGCTATTAGTGACTTTGGAGTGAATCTTTGTTGCATGTTGAGGGCTAGTAATTGATCCAATTATGTTATCCTTGTTGAGAGAACTTCCACTAGTGAAAGTATGAACTCTAGGCCTTATCTCCTATCATTGCAACACCGTTTATGCTCACTTTTACCACTTGCTACCTTTCTGTTTTTATATTTTCTTATTACAAAAACATATATCTACCACCCATATTGCATTTATATCACCATCTCTTCGCCGAACTAGTGCACCTGTACAATTTACCATTGTATTGGGTGTGTTGGGGACACAAGAGACTCTTTGTTATTTGGTTGCAGGGTTGTTTGAGAGAGACCATCTTCGTCCTACACCTCCCACAGATTGATAAACCTTAGGTCATCCACTTGAGGGAAATTTGCTACTGTCCTACAAATCTCTGCACTTGGAGGCCCAACAACGTCTTCAAGAAGAAGGTTGTGTAGTAGACATCAAGCTCTTTTCTGGCGCCGTTGCCAGGGAGGTTAGTGCTTGAAGGTATATCTTTAGATCTTGCATTCGAATCTTTTAGTTTCTTGTTTTATCACTAGTTTAATTAATAAATGAAAACTACAAAAAATGGAATTAATGTTACCTCATATGCTTCACCTTTTTATTATCTTTCGTGAAAATGATAGGAAGGAAAATTGTTCTCAAGTACTAGAAGAAGAATTACATAGAATGCTTGGCATAAAATATGTGCATGATGAGCATGATTGCAATGTTGTTATTATGAATTCTTTGAATACGCATGATGCTAATGATATGCGAAGGCACAAGCTTGTGGATGCTATGTTTGATGAAGAGGATATGTTTAGTCCCCCAAGTTTTGATGAGCAAATTTATTATGATGAAAGCATGCCTCCTATTTATGATGATTATATTGATGAAAGTGGATTTGGAGAGGTCATGACTTTATTTAGTGATGAATCCACTATTTCGGAAGAGGTTCCAATTGATTATGAGAACAAAGTTGCTATCTATGATGATTATTGTGATGACTTGTATGCTATTAAGAATAATTATAACCATGAAACTTGTCATCATGATTTTAGTTTTCAATTGGGTTATGCTTCACATGATAGTTATTTTGTTGAGTTTGCTCCCACTACTATGATTGAGAAGAATTTTGCTTATGTGAAGAGTAGTAAAATTTCTATGAAAGTAGATCATGAAAAGAATGCTTTATGTGTTTGTTATATTGTTGAATTCATTAATGATGCTACTGAAAATTATTATGAGGGAGGAACATATGCTTGTAGCAATTGCAATAATATCAAGTTTCCTCTCTCTGTGCTTAAAATCTTGAAGTTATGCTCGTTTTCCCTTCCTATGCTAGTTGATTATCGTTCCCATAAGTTGTTTGTTCACAAAATCCCTAGGCATAGGAAGTGGGTTAGACTTAAATGTGCTAGTCATATTATTCATGATGCTCTCTTTATGTTTCAATTCTTATCTTTTATGCGAGCATAATTGAAATCATCTTGCCTAGCTAGGGGCGTTAAACGATAGCGCTTGTTGGGAGGCAACCCAACTTTATTTTAGTTTATTTATTTTTGCTTCTGTTTAAGAATAAATATTGCATCTATCTTCTGTTTAGATGTGGTTTTGTGTTTTAATTAGTGTTTGTGCCAAGTAGAACCTTTGGGAAGACATGTGTGAAGCTTATATGATCTTGTTGTGAAAAACAGAATCATTAGCGCTCGCTAGAATGGTCATCAGATTTTACTGGAGCATTCTATTTAGTTGATTCTTTTTGCAGACGATTAATAGACAAATTCCTCAAGTTTACCAATTTAGTTTTAATTTTTTGGAGTTACAAAAGTATGCGAACCTGTAGATTACTACAGCGTGTTCTGTTTTTGACAGATTCTGTTTTTCGTGTGTTGTCTGCTCATTTCGATGCATCTATGAGTAGTATTGGGAAGTATGAATCATAGAGAAGTTGGAATACAGTAGGTTTAACACCAATATAAACAAAGAATGAATTCATTGCAGTACCTTTGAGTAGTGGTTTGCTTTCTTATACTAACGGAACTCACAAGATTTTTGTCTAAGTTTTGTGTTGGGAAGTTCTCAAGTTTTGAGTATTGCTTTAATGGACTATGGAACAAAGAGTGGCAAGAGCCTAAGCTTGGGGATGCCCATGGCACCCCAAGGTAAAATTCAAGGACAAACAAAATCCTAAGCTTGGGGATGCCCCGCGAAGGCATCCCCTCTTTCGTCTTCATCCATCGGTAACTATACTCAGAGCTATATTTTTATTCACCACATGATATGTGTTTTGCTTGGAGCTTCAATTTAGTTTATTTTGTTTTTCTTGCTGCTTGAATAATATCCCAAGATCTGAAGTTCTTAAATGTCAGAGAGTCTTCACATAGTTACATAATTATTCAACTACTCATTTATCTTCACTTATATCTTTCGGAGTAGTTTGTTGTTTGCTCTAGTGCTTCACTTATATCTGTTGGAGCACGGTGGTGGTTTTATTTTAAGAAATAGATGAACTCTCATGCTGTCAGTGTACAAAAAGGGGGGGTACACTTTTTGTACCCCTATGACTATGCACGGGCAGTCTGAGCCACGGGCACCGCCGCACCAGGCAAGGCAAGGGAGGTAAGCCAGGGTAAGACCGAAGCTCAAGGGAACTAGAGCAACACCAAAGCCATGACCACAAAGAGAAAAGGGACGAAGCGGGTTCCCCCGGCAAGATCCTTGCCGGGAGCCAGTTTTAGCAGCCCTGGCAAGATCCTTGCTAGGGCCGGTTTTAGCAGCCCCGGCAAGATCCTTGCCGGGTTCGGCTTTAGCAGCCCCGGCAAGACCCTTGCCGCGGCAACTCGCCCCACTCCTACGGAGCAAATCACCCTTTAGTCCACTACCCCCATGGGGCCAGGATTAGGGAGACATCCCCGTGGTGGCATGCAGATCTTTGTGAAGATAGTCAAGATCAGATACGCACTAAGAAGACGATGACCCTTGGCGGGATCCCAGCCAAGGAAGACCACAAGACCTCCGGCAAGCACCTTGACGGGGCTGGCAGTAGGCGCCGCGACAAGACCCTTGCCGGGGCCGCAGCAAGGCCCTTGCCGAGGACATCCGCAGGGCCACCATCAGACCCACGCCAACTAAAACTTCCACCGCCTTATGTAGCTGCCGACCCAACCAGCTGGGCAAGCACCTACGTGGCGGCATGCAGATCTTCGTGAAGACCCACCATGGCGCCACCTCAGCTGCCTGCCTACCTACATGGCATCTCAGGCATCGCTGGCCAGGGCGCGTGTCGAAACAAGAAGGAGCGGCGACGGATAAGACAGATCTCTCCCCTATCCCCGATAAAGCAAGGATACCTAAGCAAGACGCATTAAATGCGCCTTGTCATGTAATGCGAGGGATAACCTCACATCACTGTACCCTTCCACCTCCTGTGTGCCACTGTGGCAACACCTTTTTCTATAAAAGGAGGCCCGAGGCGACTAGGAGGAGGATTCGGCTTTTTGGAGCTCCTCGCGCCCCCATAGCTAGCTGAAGAACACAGATATACAATCCACCAAAGCAGGAGTAGGGTTTTACGCATCCTCGCGGCCCGAACCTGGATAAACGAACCATGTGCTATCTGTTTGATCCGCTCTTTTCTCAACCCCGCGCCCCGGTAACCGTAGTAGGGATTCTTGTGATCCCATAGGTGTCGTTCCCAATACACCGACATCTTTGGCGCGCCAGGTAGGGGGTACCAGTTGTGAGAATCGGCTTTAGCAGTTAGTTCGACACTTCTTCATCATCATGGCACCCAAGAAGAAGACGACGGTGGCGGTTGGCCAGTCGGAAGCCGGACAGCCCGTCCTGACGCGGGCGAGCAGCGGACCGGTCGTGGAAAGGACCCGGGGCACTGCTCGCGAACACCAACACCGTCCCAGCAGCCGAAGTTTGGGAGGTGGCGATGTTTGTGCGCCTGGTAACGGGCCACACACCGCCAAATCCAAAGACGGGGTCAGGCCCTCCACTGGTGGCGCGGGGCCCTCTAGGATCGCTGCCGCATCAACCGAAGGCGACGCAAGGGCTTCTAGGACTCCCACGCCGGCCACAACAGCACGCTCCTCCCAAGCAGCGCGCGACGAACAGCATCATCACGCCGAAGATCCCGAGCATCGACGCGGGAAGAGCCCCGAGCACCACTCCCGAGACGTAGAAGACCTGCCCGCCCGCCGAAGCACTGGTGAAAACGGCGCACGACCGCGGGATCGCGATAAAGCTCCTCCCGACATGGTCAGGAGTCAAAGCGTGTCGCGGTCCGTGCAGGTTTTGCTACCACTAACCCCAGCAGAAGCCCTGGCGCGCGCGCAGTTGCTCCTCGACTTTCCTCCCATTACGGGGAAACTCGACGAATGGAGAGCCACCATCCGAAGCCTTGTCGCGGTCGCCAACAAGGATGAACCAAGTCCAGCGAGGCCCCCGGGTCGAAGCTCCGATTGGGTCGCACGCACCGGTGGCGGCAGGACCAGCAGCACCGTGGCCACGGTACATTCGCCTCCTCCTCGCCCGGTACCGCGTGTGTCGACTCGTCGAGACGTCGCGGGTGACGACATCTCCATAGCATCGTCCGACCCACGGACCCACGGCGACCAGCGTCAAGTTCTTTAGGAGCGAGCTCATGAAGACGCTCGAACCACCATCGAGCGCCGGCCCGGAGCGCGCCACCAGTCAGACAGGCGAGCAGGGCCTGCTGTGAACCGCCCAACACCGGAGAGCCCTGGAGGTCTACCTTATGAGGTAGGCTGTCCGGCTTTTACCCGTGAGCTGCGGCAGTCCCAGTGGCCCACTCACCGCACCTTCAAGTATGACGTTGGCGAGAAGTACAATGGCAAGACCCACCCGTCGGAGTTCCTCAGCATCTACACCATCGCGATGCAAGCTGCCAGAGCCCGCGACGATAAGGTGCTTGCGAAGTACTTTCCATCGGCTCTTAAACCCAACACCGTGTCGTGCTTGATGCACTTGCCGGTAGACTCTATTTCCTCCTGGTCGGATTCGTGCCATGAGTTTGTTGGCGCCTTTACTGGAGGTCACCAAGCCCATGGCCAAGCAAGTGACCTGCATGTCATTCCCCAGAAGGAAGGCGAGAGTCTGCGCAAGTATATACAAAGGTTCAGCCGGGTACAGTACAATATCCCTGATGTTCACCCTGCCGCCATCATCAGCGTGTTTCATCAGAACATGCATAACCGCAAGATGCGCGAAGAGCTGGCAATGACCAAGGTGAAAGATGTGGCAGACCTCTATGTTCTTGCTGACAGATGTGCCCGGGCTGAAGAGGGAACGAAGTAACCCGACGAAGATGCCGGCGTGGAAACCGACTCTTCAGATGAGGATGCTGCCGCCCCGGCAAAGAAAGGTCAGTGCCGCAACAGGAAGCGCAAAGGTAAAGTCGTGCTTACCATCGAGGGATTTGATGACGCCGACTCCGCCAAGAAAACCAAGGCGGATGACCCCGGCAAGGAAATTGTCGGGTGTGTCGCCTGCCGGGCCTTGGCGGCTGCCGAGAAGCCAGGAAACTCCGATAAGCAATACTGCAAGATCCATCGCACCAAAGGCCATGACCTCCAAAACTGCTGATAGGTTGACCTCCTTGCTGAGAAGAAGAGGGTTGAATATGAGAGGCGGGACAAGGAGAAGGGCCAGGACGGTGCTGACGGGTCCGACAAGAAGCGTGACGGCCAAGCAGGCCGTCGCGGCAAGGATAAACAGCAGGAGTGGCCCGCCCGGGGCCGTGACAGAAGGCCCGAAGACGACGATCACGAATAGGACGGCGATTCCGGCGACCAAGAGTTTCAGAAAGCCATGGAGGCCATGTGCGTCGATGGCGGTGCCTCGCTGCATACTTCTCACCGCCAGCTTAAACAGTGGGCACGTGAGATTACAGCGGCGGAGCCGTCGTCCTGTGCCCAAAAGCCACTAAAATGGTCCAGCACGCCTATCATTTTTGACAGTGAGGATCACATTGATCGCACTACTGCGGTCGGGTGCTTGCCATTGTTGGTTTCACCAACAATACGCAACCTCAAGGTGACAAAGATGCTAGTCGATGGCGGGGCCGGTCTAAACTTAATCTCACCTACCGTGATCGAGAAGCTGTAGATTCCTGACGGAGACCTCGAGGAGACGGGCACGTTTTAGGGGGTCAGCCCGGGGAGAAGTCAACCAAAGGGGAAGGCCATGCTGCCCATGAGTTTTGGAAGTGATCTGAACTACAGGACAGAAAGGATCGTGTTCGATGTCGCCAAGATCCCCTTGCCCTACAACGGGATCCTTGGCCGCCCAGCACTGGCCAAGTTCATGGCGGCGTCACACTACGCCTACAACACCCTGAAGATGCCAGGACCTATGACGATCATCACCATCCCCTCCGATAAGAAAGATGCGCTGATTTGCGCTGACCAACTATACCAACAGGCAGTTGCAGCAGCTGCCGCCACTAGGGCACTTGCTCCTGCCACTGGAGCCCCGGGCGGGAAGCAGAAGAAGAAGACCGGTGAGACCTCGGCCACCCACTCCACCAAGTGCACCTCTTCGGAGTGTAGTGCTCCCGTCGAGGACGTGCCAGAGAGCTCCACTGGCGGAAACAAGAAGTCCAGGGCCACACCACCGGGAACCAAGAAGGTTTCTGTCAAGGAGGACGGCACAGGAGGGGCTTTCACCATAGGCTCCACCCTTGACGACAAATAGGAAGACGCGCTCGTCACCTTCCTGCGGGCAAATGTCAATGTGTTTGCATGGCAAGTATCCGACATCCCCGGCGTTCCCAGGGAGTTGATTGAGCACCACCTTGCTGATTGTCCTCATGCGTGGCCCGTCAAGCAGAAGGTCAGGAAGCAAGCTTTGGAACGACAAGGTTTCATCACAGAGGAGATCTGGATTCTGGAAGCAGCGGGTTTGGTAAGAGGAGTGCTCCATCCAACGTGGTTGGCCAATCCGGTGGTAGTGCGCAAGGCGAATGGGAAGTGGAGGCTGTGTATTGATTACACAGATATCAATAAGGCTTGTCCCAAAGACCCCTTCCCTTTGCCGCGCATCGGCTAGATTGTTGACTCCACGGCTGGGTGTGACCTGTTGTCATTCGTCAATGCCTACTATGGCTACCATCAGATCTTCATGAAAAGAGAAGACGAAGAGAAGACAACATTCATCACCCCGTGTGGTACGTATTGTTTCGTACGAATGCCTTTCAGGTTGAAGAGTGCTGGCTCCACGTTTACAAGGGTAGTCCATATTGATTTTGAACCCCAGCTCCATAGAAATATGGAGGCTTATATGGATGATATAGTGATCAAAACTAAGAACAGGTCAACCCTTATACCGGATTTACAAGAAACATTTGCAAACCTACGCAAGATCAATCTCAAGCTGAACCCTGAGAAGTGCGTCTTCGGCGTCCCGTCCGGCAAGCTTCTCGGGTTCTTTGTGTCATAGCGTGGGATAGAGGCCAATCCGGACAAGATGAAAGCTATAGAATAGATTGAAGCACCCAAACGGGTCAAGGATGTACGTCGGCTTGCTGGCTACGTTGCCTCCATGAGCAGATTCATTTCCAAGTCTGCCGAGCGCGCCCTCCCCTTTTTCAAGATTTTTAAAAAGGCGGGCCCAACGGAGTGGACGCCAGAAGCCGAAGCAGCATTGCAAGATTTGAAGAGGTATCTTTCCTCCACGCCAGTACTAGTTGCGCCTAGGCCACAAGAACCGTTACTGCCATACCTGGCGGCAACGAACCAGGTGGTCAGCGCCGCACTAGTGGCGTAGAGAGAAATTGATGACGAGGTGATAGCAGCGACAGAGCCTGATGCCGTTGGTGCAGAGACGACACGACCGGTTGGAGTGCCGCCAAGGAAGAAAATGATGCAGCACCCGGTCTACTTTGTTAGCTCCCTCTTGCAGGGGGCTAGATCAAGGTACTCCGGTGTGTAGAAATTGCTCTTCGGCCTTCTTATGGCCTCAAGGAAGCTGCTTCACTACTTCCAGGCGCACGAGATCACTGTCGTCACTCGCCTCCCTCTACAACGGATATTGCACAATCTAGATGCAACGGGAAGAATTGTAGAGTGGGCACTAGAGCTGTCCAGCTTTGGCTTCAAGTTTGAAAATACCTCGACAATTCAAAGCCGAGTCCTGGCGGAGTTCGTTGCAGAATTGACCGCGACGCCTGATGAAGAAGCCCAGGAAACAGCTCTCCCCGGCAAAGAGGCAAGTTGCGACTGGATCATGTACTTTGATGGAGCTTTCTCCTTACAGGGCGCCGGGGCTGGCGTACTGCTTGTCGTGCCCACTGGAGAGCACCTCAAGTACGTGGTCCAGATGCACTTCCCTAGGGAGGTATCAACGAACAATACTGCCAAATATGAGGGGCTGCTTGCTGGTCTTAGGATCGCAGCAGACCTCGGAATCAAGAAACTCATTGTCAGGTGCGATTCGCAGCTTGTCGTCAAACAAGTCAACAAAGATTACCAGAGCCCGTTGATGAAGGCCTACGTCGATGAAGTGAGAAAGCTGGAAGAGCGCTTTGATGGTATACAGGCGGAGCACGTTCCCCGAGCAGAGAACGACATCGTCGATTACCTGTCAAAGCGCGCTGGCCTCAAGTTACCTTTGGAACCAGGTACCTTTGTGCTTCAGCTTTCTCAGCCATCCGTTGATCCATCAACAGAGCAAAACAAGAGGAGTAAATCAGGGCCCGGCAAGTACTTTCCCGCCGAGCTCCCCGGAGCCGCCGGCAAGGATGTTGCCGGGACACTGAGCCCGCCACAGGACGGCTAGCTCCGGCGGATCATCAAGCTCTTGCCGTCGAGACAACCACTCCTATAGCGGAGGAAATGCCTTTAGTCCTCGCCGTCGAGCCTCAGGCTCCAGCGTGGGCACAACTTACCGTCCGATTCCTCCAAACTGGGGAACTTCCTGAGGAGCAGGAAGAAGCGGAAAAAGTAGCCCGTCGATCTGCTATGTACCAGTTCGTCGATGACGTCCTGTACAAAAAAAGAACGAACGACGTGAAATTGAAGTGTATCCCTAGAGAGGAAGGACTGAGGCTGTTGGCAGAGATACATGGAGGCATATGTGGATCCCACATAGGGTCAAGAGCCCTTGCCTGCAAGGCATTTCGGCAAGGCTTCTTCTGGCCCACTGCCCTCCAGGATGCGACGACACTGGTCACCAGGTGTGAAGCGTGTCAGTTCCATTCAAAGAAACTTCATCAACCAGCTCAAGCCCTTCAAACCATTCCTCTCTCCTGGCCCTTCTCGGTCTGGGGGCTCGACATACTGGGCCCTTTCCCCCGCGATGTCGGGGGCTTTGAGTACTTGTACGTCGCAATCGACAAGTTCACAAAGTGGCCGGAGGTGGAGGCAGTGAGGAAGGTCACAGCTCTGTCAGCCCTCAAGTTCTTCAAGGGACTAGTGTGCCTTTTTGGTGTACCCAACATGGTCATCACCGACAACGACACGCAGTTCACAAGCCGCACCTTCATGCAATATACATAAGACCTCGGCAGCAAAGTCTGTTTCGCTTCCGTTGCTCACCCACGAAGCAATGGTCAAGCTGAGAGAGCAAACGCTGAAGTACTGCGAGGCTTAAGGACAAAGACCTTTGACAGGCTGCGCAAGAGTGGAAGGCGCTGGATTGATGAGTTGCCGGCGGTTCTTTGGTCGATCACAACGACGCCAAATTGAGCCACCGGCCAGACACCCTTTGCCCTAGTATACGGGGCAGAAGCAGTTCTCCCCACTGAACTCATATATGGGTCACCTCGAGTGCTCGCCTACGATGAGCTTGAGCAAGAGCAACTGCGGCAAGATGACGCAACACTCCTTGAGGAAGATCGTCTTCGGGCGGCTGTGAGAGCAGCACGCTACCAGCAAGCCTTGCGCCGCTACCATAGCCGCAAGGTCCATGCCCGAAGCTTTGAGGAAGGCGACCTTGTTCTTCGGCGCATTCAATCGTCCAAGAATACCAACAAGTTGACGCTGAAGTGGGAAGGCCCTTATCGGGTAATACTAGTTACCAGGCCTGGCACAGTCCGCCTGGAGACCGAAAATGTCGTTCCGGTGAGCAACTCCTGGAACATTGAGCATCTTCGCAAGTTTTAGCCGTGAGGCACGGCTTGTCGGGCCCCCCGGCAAGCCACCTTTTGTATAAGCCTTGCCGACAAGGCATGTAACCCTTTGTGCAAAGCCAGGCGCAGACCCCGAGCATAAATAAATGAAGCGTTGGCGCCCTAAGTTATAGCATGCATGCTAGGTCGAGTCTCGTCCTTGGTTAGGGTTGATAGAGCTTAGCGGCGGCTAACCCCTAGCTTAGAGGTCGAGCTTGCATCCCTTTGTCTTTCTTTTATCTTCTTTGGTTCATAGGACACACGAATATCCTTGCCGAAACCACTTGGGGAGAAGAAAAAGTAACAGACCAGCATCTAGGCCCCGACAAGCCAGTATTGCCGGGGGCTGCATGAGCAAAGATTCACCCACGTCAAACGAGGGTTGCCGAGGGCTGCAACTTCAGATAAGTTTTTCATCCCTTATCATGCATTCCATTATGGACTGAGGTACCGTGCTCCCATAACTCTAGGCCCCAGGGCTCGTTCCTGGGACCAAGTTTGGTCGAAGTCGCGGCAGTGAAAGGATGAAACAAGGAGCCCGAACCCGCCTCATCCCTGCCTCCGCCAAAGGTGTGAGAAAGGTAGAGCGAAGTGGGGAGACGGCAAGGCCTGTTGCCGGGCGAGAAAGTGTTTATCTTAAAGATATCAAGGATTTATTCCTTGTCATGGGTTTCACCCACAAACAAATGACCCGGCAAACATCCATTTTACATTAAAAACATTCCACTCAGGTACAGTCCATAAGGAATGAAAAACATGAACAAGGGGATTACAAGTTTTAAATTTAACAGACGCCCGAAGGCTTGCAAACTAAAAAGAGATAAGATGCCCGTAATCCCTTTCTTGTCCCTCTCCTCAGGAGGCAGGTCAAGGAGGCGAGAAGGGCAAAAGGAGCGCCTAGGCGAGCTACGGGTGGCCGAAGACACCAAGAGAACATCTTGGTGGCCGCCCAAAGGCTGGATGGTGATGGCGGCGCTGGAAGCAGAGCTCGGAGACGAGGCGGCAGGACGTCAATACGCGTCGAAGGCGTCGGTGCCCGCGTACTCCGACATGACGGCCTTGCCGCCCGCCCTCTTCCTCTTCCGCAGCCCCCCAACGCCAGCCGCCCAAGGGGACGGCCCCGAGAAGTTCAAGGAGCCGGCGACACAGATGATGGGGTCGCCGGTGCCACAAGGAGCGGCCCCGGACACCTAGTCGGACCCGTCATCCTGCCGCCTACCGCCCTCGTCGTCGCTGCCGCTGTCCTCCTCGTCACTCTCGCTCGAGGAAGAACCTTCACTATCAGAAGAGCTCTCCACGCAGGACCTTGCGCGAGTCCCGAAGTGCCCGAAGACCTTGACGGAAAGAAGGCCACCCTCCATCAACTTAAAATGGAGAGTGAGCCCATCCGTCAAGCTGTGGATATGAGTGAACGTCTTCCATCATCACATGAGGAGCAGGGAAGTCAACGCGGACCCGCGTGCCACTGATCCCACAGCCCCTCATGTGCAGCCGCAATGACTCCGGCGGATCCAGCTCCATCTCCTGCGCAAATGGAGTCGGGAGATGAAGGCGACGGCACGGCGGCCGGCAAAAACTGACGAAGAACTCACAAGGGTCATACCCAACATGGCCCTCCATTGGAGGAGGAGCTGCTGGCGGGGGCGAGGCCGGCGGGCCGCCCCGTCCTCCTCTTCCCCGAGCGCCCCAGCCTCGCCCACGACCTCGCCCCCTCCCCCTTCCCCACGCGGCCGGCTCTGCCACCGCAGGTGCAGGAGAAGGAGGGACGCGTTGTCGAGTGGCGACCCTCGCCGCCACCGTTGAAGGGTCGGGATTTCCTCTCTCCATGACGAATGGAAGAGAGGAGCAGAAGCTAAAGGAGGAAGAAGATGGAAGAATGCAGAACGCCATCCCTCCCCTCCCGCTCTTTATAAAGGGACGGGGTTGGGGCTCGACCGCCCCGCTCGGCCAATCAAGACACGGACGGCGCAGAGAGCCAGGACCGACCCGCCGCCCCAACCAGTGACGGCTCGGTTTCACGACTCCACCGTTTGCCACCCCAGGCGCATGGGAGACACGTGGCAGACGTGCAGAACCGAGGGGACGGGTGAGGCGACCTCTCCCCACCCCGTGATCGTGGGGAGTGGATGCCTTGAGGACCGCACCTCGGCCCCATTCAGTAAATGGGCCGCGCCTCCATGCCTCCCTCCGTTTATGGGGATGGCGCGAACCGCCCCTTTACTACAACGTGACGCATGCCTGCTGGAAACAACCCCACGCATGCCGCCCATGTCACGCGCATCCCTCCACACCGCGCCACGCGCGCGGATCGTGTGAGGCACGGCGCATGAAAAGTCTTACCATGGTAGGAACCGTCCCGCCTGCCCACGCACCGTTCTGGGCCTAGCCCAACAACGCCTCGCACTTATGTGTGCCCCAGGCCCGAGGTCTCCTGTCGGTGTACAAAAAGGGGGGTACACTTTTTGTACCCCTATGACTGTGCACGGGCAGTCTGAGCCACGGGCACCGCCGCACCAGGCAAGGCAAGGGAGGTAAGCCAGGGTAAGACCGAAGCTCAAGGAAACTAGAGCAACACCAAAGCCAAGACCAAAAAGAGCAGAGGGATGAAGCGGGTTCCCCCGGCAAGATCCTTGCCGGGTGCCAGTTTTAGCAGCCCCGGCAAGATCCTTGCCGGGGCCGGTTTTAGCAGCCCCGGCAAGATCCTTGTCAGGGCCGGCTTTAGCAGTCCCGGCAAGACCCTTGCCACGGCAACTCGCCCCACGCCTACGGAGCAAATCACCCTTGAGACCACTGCCCCCATGGAGCAAGGATTCGGGAGACATCCTCGTGGTGGCATGCAGATCTTTGTGAAGATAGTCAAGATCAGATACGCACTAAGAAGACGACGTCCCTTGGCGGGATCCCAGCCAAGGAAGACCACAAGACCTCCGGCAAGCACCTCGGCACATGCTTCACTTTATCCTTTTGAGAGTATATTAAAACATCATGGTAATGTGCTTAGGCTATAAAACTAGTCTTCACATGATAGACATCCAATATCAATGTAGTAAAAACATTCACACCAAGTGCATTGAATATGATGAGAAGTTGGATGCTTGATAATTGTTTTGAGATATGAGGATAGTGATATTAGAGTCATGGTAGTAAAGTAATTATGATATTGAGAAATGCTTGTGTTAAGGTTAGTGATTCCTGTAGCATGCACGTATGGTGTACCGCTATGTGACGAAGTTAGAGCATGAGGTATTTGTAAAAGTGTCGACCTTTGTGTGGAGGTCGGGGGCGCGCGATGGTTAACTCCTACCAACCTCCCCCCTAGGAGCATGCGTTGATTGCTTCATTTTGATGACTCGTAGATTTTTTCAATAAGTATATGAGTTCTTTATGACTAATGCTGAGTCCATGGATATTACGCACTGTCACCCTTCCACCATTGCTAGCCTCTCTTGTATCGTGTAGCTTTCGCCGATACCATACACCCACCATATATATTCCTCAAAACAGCCACCATACCTACCTATCATGGCATTTCCATAGCCATTCTGAGATATATTGCCATGCAACTTTCCACCGTTCCGCTCATATGACACGCTTCATATTGTCATATTGCCATGCATGATCATGTAGTTGACATCGTATTTGTGGCTAGGCCACCATGCATAATTTTTCATACATGTCACTCTTGATTCATTGCACATCCCGGTACACCGCCGGATGCATTCATATAGAGTCATACTTTGTTCTAGTATCGAGTTGTAATTCAATGAAAGTGTGATGATCATCACTATTACAGCATTGTCCCATGTGAGGAAAGGCTAAATAAAGAAAGCCCCTCCAAAAAAAGAAAAAAAAGGCCAAAGAAAAAAAGAAAGGCCCAAAAAAAAGAAAAAAAAGAGAAAAAAATAAAAGAAAAGAAAAAGGGACAATTGCTACTATCTTTTTCCACACTTGTGCTTCAAAGTAGCACCATGTTTTTCATGATAGAGAGTCTCATGTTTAGTCACTTTCATATACTAGTGGGAATTTTCATTATAGAACTTGGCTTGTATATTCCAATGATGGGCTTCCTCAAATGCCCTAGGTCTTCGTGAGCAAGCAAGTTGGATGCACACCCACTAGTTTGTGTTGTTGAGCTTTCATACATATTTAGCTCTAGTGCATCTGTTGCATGGCAATCCCTACTCACTCACATTGATATCTATTGATGGGTATCTCCATAGCCCGTTGATACACCTAGTCGATGTGATACTATCTCCCTCCTTTTTGTATTCTCCACAACCAGCACTCTATTGCACCTATAGTGCTATATCCAAGGCTCGCGCTCATGTATTGCGTGAAAGTTGAAAGGTTTGAAAGAATAGAGTATGGAAACAAGTGCTTGGCTGAAACCGGGGTTGTGCATGATATGAATATTTTGTGTGATGAAGAGGTAGCATAGCCAGACTATATGATTTTGTAGGGATAACTTTCTTTAGCCATAGTATTTTGAGAAGACATGATTGCTTTGTTAGTATGCTTGAAGTATTATTATTCTTATGTCAATATAGACTTTTGTCTTGAATCTTTCAGATCTGAACATTCATGCCACAATTAAGAGAACTACATTGAAATTTATGTTGGTTAGCATTCCACATCAAAAATTATGTTTTTATCATTTACCTACTCGGGGACGAGCAGGAATAAAGATTGGGGATGCTGATACGTCTCCAACGTATCTATAATTTTTTATTGTTCCATGCTATTATTTATGATGTTTTGGATGTTTAATGGGCTTTGTCATACACTTTTATATTATTTTTGGGACCAACCTATTAACCTAGATGTAATGCTCAGTATGAGACTATACCTCCTACGTGTCGAGGCACGACTTAAAGTCATAATCGCATACTAGAATGATCTCAAGTATGGTATCTTTGCACAACTCATGTAAAAGAGGGGATGAAAATGTAAAAGAGTAGTTGGCTTACACTCGCCACGTCACACAATGCATTACATAAACACTCATCATCCAAATAACATCCGAGTCCGACTACGGACGAAGATCCAAATGAAAGATAGCATAAATAAAGCAACACAAGGTCCCAATCATCCTAGTAAGAGCCCTACTGATCATACGGGTAAGACACGTAGTATCGCCCACGCTCTTCATCGAACTCCCGATACAACTCTGAACCACCAGCTATGTAGTTCTCAACGGTACCTGCATCTGGTGTTGTGTAGAATCTGTGAGCCACGGAGGACTCAACAATCCCGTTCCCGGGTAGCAATACTATCAAAGCCTGAGGTGTGGTAAAGGCTTAAACAAGGTTGCAGCAGCACTAGCACTAGATTACGTGTTTAGAGCGAGAAGAGAAAGTGCCAACGATCGTCAAATTGATCATGAAGTGATCCTAACTAAGCACGTCAAACATAACCCCATCGTGTTCACTTCCGAACCCCTTCGGAAAGCGACCGTCATGGTTACTCACGCTAGTAGTGTATTATGATCATAGTGACAAGTTTTCTACAATCGGATATTAACAAATTCCCATCTGCCACATAACCGCTGGCACGGCTTTCGAAAGATCAAACCTTGTAGGGGTGTCCCAACTTAGCCCATCACAAGCTCACGATCTGCGGAGTCGCAACTCCAAGGTGGGAAGACCCGAG
Source organism: Secale cereale (assembly GCA_902687465.1). NCBI lineage: Eukaryota > Viridiplantae > Streptophyta > Magnoliopsida > Poales > Poaceae > Secale > Secale cereale. The sequence goes on along the minus strand of LR738711.1, from coordinate 340,713,528 downwards.
TATTCTCGGAATCTCGTGCTCAAGATAATCCGACAAAGGTAAAAATAATCCAGCAAGACCTACCGGCATGCCGACACCCTGATAGTAGCCGCGCGTATCTCGTCTCAGGCCATGACCGGATAAGTCATCCTATAGGTTTTTACCAGCCCTTGAGTTTCCTCGAGGTGGCCCCGCAGTCTGCTCAGTTTGGACCAAAACTCATGTGGAGCACTGGCCCGGGTTCTTAATTAAGAAAAGGGTTTGCAAATCCCTATGCAAGTTTTAGTTATTAGGCAAATGTAAAACCAATGTTGGGCCTTGCTGGAAAAGCTTTAGCGCTAAGCGGGTTATCAAGGGGGGAACATAAACCCCAACCGTGTTAGGGACGCAAAATCAAGGGTGGAATATAACATCGGTTTGAATGGTTCCTAGGGTGTCATGAGTGGAACAAAACACCAAGCAAAGGCTTAGCCTTCTACCCATTGCCAAATATATAGGTGATTTAGTTTGATAGATTATATATTGTGATATCCCAACAATAACTTCTTCATGAAGCAAGAATCTTCAAATCTTCACCTTCAACTAACAACGCTATAAGATGGGCTGAGCGATGCTTACGTAGCCAATCAATGTTTTGCTAGGTTGGGTGGTTAGAGAGTTTCATGGCAACAATACGAGGCTGACAAACAGCCATAGGCATCGAGGCAATAAGCTAAAGAGCGAGACATCTAGCATAGGCAAAGATAGTACTGATATATGGGTATGGTCATCTTGCCTGTTGAATCCTCGGAGGGAACGTAACCTTGCTCCTCACACTCAACCTCGGTAGAAACCTCGTACTCCGTATCGTCACCGGGCTCTAACCAAACACAACAATGCAACAACGGAACAAAATCAATCAACATGCGGTGCTCAACCACATGATGCACGAACATGAAGCATATGAACATGGAAGAAATGATGCATGGCCTAGAGGTCACAAGAGTGCAACAACATCGTAACCAAATAAGATCATACACAAGCATGAAACAAGCAAAGGAACAACTTAACAAGTTTATGTAGTCTTCCAAACAAGCATGCAACATGTTTTAAAGAAGTTGGTTAACATGGCAAGGGTGCAACTAACATAACAGCAACATGCTAGCACATGTAAATGGGCAGGAATTAAATAACAACAATATCCAGAAACTCCCATATTAATTTATTTGCATTTGGGACAGATCTGAGAACTTCTGTGATAGAGCTGTCAAACATGCTAAACAACAGCACCAAAATATTCTACACATTTTTCTACCCCAAATGCATATAAAGTTTGTTAAATTTGGAGTTGTAGATATTTAGTTATGATTTTTACAAGTTTAAGCATATTTAAAACAAGTTTAAATTCAAACAACATTTAAATGTTTTTAAACATGGCAGCAAGTAGCATATTCATAATCTACATAAAATTCTAAGAACTTTTCATGTATAATTCAAATTCATCAGAAACATATTTATGCAGATATTAAATAAACAAGAAAAACAGAAAAAGAAAAGGAAAACAAAACAGAAAAAGAAACAGAAAATGCGCAGGGGCCAGAGTGACCCAGGGCTTTCTAGCCCAAGCCACTAACAGAGGGCCCGGCCGGCGCTGAGATGGCAACATGGGTGCGCGCGGGGGTGGAGATGGTGCTGAGTGCCTGGCAGGTGGGGCCCTGCTGTCAGCCACACAAGGAAAATAAAAAGTGGGCGAATACACCTGCCCCGCACCGGATTCGAACGCGAGACCTCTCGCTTACTGACGAAGAGATACACCACTGCGCTACTGAAAGTTTCACGACAGATAGCAGGAAGTTTATCTGAAGCCTAAACAGCAGAAAGCAGAAGCAGGGGAAGCGCTGGCCTCGTCGGAGCTACTCCGACGACCAAACCGTATGGCGGAGGGGTGCAAGATGCTCCCGAAGGAGTTCCGCATCCATCCAGCACGCTAGCAGCACCTACAAAGCACTACAGCGCCGGCGACGAGCAACGGCAGAACGGCGGCGGAGGAGCAACGGCGAGGCGATGCAGAGGCCTAGGCGGAGCACTGACTAGACAGGCAGCTTCTATACAACGAGACGAAGCTAACGAACTGCTAGTGAAGCACCAGAGGGGTCGAAACACTCGCCGGCGACGAGGTCCGACGGCGATGCGCTCGGGCGCTCGGAGAACTAGGTGCTAGAGGGCGCGCAGGAAGGGGAAAAAGGTACGCGGAAGAGAGGAGCTCACCACGAGCACGGCGGTGTGCTCGGCTGGCCCAGTCGTGGACAGAGTCGACGATGGCGCGTCTCGAACACCTACGTCCACCGGAGAGGAAGAAGAGGAAGAAGAGCTCATCGTGGAGGCGGTCGGGTCCGAGTAGTCGATGTAGACGAAGGAGTCGACGTCGTGGAAGCTGATAGACAATGTTGGCGAGGCTGCAGTCGACGAGGAGCTCGCTTGTGACGTGGTCACGCTCTCAGATGCGCTCGGCCATCGACTGGATCGACGGATCTGGGGTTGCTCAGCTCCCTAGGCGGCGACGAGGGCAAAGGGGAACCCTAGGAGAAGGGAGAGGACAAGCTGCGGGTTTAAAAAGGGAGCGGCGACGGCCTCGACTTCCGTGAGTTCACGGCACGACGTAGCGGGTGCGCACTGCTCTGTTCTGCTGACGGAGGAAGACGGCGACGTGGCCCTGTGACACAGACAGGTGGGGCCAGGCGCGAAAAAGCCACGGCGCGAAGGCTGCGCCTGTTGGCTGGGCATGCTGAAGAGATGGGCTGCGCAGCAGAGAGAAGTGAAGAGATGGGCCTGGGGGAGAGAGAGAAGGAGGAGGAGGCCCAGGTGCACTGATGGAGCTGCTTTTCTTCCCTTTTCTTTTATCCTCAGGCAGAAAAGAAAAAGAAAACGCAGAATAAAAAGAGAGGAGTTAGGGGAAAATAAAAATATCCCCATGCTCAGTGATTTATGCCCTATTTAAATAAATTGACCTGGACATTTTTAGAGGCAGAAAATTAAAAGGAGTTTGAATATAGTTCAAACTCTTGGTATTTTAAAACCCAACCAAATCATTTTCAAATAGGCTGATATTTGGTGGAGAGATTGTAGGCATGGTGCAAGATTTATAGGAGCAGAAAGAACAAAAGAGGGCTTGGTTATGAGGCTTGCACAAAAGTGCAAAGATAGGACAGAAGAAAAGAAAGAAGAAGAAGAAGAAGAATAAGAAGAGGGAGAAGGGGTAGGGTTAGCTAGGCATAGCTAAACCACACACACAACAACATCACAAGTCCTCACTCTCAGTCAACAATAAAGTAAACTAGTATGCCATGATGATATGATGATGAAGCAATGGAAGGATGCAAAGTAATAAATGATATGGCAATGCAAAGAAAATAAATTACAAGAACCCCCAAGGATAATGACAAGGATCAAAAGAGGAAGCTTTATTGCCATTATTGGAAAGTGTTACATATGGGGCATTACAAACTCTCCTACACTACAAAAAGATCTCGTCCCGAGATCTAGGACTGGAAGAAGGAAGGATACTCAGAACGAAGGTGATCTTCTTGTTCCCACATAGCTTCTCGGTCGGTATGGTGTGACCACTTAACTTTCAAGAACTTGATTGACTTGTTGCGGGTTTTGCGCTCAGTTTCCTCAATAATAGCAATAGGGTGCTCACGATAAGACAAGTCTTGTTGAAGATCAATCTCCTCGAACGGAATGGTGCGTTCAGGTGTCTTGAAGCACTTGCGGAGTTGAGACTCATGAAACACATCATGAACATTTGCAAAGTTGGAGGGAAGCTCAAGTTGATAGGCTTGATCGCCTCTTTTGTCAAGAATCTTGAAAGGGCCCACTTATCTCGGAGCAAGCTTTCCTTTGATACCGAATCTTTGGGTTCCCTTCATAGGAGAAACACGGAGATAGACATGATCTCCAATGTCGAAGGCCAAATCACGATGCTTGCCGTCATAGTAACTCTTTTGATGCAATTGAGCAGCTTTGAGATTCTCACATATGACTTTGCACATTTCTTCGGCTTCTGATATCAAATCTTTGCCAAGAAGTTGACGTTCACCAGTCTCGGACCAGTTGAGAGGGGTACGGCACTTTCTGCCATAGAGGATGTCAAAAGGAGCTTTGCCGGCACTTGCTTGGAAGCTGTTGTTGTAAGAGAATTCGGCAAACCGGAGACAATCTTCCCACTTCATACCGAAAGAGATGACACAAGCTCTCAGCATGTCTTCGAGGATCTAGTTCACTCTTTCAACTTGACCACTAGTCTGAGGGTGAAACGCAGTGCTGAAACAAATCTTAGTGCCCATGGCTGACTGAAAGGAGTCCCAGAACTTGGATGTGAACAAACTTCCACGGTCTGAGGAGATGACTTGAGGAATGCCATGGAACGAAACAATTCCGGAGGTATACAACACTGCCAACTGAGCTGCGTTGATGGATTCTTTGACGGGAAGGAAGTGAGCTACTTTAGTTAGCTTGTCAATCACTTCAAAGATACCATCATTACCCTTCTTGGACTTAGGAAACCTAGTGACGAAATCCATTTCAATGTGGTCGAATTTCCACTCGGGAATAGGTAGAGGTTGGAGGAGACCGGCTGGACGTTGATGCTCTGCCTTCACTCTTCTGCAGACATCACATTCATTCACGAATTGGGCAATCTCCCTTTTCATGCGAGTCCACCAGTATGATTGCTTGAGGTCTTGGTACATCTTGGAACTTCTGGGATGAATCAAGAGGAGGGAGTCATGTGCTTTGTTCATTATGAGCTTCCTGAGATTACCCTTGGGAACCACAAATCTGTCCTCAAAGAACAAGGTGTCTTTCTCATCAATACGATAGCATTTGTACTTGGGAGTATCGTTAGCAATACCATGTTTCACTTTCTGCACCATAGCATCACTTAGTTGGGCCTCATGGATCTGATATTCCAAGGTAGGAGCAACTTGAAGGTTTGGAAGGATGCCTTGCAGAACAACTTGGAGGTTGAGCTTCCTGAATGATTCACAAAGCTCAGGCTAGAACGGTTTGAGAAGGAGACTGTTGCAATATGCCTTTCTGCTTAAGGCATCTGCAATGACATTGGCCTTGCCAGGTGTGTACTCAATGCTTCGAGCATACTCTTGGATCATCTCAACCCAACGAGTCCGGCGAAGGTTCAGGTTTGGCTGTGTGAAGATATACTTCAAGCTCTTGTGATCGGTGAAGATGTCCACTTTTCTGCCCAACAGAAGGTGTCTCCACGTGATCAAGGCATGTAAAACTGCTGCTAGCTCGAGATCATGTGTGGGGTAATTCCTCTCATTTGGTTTCAACTAACGAGAAGTGTATGCCACAATCTTCTTGTCTTGCATGAGAACACCACCAAGACCTTGAAGAGAAGCATCACAAAAGACTTCATAGGGCTTGGACTCATCCGGAGGAGTAAGAACCGGAGCAGAAATGAGCTTCTCTTTGAGTGTTTTGAATGCCACATCACAATCAGGAGTCCATGAGTACTTGACATTCTTCTACAATAGGTTGGAAAGAGGCTTGGCAATCTTGGAGAAGTTCTCAACGAACCTTCTACAATAGCTAGCCAGACCAAGGAAGCTTCGGAGTTGCTTGACATTCTGCGGGGGTTCCTAGTTGACAATAGCTTCAACTTTCTCGGGGTTCAAAGAAATACCCTCAGCGGAGATGATATGGACAAGATATAAGACTTTATCCAGCCATACTTCACATTTGGAGAACTTCACATAGAACTTGTGTTCACGGAGTCTGTCCAGGACCAAATGGAGGTGCTTGGCATGTTCTTCTTCATTCTTGGAGAATACCAATATGTCATCCAGATTGACAAGAACATATTCATTGGTGTAGGGGTTGAATATGAAGTGCATCATCCTCGCGAAAGTGGGTGGAGCATTTGCGAGACCAAAGGACATGACCGTGTATTCATAAGAGCCAAAACTCGTTCTGAATGCAGTCTTGGGAATATCTTCTGCACGGATACGGATCTGGTGGTAACCCTTCCGGAGATCGAGCTTTGAGTACACCTTTGCTCCTTTGAGCTGCTCGAACAATTCATTGGCATTGGGGAGCGGATACTTATTCTTTATTGTCTTCTTGTTCAATGGCCGGTAATCAACGCAAAGGCGTTCCGTGCCATCCTTCTTCTTGACAAATAGAACACCACAGCCCCAAGGAGAAGTGCTAGGCCTGATTAGACCCATACGCTCTTGCTCATCGGGTTGTTTCTCCAGCTCCTTCAACTCATCAGGAGAAAGCTTGTACGGACGCCGGCATGCTGGCTCGGTACCAGGCTCGAGTTCAATGATGAATTCAACTAGACGATGGGGAGGCATGCCTGGAAGCTCTTCAAGGAAAACATCTTCATACTCATTGACCACCGGAATCTGAGAGATGGCATTAATCTCGCCCTTGTCATTGAGAGAGAATATCCTGATTGTGTTATCTCGAGAGGCGAAGATAATCATGTCTTCATCAGGATGAGTAAGCTTGACTTCCTTATTTGCACAATCAATGTTTGCATCATGCTTGGAAAGCCAATCCATCCCAAGAATAAGATCAATGTTGGAGTTACCGAGAATAACCGAAGAAACCAGAAAGTGGTAATCACCCATATGAATAGATACATCCGGAGCCATCAAATTAGAAGTCATGTTTTTGCCCGGAGAAATAATTCGCAACTTCTTATCCACAAATGCCGAAGTGAAATAATGCTTGGTAAAGAATGGTCTTGACATGAAGCAAAGTGATGCACCAGAATCAAACAATACTTTTGGAGGAATAGAGTTAACTGAGAGGTTACCCAATATCACATCAGAAGAATTTTCTGCTTGAGCTGCATTCATCAGATTCACTCTTGCTGCCTTGGGGTTGTGCTTGACAATAGCAGTGCTGATAGGTGGAGGAGGCGGAAGGCGCCTTGGGTTGGGACACTTGTTAGCATAGTGACCCTTCTGAGTGCACTTGTTGCAAACCACTTCTGAGAGAGGACGGTGATAAGGACCACTTGACTTCGAAGCTTGAAAGTGAGTCCTGGACTGAATGCTTGGGTTGAGTGGGTGTGAGAAACCACGGCCACCAGAGTGCTTGTTGTTGTTGTTTGGAGGGCGGAGGGCGGAGCACTGGAGGAGGCGGAAGCCAGAACTTCTTCTGCTTTGCGACCACTTGGCAAGAAGAGGAGGAGTGAATAGCGTCTCTGATCGTCTTTTTGGAAGCTTCAATCTTGAGCTGGGCTGCCTCTTGCTTATGAGCCATGTTATAGAATTGATCAAATTCATCCGGCTCAAACAAGGTGAGAGCTAGTTGGAGTTCATCCTTCAGACCACCACGGAACTGATAAATCTTGCTCTTGGCATCTGGGATATCTTGCTTGGCATAGCGGACAAGGTTCTGGAACTTGCCATTGTATTGATAGACGGACATGGTGCCTTGCTTCAGGTTGCGGAATTGCTCACGCATGCCTTCAATGACACTAGTTGGAATGTGGTGAGAGCGGAAATCCTTGCAGAAGTCAGTCCACGAGATTTCACGTCCACCTATGGAATCTTTGTACTGTTGCCACCAATCAGCAGCTTGATCCTTGAGTTGGAAGGCAGCAAACTTGACATAATCCTCAGGTCTAACATTATTGCATTCAATGTGCTTCTTGATGTCTGTTATCCAGTCTTCAGCATCTAGCGGATCCACAGAGTAACTGAAAGACTTCGGTTGGTTTGCCAGGAATTGGTTGAGGGTTGCAAAGTGAGGTTGATTGAACAGATTTCCTTGGCCTTGGTTCCCATGACCACCTTGATTTCCTTGGTTGGCTTGAATGTTCTGCATCATTTGCATAAGCATCTGGGTGTTCTGGTTGGTCGCTTGCATAATTGCTCTCCAGGCCTCAGACGGATGAGGAGGGGAAACAGGATGTTCAGGAACACGCTCTTCTTCACCCTCTGGGTTAGCGTTGGGAACCTTCTTAGGAGCCTTCCTGAATGAGATGACGACTATTAGCCATTGATTGAAATATATAAGCTGAATCAATGGCTAGAACTTGCAACATAAGTCTTCACAAGAACATTCTAACAAAATGAACGAATGTTATCCACAGTTTAATGGTACAACAATCTTCTTGAGAAGCCACTTGGGAGAACAAAAGGTAAATAAAAACAACAAGGAGCAGATAGAACAAATACAAGATAGAAGCTTCGTTACACATGTTCATGCTGAAAGCTCATGGAACGTGTTACAAAAGGGTTTTGCAATCCCCGGATCAGCATAGCCAAGGACCCTTTAAGATCCAACTCCCGATCGGAACAATGCCCATAAAACCACTACACTCAATGTAGAACCCCGAACTCCATATCCTGCATTCGTTGGAAGAATGCCTACGAACTACTAGATGAACCCACCTATTAATTTCCGAAAGTTTCCGGTTATGCAATTGGGTGTTGGGGATACAGGGGAAGCACCGCGCACTCAACTCTAATCCTACATCCATCTGTATCCATCATTCAACACATAACCAGTTATTTTCGGAACCGTTTACCTCGGACCTTCGATACGCATCTGCTATACAAGCTATGGCAATACTCCCGAACTACCTCCCCAGTACTGGGTGATGTCGGAGTTATCTTACCACTAACCGCATAAAAGAGTTTTCGATGTCGGTCGTCTTAAGTATTCCAGAACTGTCGCGATAGATTTGTGACGACAACACCTCGGAGCTCAACTCCCCGAGACACTGCCACAACCCCTAAATGATAGGAGGCATCGAGAACAATGTTCTCGTTGCCAAGACATCGGAACAATCCAAACAATACTCGCGTGATCCTAAAAAAATAGTGCATTTTTTAGAGTAGAAGAGATAGAACATCGTCAGGAGTCCTCACCAGAGTGATAAAGGGATGAGGAGTACAAGAAATCCTACTCTCCGATATATATATAGGACTCAAAACATTTTCATGTGTGTGCCTAGACTCAACCGTCAACGATTCGATCAATCAGCGGGGGCTCCTAGGTCGGAGAAGGCTCTGATACCAACTTGTAATGCCCAGTTTGAGACTATGCCTCCTACGTGTCGAGGCATGACTAAAAGGCATAATCTCATAGTAGAATGATCTCAAGTATGGTATCTTTGCACAACTCATGTAAAAGAGGGTATGAAAATGTAAAAGAGTAGTTGGCTTACACTCGCCACGTCACACAATGCATTATATAAACATTCATCATCCAAATAACATCGGAGTCCGACTACGGACGAAGATCCAAATGAAAGATAACATAAATAAAGCAACACAAGGTCCCGATCATCCTAGTAAGAGCCATACTGATCCTCCAGGTAAGACAAGTAGTGTCGCCCACGCTCTTCATCGAACTCCCAATACAACTCTGAACCACCAACTGTGTAGTTCTCAACAGTACCTGCATCTGGTGTTTGTGTAGAATATGTGAGCCACGGAGGACTCAGCAATCCCATTCCCAGGTAGCAATACTATCAAATCCTTAGGTGTGGTAAAGGCTTAAACAAGGTTGCAGCAGCACTAGCACTAGCTTACATGTTTAGAGCGAGAAGAGAAAGTGCCAATGATCGTCAAAGTGATCACGAAGTGATCCTAACTATGCACGTCAAACATAACCCCACCGTGTTCACTTCCCGAATCCCTTCGGAAAGCGACCGTCACGGTTACTCACGCTGGTAGTGTATTATGATCATAGTGTCAAGTTTTCTACAACCGGATATTAACAAATTCCCATCTGCCACATAACCGCGGGCACGGCTTTCGAAAGATCAAACCCTGCAGGGGTGTCCCAACTTATCCCATCACAAGCTCACGATCTGTGGAGTCGCAACTCCAAGGTGGGAAGACCCGAGTATTCTAGGAATCCCGTGCTCAAGATATTCCGACAAAGGTAAAACTAATCGAGCAAGACCTCCCGGCGTGCCGACACCCTAATAATAGATGCGTGTATCTCGTCTCAGGCCACGACCGGATAAGTCATCCTACGGGTTTTTACCAGCCCTTGAGTTTCCTCGAGGTGGCCCCGCAGTCTGCTCAGTTTGGACCAACACTCATGTGGAGCACTGGCCCGGGTTGTTAATTAAGAAAAGGGTTTGCAAATCCCTATGCAAGTTTTAGTTATTAGGCAAATGTAAAACCAATGTTGGGCCTTGCTGGAAAAGCTTTAGCGCTAAGCAGGTTATCAAGGGGGGCCCATAAACCCCAACCGTGTTTGGGAGGCAAAATATGGGAACATAACACCGGTTTAAACGGTTCTTAGGGTGGCATGAGTGGAACAAAACACCAAGAAAAGGCTTAGCCTTCCACCCATTGCCAAATATATAGGTGATTTAGTTTAACAGATTATATATTGTGATACCCCAACAATAACTTCTTCATGAAGCAAGAATCTTCAAATCTTCACATGCAACTAACAACGCTATAAGAGGGGCTGCGCGATGCTTACGTTGCCAATCAATGTTTTGCTTGGTTGGATGGTTAGAGAGTTTCATGGCAACAATAGGAGGCTGAAAAACTAACATAGGCATCGAGGCAATAAGCTAAAGAGCGAGACATCTAGCATAGGCAAAGATAGTAGTGATATCTGGGTATGGTCATCTTGCCTGTTGAATCCTCGGAGGGAACATAACCTTGCTCCTCACACTCAACCTCGGTAGAAACCTCGTACTCCGTATCATCACCGGGCTCTAACCAAACACAACAATGCAACAACGGAACAAAATCAATCAACATGCAGTGCTCAACAACATGATGCATGAACATGAAGCATATGAACATGGAAGAAATGATGCATGGCCTAGGGGTCACAAGAGTGCAACAACATCATAACCAAACAAGATCATACACAAGCATGAATCAAGCAAAGGAACAACTTAACAAGTTTATGTAGTCTTCCAAACAAGCATGCAACATATTTTAAAGAAGTTGGTTAACATGGCAAGGGTGCAACTAACATAACAGCAACATGCTAGCACATTTAAATGGGCAGGAATTAAATAACAACAATATCAAGAAACTCTCATATTAATTTATTTGCATTTGGGACAGATCTAAAAACTTCTGTGATAGAGTTGTCAAACATGCTAAACAACATCACCAAAATATTCTACATATTTGTCTACCCCAAATGCATATAAAGTTTGTTAAATTTGGAGTTGTAGATATTTAGTTATGATTTTAACAAGTTTAAGCATATTTAAAACAAGTTTAAATTCAGACAACATTTTAAATGTTTTTAAACATGGCAGCAAGTAGCATATTCATAATCTACATAGAATTCTAAGCACTTTTCATATATAACTCAAATTCATCAGAAACATATTTATGCAGATATTAAATAAACAAGAAAAACAAAAAAAGAAACAGAAAATGCGCAGGGGCCAGAGTGACCCAGGGCTTGCTAGCCCAAGCCACTGGCAGAGGGCCCGGCTGGCGCTGAGATGGCAACGTGGGTGCGCGCGGGGGTGGAGACAGTGCTGAGTGGCTGGCAGGGTGGGGCCCTGCTGTCAGCCACACAAGGAAAATAAAAAGGGGGCGAATACACCTGCCCCGCACCGGATTCGAACGCGAGACCTCTCGCTTACTGACGAAGAGACACAGCATTGCGCTACTGAAAGTTTCACGACAGATAGCAGGAAGTTTATCTGAAGCCTAAACAGCAGAAAGCAGAAGCAGGGGAAGCGCTCGCCTCGTCGGAGCTGCTCCGGCGACCAAACAGCACGGCGGAGGGGTGCGAGATGCTCCCGAAGGAGTTATGCATCCATCCAGCACGCTAGCAGCACCTACAGAGCACTACAGCGCCGACGACGAGCAACGGCAGAACGGCGGCGGCGGAGCAACGGCTAGGCGATGCAGAGGCCTAGGCGGAGCACTGACTAGACAGGCAGCTTCTATACGACGAGACGAAGCTAACGAACAACTAGCGAAGCACCAGAGGGTTTGGAACACTCGCCGGCGACGAGGTCCGACGGCGATGCGCTTGGGCGCTCGGAGAACTCGGTGCTAGAGGGCGCGCAGGAAGGGGAAAAGGTACGGGGAGATAGAGGAGCTCACCACGAGCATAGCGGTGTGCTCGGCTGGCCCAGTCGTGGATGTAGTCGACGACGGCGCGTCTCGAACACCTACGACCACCGGAGAGGAAGAAAAGGAAGAAGAGCTCGTCGTTGAGGCGATCGGGTCCGAGTAGTCGACGTAGACGAAGGAGTCGACGTCGTGGAAGCTGTTAGACAACGTTGGCGAGGCTGTGGTCGACGAGGAGCTCGCCGGCGACGTGGTCACGCTCTCAGATGCGCTCGGGCATCGACTGGATTGATGGATCTGGGGGTGCTCGGCTCTCTAGGCGGTGGCGAGGGGAAAGGGGAACCCTAGGAGAAGGGAGAGGAAAAGTTGCGGGTTTAAAAATGGGGACGGCGACGGCCTCGACGTCCGAGAGTTCACGGCACGATAGCGCGGGCGTGCGCTGCTCTGTTCTGCTGACGGAGGAAGACGACGACGTGGCCCTGTGACAAAGACAGGTGGGGCCAGGTGCGAAAAAGTCACGGCGCGACGGCTGCGCCTGTTGGCTGGGCCTGCGGAAGAGATGGGCAGCGCTGCGGAGAGAAGAGAAGAGATGGGCCTGGGAGGAGAGAGAGAAGGAGGAGGAGGCCCTGGTGCATTGCTGGAGCTGCTTTTTTTCCCTTTTCTTTTATCCTCGGGCAAAAAAGAAAAAGAAAAACACAGAATAAAAGGAGAGGAGTTAGGGGAAAAGAAAAATATCCCCATGCTCAGTGATTTATGCCCTATTTAAATAAATTGACTTGGACATTTTTAGAGGCAGAAAAATAAAAGGAGTTTGAATATGATTCAAATTCTTGGTATTTTAAAACCCAACCAAATCATTTTCAAATAGGTTGATATTTGGTGGAGAGATTGTAGGCACGGTGCAAGATTTATAGGAGAAGAAAGAACAAAAGTGGGCTTGGTTATGAGGCTTGCACAATAGTGCAAAGATAGGACAGAAGAAAAGAAATAAGAAGAAGAATAAGAAGAGGGAGAAGGGGTAGGGTTAGCTAGGCATAGCTAAACCACACACACAACAACATCACAAGTCCTCACTCTCACTCAACAATAAAGTAAACTTGTATGTCATGATGATATGATGATGAAGCAATGCAAGGATGCAAAGTAATAAATGATATGGCAACGCAAAGAAAATAAATGACAAGAACCCCCAAGGATATTAACAAGGATCAAAAGAGGAAGCTTTATTGCCATTATTGGAAAGTGTTACATATGGGGCATTACACTAGATCCCAGTGCTAGTTTCTGTTTTATCCTTGTTTTGGAGTTTTACAGAAAAGGAATATCAAACGGAGTCCAATTGACCTGCCAATTTTGATGATTTTTTCTGGATCGAAAGAAGCCCCTGAAGTAAAAGAGTTGGGCCAGGAGAGCCTTGGGCTACCCACGAGGGTGGGGGGCGTGCCCTGGGCAGGTGGTGGCGCCGCCCTATCTCGTGGACAGCCCGGAGACCTCCCTGACTTGTGCCCTACGCCAAAAAATCCTATAAATACTGAAACCTTTGGAAATTAACCTAGATCGGGAGTTCCGCCGCCGAAAGTCTCTGTAGCCACCGAAAACCAATCTAGACCCCGTTCCGGCACCCTGACGGAGGGGGGAACCCTCACCGGTGGCCATCTTCTTCATCCCGGTGCTCTCCATGACGAGGAGGGAGTAGTCCACCCCCGGAGCTGAGGGTATGTACCATTAGCTATGTGTTTGATTTCTCTCTCTCATGTTCTTGAGATGGCACATTCTTGATGTATCACAAGCTTTGTTATTATAGTTGGATCTGATGATGCGTCTCCCCCTCTACTCTCTGGTAATGGATTGAGTTTTCCCTTTGAAGTTCTCTTATCAGATTGAGTCTTTAAGGATTTGAGAACACTTGATGTATGTCTTGCATGTGTTTATCTGTGGTGACAATGAGATATCACATGATTCACTAGATGTATGTTTTGGTGATCAACTTGCGGGTTCCGTGACCTTGGGAATCTATGCATAGGGGTTGGCACACATTTTCGTCTTGACTTTCCGGTAGAAACTTTGGGGCACTCTTTGAAGTACTTTGTGTTGGTTGAATAGATGAATATGAGATTGTGTGATGCATATCGTATAATCATGCCCACGGATACTTGAGGTGACAATGGAGTATCTAGGTGACCTTAGGGTTTTGGTAGATGTAATGCCCAGGATGGAGTTATACCTCCTACGTGTCGAGGCACGACTTAAAGGCATAATCCATCCTAGAATGATCTCAAGTTTGGTAATCTTTGCACATCTCATGTAAAAGAGGGGATTGTAAACAAAAAAAATAGTTGGCTTACACTCGCCACGTCACACAATAACATAACATCTCTCAATTATCATACATTAAGAATATCACAACCCTCTAAGGGCAAAATCCAAATGTCAAGATACCAAACTGAAATAAATAAACCACAGGCGGATCGAATCCTAGTAGGAGTCTCCACTACTGATCATCCGGATATCGCACATAGTACCGACTACGCTCCTCGTCGTACTCCCAATCCAGCTCGGTGCCATCACCTGGATAGCTCACGACTGGACCTGCATCTGGTGTGGTGAAGTAACTGTGAGCCACAGAGGACTCAGCAATCCCATTCCCGGGTAACAAGACTATATAAGCCTTTGGGAGAGGATAAGGCTGAAGAAAAGAATAAGTGTCTGCAGCAGCAACTAGCAACTAGCTTACGTGAGTGAGTGCGAGAAGAGAAAGCCTCGAACGAGAAGTGATCACGAAGTGATCCTAGCTACAAGCTCAACAAACATAACCCCTCCGTGTTCAACTCCCGAATCCCTATTCGGAAATTGACGGTCACGGAACACACGCTGGTAGTGTATTAGAAACATTGTGTCAAGTTATCTACAACCGGATATTAACAAGCTCCCATCTGCCACATAACCGCGGGCACGGCTTTCGAAAGTTCAAACCCTGCAGGGGTGTTCCAACTTGACCCATTACAAGCCCATGATCCGCGGAGTCGCAACTCCAAAGTGGGAAGACCCGAGTATTCTCGGAATCCCGTGCTCAAGATATACCGAACTAAGGTAAGGCTAATCCAGCAAATCCTCCCGGCGTGTCGACACCCTGATAGTAGCCGCGCGTATCTAAGTCTCAGGACACAACCGGATGGGTGATTCTACGGGTGTATACCAGATACCTCGGGTTGCCCCAAGGCGGCCCCGCAGAACCCCCGTTTCGGACCAACACTCATCTGGAGCACTGGCCCGGGGTTGTTGATTAAGAAAGAGGGTTAATTACTCCCTATGCAAGTTTAGTTTGTTATTAGGCAAATAGTACCAATGTTGGGACTTGCTGGAAAAGACTTAGCACTTAGCGGTTTATTGAGGGGGTCCCATACACCCCAACCGTGTTAAGAACGCATAATCAAGGAACATAACACCGGTTTATACGGTTCCTAACGGCATGAGTGGAACAAATCACCAAGCAAAAGGCTTAGCCTTCCACCATTGCCAATATATAGATGATTTCATTTTAAGCATTTATATAGTGTGATATAACCCAACCAAACTTCAACATGAAGCAAGCATCTTCGGTCTTCACCTGCAACTAGCAATGCTATAAGAGGGGCTGAGCGAAGCGTACTTAGCCAAGCAACGGTTTGCATAGGTAGGTTGGTTAAACATGCAATGGTTACAAGTAGGAGGCTGACAAGAAGATCATGGGCATCGAGGCAAAACTATAGATTGGAACTACTAGCAATAGGCAAAGATAGTAATGTTATCGGGGTTCGGTCATCTTGCCTGAAGAGAAGTCGCTCGGATCGTAAGAAGGGTCCTCGTGCTCAACCTCGTTGGAAACCTCATGCTCGTACTAGAACTCGGACTCTGCTTCCGGCTCAAAACAAAACAATCACACCAAGCACCAATCAACAAGATGCAATGCGCACTCGAAAAAGATGAATGCATGATGGATGCACTAAGGATGCACACGGAGCACGGAAAACATCACTCAAGCAAAACACCTCAAAACATGATAACAATATGATATTGTGAAACTACACGGAAAATCAGTCAAGTTTCATGTAAGATTCGCTGAAATCGGAGTTACGGGCTAAAAGTTATGCCCGAAACAAGAAATGAGCGTAAGCTGAAAATTACAGCAACATAGCAACTTCGGAGCACAAAATAATTAAGCTACATCACTCAAATATCATGGAAAAGGACATGAACACAAACTAGACATATAATACAGCAACTAAGTCCAAAGGTGCACCCCCAACGGAGCCACGGATCAATAGCAATGATCTTGGACATATAGAACTTGACAATAAAATTCTGGCAGCAGAATTTTATTGAAACTTTGGAGCAAAAGATAAACATGCTACAGCCACTTAAATAGGCATGTGAGGACATTAATGGAAATACAACAATATATACTACAAGGAACAATCAAGATCCACTCCCAAACTAACATGGTTTGTCCTAGAGCAGCACACGAACATGGCATCGGAACGTTGCAGATTTCAGACTTAGTGAAAAACCACTAAGTCCTAAAACAGCAATTTCATCACCTCGAAACTAAACATGGCAAGCGGTAAGCACCTCATCAAAGTACACATGATGGTGATTCCGAAACACACAAGCATGCTTCATGGAGATAAACACAACGATAGCAACGAGCTTAACAAGATGGCATTTCATAACAAGTGAAACAACATCACAGCCACATGGAACTTTGCAACGATGATAAACATGGCAAGAATAAATCTAACATGCTACCTAGCACATACAACATGTAGATCATGGCAAGACGAACACGTGGACATGTCATTTGCATCATTCGGACAAACGAGCTAAAAGATATCACATGGCAAAGATGGCATAAAAACATCACATAACAGCAGTTTATATCATGATGCACTCTTGCAACAGCAAAACAAGCACCTAGATGATCTCTAACATGCATGACAACAAGAGATGAAACGTAGAGCACGATCCCACGAACGTCTGGACATATAATATGCGCGAATCGGACAACCACACACAAAGTTATGCATGTTTGAAAACTGCATCAGACAACTAGATCTCAGGGACTTAGAAAAAATAACCACCTCCCCAGTCAACGGACTGGTCAACGGGTCAACGGGCGGTGGCGGAGGTCAAACGTAGAGCACGATCCCACGAACGTCTTGGGCCCACGGGATACCGGATCGGGCGGCTAACGGGGCGGATCTGGAGGCCCGGCCCGCTAGCCCCCAGATCGGATCGGCGAGCTCGCTCCCGAGCTTCGAGCGGCGGCGAGCCGTAGCTGGCCCTCGCGGCGGGCCCGTTTGACCCTCGTTTAGATGCTATGATGAAATTTCTGTTTTAGGACTTAGTGGTTTTTCACTAAGTCTGAAATATGTAACGTTCCGATGCCATGGTCGTGTGCTGCTCTAGGACAAACCATGTTAGTTTTGGAGTGGATCTTGATTGTTCCTTGTAGTATATATTGTTGTATTTCCATTAATGTCCTCACATGCCTATTTAAGTGGCTGTAGCATGTTTATCTTTTGCTCCAAAGTTTCAATAAAATTCTGCTGCCAGAATTTTATTGTCAAGTTCTATATGTCCAAGATCATTGCTATTGATCCGTGGCTCCGTTGAGGGTGCACCTTTGGACTTAGTTGCTGTAGTATATGTCTAGTTTGTGTTCATTTCCTTTGCCATGATATTTGAGTGCTGTAGCTTAATTATTTTGTGCTCCGAAGTTGCTATGTTGCTGTAATTTTGAGCTTACGCTCATTTCTTGTTTCGGGCATAACTTTTAGCCCGTAACTCCGATTTCAGCGAATCTTACATGAAACTTGATTGATTTTCCGTGTAGTTTCACAATATCATATTGTTATCATGTTTTGAGGTGTTTTGCTTGAGTGATGTTTTCCGTGCTCCGTGTGCATCCTTAGTGCATCCATCATGCATTCATCTTTTTCGAGTGCGCATTGCATCTTGTTGATTGGTGCTTGGTGTGATTGTTTTGTTTAGAGCCGGAAGCAGAGTCCGAGTTCGAGTACGAGCACGAGGTTTCCAACGAGGTTGAGCACGAGGACCCTTCTTACGATCCGAACGACTTCTCTTCAGGCAAGATGACCGAACCCCGATAACATTACTATCTTTGCCTATTGCTAGTAGTTCCAATCTATAGTTTTGCCTCTATGCCCATGATCTTCTTTTCAGCCTCCTACTTGTAACCATTGCATGTTTAACCAACCTACCTATGCAAACCGTTGCTCGGCTAAGTACGCTTCGCTCAGCCCCTCTTATAGCATTGCTAGTTGCAGGTGAAGACCGAAGATGCTTGCTTCATGTTGAAGTTTGGTTGGGTTATATCACACTATATAAATGCTTAAAATGAAATCATCTATATATTGGCAAGGGTGGAAGGCTAAGCCTTTTGCTTGGTGATTTGTTCCACTCATGCCGTTAGGAACCGTATAAACCGGTGTTATGTTCCTTGATTATGCGTTCCTAACACGGTTGGGGTGTATGGGACCCCCTCGATAAACCGCTAAGTGCTAAGTCTTTTCCAGCAAGTCCCAACATTGGTACTATTTGCCTAATAACAAACTAAACTTGCATAGGGAGTAATTAACCCTCTTTCTTAATCAACAACCCCGGGCCAGTGCTCCACATGAGTGTTGGTCCGAAACGGGGGTTCTGCGGGGCCGCCTTGGGGCAAACCAAGGTATCTGGTATACACCCGTAGAATCGCCCATCCGGTTGTGTCCTGAGACTTAGATACGCGCGGCTACTATCAGGGTGTAGACACGCCGGGAGGATTTGCTGGATTAGCCTTACCTTAGTTCGGTATATCTTGAGCACGGGATTCCGAGAATACTCGGGTCTTCCCACTTTGGAGTTGCGACTCCGCGGATCGTGGGCTTGTAATGGGTCAAGTTGGAACACCCCTGCAGGGTTTGAACTTTCGAAAGCCGTGCCCGCGGTTATGTGGCAGATGGGAGCTTGTTAATATCCGGCTGTAGATAACTTGACACAATGTTTCTAATACACTACCAGCGTGTGTTCCGTGACCGTCAATTTCCGAATAGGGATTCGGGAGTTGAACACGGAGGGGTTATGTTTGTTGAGCTTGTAGCTAGGATCACTTCGTGATCACTTCTCGTTCGAGGCTTTCTCTTCTCGCTCTCACTCACGTAAGCTAGTTGCTAGTTACTGCTGCAGACACTTATTCTTTTCTTCAGCCTTATCCTCTCCCAAAGGCTTATATAGTCTTGTTACCCGGGAACGGGATTGCAGAGTCCTCTGTGGCTCACAATTACTTCACCACACCAGATGCAGGTCCAGTCGTGAGCTATCCAGGTGATGGCACCGAGCTGGATTGGGAGTACGACGAGGAGCGTAGTCGGTACTATGTGCGATATCCGGATGATCAGTAGTGGAGACTCCTACTAGGATTCGATCCGCCTGTGGTTTATTTATTTCAGTTTGGTATCTTGACATTTGGATTTTGCCCTTAGAGGGTTGTGATATTCTTAATGTATGATGATTGAGACATGTTATGTTATTGTGTGACGTGGCGAGTGTAAGCCAACTATTTTTTTGTTTACAATCCCCTCTTTTACATGAGATGTGCAAAGATTACCAAACTTGAGATCATTCTAGGATGGATTTATGCCTTTAAGTCGTGCCTCGACACGTAGGAGGTATAACTCCATCCTGGGCATGTGCTGAGGGATCAAGGTGTATAGTAACCAAAAGAGACTGCAGCAGCTGTAGTTCCTCAAAGGCTTCGATGGACAGAGGTAAATGGAAATTCTGTATTTCACTTGGTTCCTGGAAGAAATCCTTGACAGTGATAAATTCATTGATTACAAATGAAAACAGATGCGGAAATCTGGTCTGAAGGGAAATCACCCTATTATCAATATGCCATTTATCCGTCCAAAACAAGACTGTCTCACCCGAAGAAACCTGTGGGATGGCGAGGGAGCAGAATTGATCATAGAGCCGAAAGATGTCCCTCCACCAGAAGGAGCCACAGTTGCGAGTAGCTTGAGGAGGAGAGGAGACGTAATAAGTGTCCCAGATCAATTGGACCCAAGGAATATCCAATTTGTTAAAAAATTTGAATAGGTGCTTCATGAGTAAAGCCTCATTTTGAGTTTCCAGATGGGTGATACCAAGTCCACCACATTTCTTGGGTCGGCATACAAGGTCCCAGGCAGCGAGAGATTGGCGAGGCGTCTCCGAATTTCCTCTCCATAGACATTGGCGCATGATCCGTTCCAGTTGTTTAATAATGCCTTTTGGGAGAGACAGAGAGCACAAGAAATAAATCGGCATGGAAGCTAGGACCGATTGAAGGAGTTGAAGGCGGCTGCCCTGGTTCAGCAAACATGATGAAGCAGACAGTCTCCTCTCCAGGCGATCCACTAGCGGTGTTAACTCTGCCACAGTTGGCCTCGAGGTGCCCATAGGCAAACCGAGGTATGTGAAGGGGAGAGTACCCACCTCACAGCCAAGAAGTGACGCAATGCGGGAGCCTTCTTCATCAGATAGGTTTAAAGGAATCAGTGAAGACTTGCTAAAGTTAACATGGAGCCCGGTGGCCTGAGCAAACTTATCGAGCATCTGTTTCAGAGCAAGGAGCTGGTCATCAGCGGCTGGAAGAATGATCAGGGTATCATCAGCGTACTGAACAATTGGGTAATCATTGGAGCTGGTAGGTATTGGCATTTGTAGAATGTTACGAGAGCACATATCATTCACCACCGATTGAAGAAGATCCACTGCAATGACAAAAAGAAGCGGGGATAAAGGGTCCCCTTGGCGCACTCCAGTTCTGCAGTGGAAATGCTGTCCAGGAACACCATTAAGAAGCACAGAAGAAGAGCCAGACGATAATAGAGAATTAACCCAGCCAGTCCAGCGCTTGTCAAAACCCTTATAATGCAACATCTGGAGAATGGTATCATGTTCCAGAGTATCGAACGCCTTCGTGAAGTCAAGCTTGAGAAGCACAATGGGCCGTTTGGAAGCATTGCATTGGTGTATGTATTCGAAACACCAAGCTAGGCAGTCCTGGATTGATCTGCAACGTAGAAAACCATATTGGTTTTTATGGATGCACCGGAGGATTACCTGTTGCAGTCTGTTAGCTAGCAACTTCGTCAGAAATTTCAAACAGGTATTGGTCAGAGAGATAGGCCGAAAGTCTCCCACCACCTCAGGGCTTAACTTCTTCGGAATGAGGGTGATGAGGGAATTGTTCAAGCATTCAAGGTCACACTTGCCCTCATAGAAGTCTCGGACAAGGGATAAGAAGTCCTGTTTGAGAATTGGCCAACATTTCTTCAAGAACAGACCAGAAAACCCATCAGGGCCCGGAGCACGATCAGGGGGGATGTTTTTGATCACTTCCTCCACTTCTTGCTCAGAAAAAGGCCGAGACAGATCTTCAAGGCCATCAACCTTGGCAATAAGGGTGGCAAGGTCAAAGTCCATCGTAATGCCCTTAGCATGGCCCATACGGTGCTTGAAATCAGACCAAAACATAGTCGCCAGTTGTTGATGGTCAGAAATTACTTCACCCTCAGCATTTCTAAGCGAAGAGATGGTATTCTTGCGATACCTCTCCGTGGCCATGGCATGGAAGAATTTGGAGTTCTCCTCACCCACTTTAATGGTTCTGATCGTGCAACGCTGCTTCCAATATATGAACTGCATGTGCAGGATATCCGCAAGGTGTGTTTTAACAATGCGGCGGAAGTTCGTTTCAGGCCAACTCAAAGGGCGACAGTCCTCAAGTTGGTCAAAGAAGAGAATAACCTTGTTGCAATCCTCGATAAGTGCCTTCACCGTAGCCAGCCGAATATGCCATTGCTTCAGGGCATAGCGTAGGGCTTTGAACTTTGCCGATATTCGTGATGCAATATTGGTCTGCCTGAAGTTTCTGTTCCACACCGATGAGACACACTCAAAGAAGCCAGGGAGATCAACCCAGTAGTTCTCGAATCGGAATACCTTGGCCTTAGGGATGCTCGTGGCAATCGAGACAACACAGGGCACGTGATCAGAGGCAGTTCTGGCTAGGGGATAGACCAGAGTATTGGGGTGATCCTGCGTCCATGCAACTGAAGTAAAAAACCAATCAAGCTGTTCGAGCAGTGGGTGAGCTTGCATATTGGACCAAGTGTATTGTCTGCCTTTGATTGGTAGTTCAATGAGGCCAAGATGCCCGATGATTTCATTGAACAAGAACATATCGTTAATGTTGCCCCCTGGAAGATTACGATTGTCCACATATCTCATGAAGTTAAAGTCACCTAGAAGAAGCCATTTGTCATCCACATTAATATTAAGGTTATAGAGCCACTGAACAAACTCGTCTCGGGCAGGGCCCTGACAAGGTCCATAAACTGTCACAAGAGTCCAGACTTCAGAGGTGTGAGCCGAGCTGAATTCCACGACGATACCATAAGGTTTAGCCATGATTAGCTTGCCAATGAAAAAAGCGGAATTCCATATGACTACAATACCACCAGAGGCCCCAACTGAAGGAACATACACAAAATTATCAAAACGCCTGGGGCAGAATTTACGGAGGAAACGATGATCAATATGCATGCACTTGGTTTCCTGGAGGCAAATAACAGAGCATCCACTTTCATCAATCTTTTGCTTGACAGCAAGTTGACGTGCCTCCGAGTTAAGACCCCTAACATTCCAGCAAAAGACCTTCCAAGCTCTACAGTTGGTTTGATTCATGGGGAACATGTAGAAAGCAGAAGCAGCATGAATCACGCAGTGATCCATAGAGTAGCATATTACATAACAGAGCCATAAAGTTCAGAACAAAGTAAATAAAACAAAGATAAATGGCGATTTGGGAGGTACGCCATAGACCCAGACTTGTGAGAGGTTTAATGATCATCAGAACTCGTGCTGCTGGTGACAGACGGATCCGCCGTAAGCTTCTCCTTGGTCATTTTCTCCTGAGCGATCCGAAGACGAGTGCCAATGCGCTGGAGGTCGTCAATCGAGCACAGAGGGGGGGGCGGAAGGCCATGCGCAGACGCCTTCGTCTTGCGCTTCTTCGGGGCAGAGTGATGGCTCGATTCGTCAGGCACCGGGACTTGACGAAAGCCTCCCTTGAGAGCGGAAAGGCGGGCGCTGCGGCGTACCTCAGAGACCACGAGGGGTGTAGCCGCCTTACGGCCGCGCTTCCTTGGCATCTTGGCAGAAAACTGGAATGCTTCCGTCACCGGGCAGGAGATGTCGTCAAAGCAGAGCGCGCGGGCCACTGGCTTCTTTGCAGGACCAGATAATGCGGTGTTGCAGTCCGCCCGCAGAGCAATGTCGAACCCAGACAAGGTGCAGTTGAAATCCCATACACTGAGAGGCAGCTCGAAAGGCAAGAAATCCTGTTGGTGAAGAGGTCTTGGAACCGCTGAGACCCACTGGAGCGGCAGCAAACGCTCGAAGCTGCGCTGCCATTGCAAACAAGGTGGCAATTCAGGTCCGTAGAGGGTCAGAACCATACCAACATGAAGCGGTGGTTGATTGACAGCAACGGCAACATCATCATTGTTGATGGAATTTTCAGAAAGCTGTAGAACCATGGATTCCTGGGATTGCTCCTCATCATGCTGGTTATCGTCCACCTGTTCCAAAATGTCCTCGGGCTGCTGCTGGAAACCATGGTGTTGCTCATGGACTGGTGGAGGCACATCATTCCAGCCCAGTTCCGGAAATTCAGGCAGAACCATCCAGTTGAGATTATCAGCCACCATTTGACCAGGCAGGGGGTGTGGATTCCCGTTGGCAGGCATAGGATCTTCGTCAGCGGGCAGAACATCCGCAAAGTCTGCAGAGAGGATGTAGACAGGTACTGTCCAGGAGACGCGTGCTCCACCAAAGTCTGAATATTCTCTGTATACAATATCGCGCGGCACAAGGGAGGGAGCAGGAAAAGATACATACGCCAAGGTACGTCCAAGAACGGGATCCTCCTGATGCCAGTAATGGAATCTGCCAAAAGAGCCAATCGCATCCGCAATATAGGCTGTTCTCCTGTAGTCAAGCGGGATGCCAACAAGCATAATCCAACCTCGGCGGAAACCATGAACAGCCCGATAATTGATGCCCTCGTCATGGGGTATGAATCGGACGAACCGATCATTGCCAAGATCAAACGGAGGGTGATCCACAAGAGTTTGCCTAGCAACAGCACTGCGGAAGCGGAATAGCCCTACGCCTTGAATCCAAGGTTGTGTATCCAGAACAGCGCGTCCAAGCTGATTGACTACAAAGTCACTGACCAGGTTGCGGAAGAGAGGAACCTCGGCCTGAAGAGGTGCAGGCTCCACAATGGCGATGGCGAAAGCCTCGTTTTGCCTGTCGGGGGCCACTGCCGGCGAGAAGAAAGCCCGTGGAAGCCTTAGCGGTCCGCCGTCGATGATGTCGAAGCCCTGTGGGAGGAAGTCCATTGGGTCGAGCTCGAAGTTTGCCATGGCTGGTGGTGGTTGCTGGGGATTGTTTGGTGGCGGGGGTGTGGGCGGTGGAGTGGGCGGCGGGGCTGAAGCAGGTTGCGGTGGGGTAATGGGCGGCGGCTCGGATGGCAATGGTGGAGGCGATGGGGTGGCAGACGCGACGAGACTGGACAAGGGCGCAGAGCGGCCGGCTGGGGAGGAAATCGAAGCGGCAGGCGATAAAGAATCCTTAGACTGGATTTGAGCCGCAATATTGACCCGGGGGACCCACTTGTAAGCGGGGGAAGGTGCAGAGTCCGCACAGGATTTCGCTCTGTGGCCCAAACGGAAGCATTTTCTACAGCGGATTTGATTAGAACACGTTACCGTTGCGTGTTTCATTGAGAGACAATTTTTGCACTTCCAAACTTGAAACACCATATCATTAATAAAATCCTCATCTGTAACAGATAGGCAATTACTGTTCGGAGAAATAAGATTGGTAGTCTCCGACGAGGCGAAAGAAGCAACCGGAGGGATACGGTTTCCGTGGGCCTCAGGGGGACGGGCCGATGGAGCGCCCAGGCTTGGAAGGTCCGACTGGGCCACGGGGGGAGTTTTCTGCGGCGAAGTAGCCGTGACAGCCGTGACTTGTGGAGCAAGAAAATCCGAAATTGGTGCAGTTTGATCCAATCCTGAAATAACGGGCGTAAGTTTCGCCGGGACGTTGATAGTTCCAAAAGAGATGGGTGGCGTGGCCACCGTCCACTGGAGGTTGCTCGCCGGCGGCGAGGAGAGGATGACACGTTCACGAGGATTAATTTCATAACCGGCCTCAGCAACGGTATCAATGCACGCTTGAGTAGCAGGATATCGGTAACCCCGGCAAGCTGGGTATTGCTGGAAAGTAGCAAACGAAATCCTTTTCCCCGATGAAGCACCCGAACGTAAAGATGATCTGGTTGGGGGTTTATGCATGGCCAAAAGTCCAAGAGTAGCCCGCTTTTTAGATGGACTAACAAGAATCCATTCTGCATCACATTCTTTCTTCCAGATCTCAAACTCACGTCGCCAGTTCGGGCCTCCATGCCCCCAGAGGTGAAAGAAGCATTTGAATTGCATGCAAGCAAAAGAACGCAGCTGCAGGATATAAAGCCCAACTTTCTTGCAAGAAACAAAGAAAGAAAATACCTTATCCTTAATATGAGAGACCATGAAATCAATAGCAGAACCTCCAAGGGCTGATTCAAGGGCAGCCGCAACTGAATCCTCAGTAAGACGGAAAATGTGCCTGCTGAAGGACACCACCATAACAAAATGATGCGTGTCGTCCGAAGGATGGATCGTTTGCCCACAAACGTTGAAAACCCTAGATGCAAAGTCCAGCCCCGCCGAAAAGTCCAGATCCAAAGTAGATCCACGAGAGGAACCCATAGGAGATGGGTGTGGGCGTGTAGATCAGAGGACGCTGGATCCAATGAGCGGAGCAGATCAAGTAGACACCGGCGGGAATGGTTGTTCGCCGGAAGCCTAGGTCACGGGGAGGAGGGAGGGAGGGAGGGTGGGTGCACCCGAACGTATTCCATGGCTCTAGCAGCACGTCAAGACTTCGGACAACCATTCTTCACTGAAGTAGTCTTCACTGCTGCTTGGAATATCTGGACCCAGAGAAATGGCAAAGTTTTCAGGAATGAACAACCTAGCTTCAGATCCTGGAGAAGAAACTTTGTGTATGATATTTCCTTACTTGCACATAGAATTAAATGTAAATATAGAGATAGACTCCTCTCCTGGATAGCCTCTCTCCAGTAGACTAGCTGTAAGTCCCTTCCCCTTTTCTCTGTATGTACTTAAGACATTTGTACTCTATTCCCTCTCTGGGATTTTATGATAATAAAAGACTGTGAGGCTGTTGCCTTGCAGTACATAGTCAAAAAAAAAAACTCCATCCTGGGCATTACAGTAGATTTGTGTTTTAAGGTGTTATTCTAGTACGAACTCTATGATAGATTGAACGTTACTATGGACTCTTGAATAGATCGATCAGAAAGAATAACTTTGAGGTGGTTTCGTACCCTACCATAATATCTTCGTTTGTTCTCCGCTATTAGTGACTTTGGAGTGACTCTTTGTTGCATGTTGAGGGCTAGTAATATGATCCAATTATGTTATCCTTGTTGAGAGAACTTCCACTAGTGAAAGTATGATCCCTAGGCCTTATCTCCTATCCTTGCAACACTATTTATGCTCACTTTTACCACTTGCTACCTTGTTGTTTTTATATTTTCTTATTACAAAAACCTATATCTACCATCCACATTGCATTTGTATCACCATCTCTTCGCTGAACTAGTGCATCTATACAATTTACCATTGTATTGGGTGTGTTGGGGACACAAGAGACTCTTTGTTATTTGCAAGGTTGTCAGAATCGTGATTCTATTATACGATTCTACGACTTTACGATCCAAACTAACCCTTCTGATTCTACGATTTTAGTCACTAGAATCTACGTTTCTACGATCCTGATAGTGATAATTCTATGATTTGCGATCCTACCATCGAAGCTCCGATTCGATTCAGAATCACGATTCTGACAACCTTGGTTATTTGGTTGCAGGGTTGTTTGAGAGAGACCATCTTCATCCTACACCTCCCACGGATTGATAAACATTAGGACATCCACTTGATGGAAATTTGCTACTGTCCTACAAACCCCTGTACTTGGAGGCCCAACAACGTCTACAAGAAGAAGGTTGTGTAGTAGACATCATCAGGTTTGCAATTTGGAATATGACAGGACGCAGGCTCAAAATTTACTAGCGGTTATAAGTGCGGCACTCTTCTCGGAGGGCGTAACATGGGCACGTACTCCTTCTCGGCCGCGTACGTGGCGTTTGCACCATACGGTACACCACATTAGCCAACGTCCGCACATGTCTTATTCCGACAACTGTGCGCGCTCGTTATTACCATCACACACGCTTATTTTAATTTGAATGTGTGTGCCCGTCTAGCGCACACATGTTGATCTATCTAACTATTTCAGTTTGTTGTGGCTAATCGCAAACAGTTCATACGTGTGAAGTGTATGCCATCAATCACACACACTTTTTTTGCTAACAATCGCAGACACTTTGATTTGGCTGACCCATTTCTGTTCCATTGCCTAATCGCAAATAGTTAATCCTTCTGAAGCGTATGCCCTCAATCGCACACACCTTTATCTAGCTGCCCATTTCTATTGTTCCTCCTCATAAAAAAATAGTTCATCCGAGTGAACCATATGATGTATATCGCACACGCCTCCATCCGGCTGCTCGTTTCTTTTGTTCCTCCTCATCGCAAACAGTTCATTGAACTGAACTGTATGCCCTGCATCCCACACACAACTAAAATCTGAACCGTGTTTGATGTCTCTGCCATCGCAAACGTTTTGCACCTTTTTGACGGTTTTTTACACCCCCATTTGCGATTGTGGCATAGTACACAGTTTTGTCGATGGGTCTCTGATCGTAGTGTCGCGTTAGCAGCAACCTGCAGTAGTGTAGGGTTTGAGATGAGATGGTGTTGTTGAAGATGTTGATGAGGATTACCCTCCCCAAGATGGGAGAGTGTTGGTGATGATGATGACAATGATTTCACCGTCCGAGAGGGAAGTTCCCTGGCGGAATCGAGACAGCAACGCTTCATCCCGAAAGTATTTTTTTGATTTTTTCTAGGACAACATCGCTTATATACAAGAAGATGGGCACCACAGGAGGGCCGAGGAGGCCACGATACACCAGGGCGCGCAAGGGGGGCCTGGCGTGCCCAGGTGAGTTATGACCACCTGGTGGCCCCCCTCTGGTGTTTATGGACTCCAATATTTCTTAAATATTCCATAAAAAATCCTCGTGGAGTTTCATGTCATTTGGAGTTGTGCACAATAGGTAGTTTGTGAAGGAAATATGCCCTAGAGGCAATAATAAAGATGATTATTTGTATTTCCTTATATCATGATAAATGTCTTTTATTCATGCTAGAATTGT
This sequence comes from Secale cereale, assembly GCA_902687465.1. Taxonomy (NCBI): domain Eukaryota; kingdom Viridiplantae; phylum Streptophyta; class Magnoliopsida; order Poales; family Poaceae; genus Secale; species Secale cereale. The sequence goes on along the minus strand of LR738711.1, from coordinate 340,684,995 downwards.
ATTAACCGGAAACTTAGTACATGTGTGAATACATAGACAAAACAGTATGTCCCTAGTATGCCTCTACTAGACTAGCTCATTGATCAAAGATGGTTATGTTTCCTAGCCATAGACATGAGTTGTCATTTGATCAACGGGATCACATCATTAGGAGAATGATGTGATGGACAAGACCCATCCGTTAGCATAGCACTATGATCGTTTAGTTTTACTGCTATTGCTTTCTTCATGACTTATACATGTTCCTATGACTATGAGATTATGCAACTCCCGAAGACCGTAGGAACACCTTGTGTGCTATCAAACGTCACAACGTAACTTGGTGATCATAAAGATGCTCTACAGGTGTCTCCGAAAATATTCGTGGTGTTGGCATAGATCAAGATTAGGATTTGTCACTCCGAGTGTCGGAGAGGTATCTCTGGGCCCTCTCGGTAACACACATCATAATAAGCCTTGCAAGCAAAAGACTAATGAGTTAGTCACGAGATAATGTGTTACGGAACGAGTAAAGAGACTTGTCGGTAACGAGATTGAACTAGGTATAGAGATACCGACGATCGAATCTCGGGGAAGTAACATACCGATGACAAAAGGAACAACGTATGTTGTTATGCGGTTTGACCGATAAAGATCTTCGTAGAATATGTAGGAACCAATATGAGCATCCAGGTTCCGCTATTGGTTATTGACCGGAGATGAGTCTCGGTCATGTCTACATAGTTCTCGAACCCGTAGGGTCCGCACGCTTAACGTTTGATGACGATCGGTATTATGAGTTTATGAGTTTTGATGTACCGAAGGAGTTCGGAGTCCCGGATGAGACCGGGGACATGACGAGGAGTCTCGAAATGGTCGAGACGTAAAGATTGATATATTGGACGACTATATTCGGACATCGGAAAGGTTCCGAGTGATTCGGGTATTTTTCGGAGTATATGGGCCTTATTGGGCCATACGGGAATAGAGGAGAAAGGCCAAAAGGAAGGAGGCGTGTGCCCCCCCTCTGGTCCGAATTGGACAAGGGGTGCAGCCCCCTTTTCCTTCCCCCTCTCCACCTCTTTCCTTCTCTCCTACTCCGGAAAGGAAAGGGGAATCCTACTAGGACTTGGGAGTCCTAGTAGGACTCCCCACACTTGGCGCGCCCCCTCTAGGGCCGGCCTCTCCCTTGCTCCTTTATATACGGGGGTAGGGGGCACCCTAGGACGCACAAGTTGAATTGTTCTAGCCGTGTGCGGTGCCCCCTCCACAGAAACACACCTCGGTCATATCGTTGCAGTGCTTAGGCGAAGCCCTGCGCCGGTGAATACATCATATCCGTCACCACGCGGTCGTGCTGACGAAACTCTCCCGTGAAGCTCAACTGGATCAAGAGCTCGTGGGACGTCATCAAGCTGAACGTGTGCTGAACGCGGAGGTGCCGTACGTTCGGTGCTTGATCGGTTGGATCGTGAAGAAGTTCGACTACATCAACCGCGTCACTTGACGCTTCCGCTTCCGGTCTACGAGGGTATGTAGACACACTCTTCCCTCTCGTTGCTATGCATCTGGTAGATAGATCTTGCGTGATCGTAGGAAAATTTTAAAATACTACGTTCCCCAACAGTGGCATCATGAGCCAGGTCTATGCGTAGATGATATGCACGAGTAGAACACAATGAGTTGTGGGCGATACTAGTCATACTGCTTACCAGCATGTCATACTTTGCTTCGGCGGTATTGTGAGATGAAGCGGCCCGGATCGACATTACGCGTACGCTTACGCGAGACTGGTTTCACCGTTACGAGCACTCGTTGCTTAAAGGTGACTGGCGGGTATCTGTCTCTCTCACTTTAGCTGAATCAAGTGTGTCTACGCCCGGTCCTTGTGAAGGTTAAAACAGCACATACTTGACGAAACATCGTTGTGGTTTTGTATGCGTAGGTAAGAACGGTTCTTGCTAAGCCCGTAGCAGCCACGTAAAACTTGCAACAACAAAGTAGAGGACGTCTAACTTGTTTTTGCGGGGCATGTTGTGATGTGATATGGTCAAGACATGATGAGTTATACGGTTTTGTATGAGATGATCATGTTTTGTAATGTTATCGGCAACTGGCAGGAGCCATATGGTTGTCCCTTTATTGTATGAAATGCAATCGCCATGTAATTGCTTTACTTTATCACTAAGTGGTAGCGATAGTCGTAGAAGCAATAGTTGGCGAAACGACAACGATGCTACGATGGAGATCAAGGTGTCGCGCCGATGACGAAGGTGATCATGACGGTGCTTTGGAGATGGAGATCAAAAGCACAAGATGATGATGGCCATATCATGTCGCATATTTTGATTGCATGTGATGTTTATCTTATTATGCTTCTTATTTTGCTTAGAACGACGGTAGCATTATAAGATGATCCCTTACTAAATTTCAAGGTATAAGTGTTCTCCCTGAGTATGCACCGTTGCGAAAGTTCGTCGTGCCGAGACACCACGTGATGATCGGGTGTGATAAGCTCTACGTTCAAATACAACGGGTGTAAGCCAGTTTTGCACACGCAGAATACTCGGGTTAAACTTGACGAGCCTAGCATATGCAGATATGGCCTCGGAACACTGGAGACCGAAAGGTCGAGCGTGAATCATATAGTAGATATGATCAACATAAGATGTTCACCATTGAAACTACTCCATCTCACGTGATGATCGGACATGGTTTAGTTGATTTGGATCACGTGATCATTTAGATGACCGGAGGGATGTCTATCTAAGTGGGAGTTCTTAAGTAATATGATTAATTGAACTTTAATTTATCATGAACTTAGTCCTGGTAGTATTAGCATATCTATGTTGTAGATCAATAGCTCGCGATGTTGCTCCACGTTTATTTTTTATATGTTCCTAGAGAAAACCAAGTTGAAAGATGTTAGTAGCAATGATGCGGAATTGTTCCGTGATCTGAGGATTATCCTCATTGCTGCACAGAAGAATTATGTCCTTGATGCACCGCTAGGTGACAGACCTATTGTAGTAGCAGATGTAGACGTTATGAACGTTTTGACAAAAGCTCGATATGATGACTACTTGATAGTTTAGTGCACCATGCTTTACGGCTTATAACCGGGACTTCAAAAACGTTTTGAAACGCCACGGAGCATATGAGATGTTCCAAGAGTTGAAATTAGTATTTCATACTCATGCCCGTGTCAAGAGGTATAAGACCTCTGACAGTACTTTGCCTACAAGATGGAGGAGAATAGCTCAACCAGTGAGCATGTGCTCAGATTGTCTGGGTAGTACAATTGCTTGAATCAAGTGGGAGTTAATCTTCCAGATAAGATAGTAATTGACAAAGTTCTCTAGACACTATCACCAAGTTAGTAGAACTTCGTGATGAACTATAATATGCAAGGGATGACGAAAGTAATTCCCGAGCTCTTCACGATGCTGAAATCGGCGAAGGTAGAAATCAAGAAAGAGCATCAAGTGTTGATGGTTAACCAGACCACTTGTTTCAAGTAAAGGGCAAAGGGATAGAAGGGGAACTTCAAGAAGAATGACAAGCAAGTTGTCACTCCCGTGAAGAAACCCAAAGCTAAACTCAAGCCTGAAACTAAGTGCTTCTACTGCAAAGGAAATGGTCACTAGAAGTGGAACTGCCCTAGATATTTGGCGGATAAGAAGGATGGCAAAGTGAACAAAGGTATATTTGATATACAGATTATTGATGTGTATTTTACTAGTGCTCATAGCAACCCCTCGGTATTTGATATTGGTTCAGTTGCTAAAGAGTAGTAACTCGAAATGGGAGTTGCATAATGAACAGAAACTAGTTAAAGGATGAAGTGACGATTTGTATTGGAAGTAGTTCCAAGATTGATATGATCATCATCGCACACTCCCTATACTTTCGGGATTAGTGTTGAACCTAAATAAGTGTTATTTGGTGTTTGTGTTGAGCATGAATATGATTTGATCATGTTTATTGCAATATGGTTATTCATGTAAGTTAGAGAATAATTGTTGTTCTGTTTACATGAATAAAACCTTCTATGCTCATACACCCAATGAAAAATGGTTTGTTGGATCTCGATCGTGTAATACACATATTCATAATATTAAAGCCAAAAGATGCAAGGTTAATAATGATAGTGCAACTTATTTGTGGCGCTGCCGTTTAGGTCATATTGGTGTAAAGCGCATGAAGAAACTCCATAGTGATGGACTTCTGGAATCATTTGATTATGAATCACTTGGTGCTTGCGAACCATGCCTCATGGGCAAGATGACTAAAACTCCGTTCTCCGGAATCGTGGAGCGAGCAATAGAGTTGTTGGAAATCATACATACTGATGTATGCGGACCAATGAGTGTTGAAGCTCGCGGCAGGTATCGTTATTTTCTGACCTTCACTGATGATTTGAGCAGATATGGGTATATCTACTTAATGAAGCACAAGTCTGAAACATTTGAAAAGTTCAAAGAATTTCAGAGTGAAGTGGAGAATCATCGTAACAAGAAAATAAGAGTTTCTACGATATGATCGTAGAGGTAAAATATTTGAGTTAGCGAGTTTGGCCTTCAATAAAAACAATGTGAAATAGTTTCACTACTCACGCCACCTGGAACACCACAGTGTAATGGTGTGTCCGAACGTCATAACCGTACTTTATTAGATATGGTGCGATCGATGATGTCTCTTATCGATCTACCACTATCGCTTTTGGGGTTACGCATTAGAGACAGCTACATTCACGTTAAATAGGGCAACATCTAAATCCGTGGAGATGACACCGTATGAACTGTGGTTTGACGAGAAACCTAAGCTGTCATTTCTTTAAGTTTGGAACTGCGATGCTTATGTGAAAAAGTTTCAACATGATAAGCTCGAACCCAAATCGGAGAAGTAAATCTTCATAGGATACCCAAAAAGAAACTGTTGGGTACACCTTCTATCACAGATCCTAAGGCAAGGTCTTTGTTGCTAAGAGTGGATCCTTTCTAGAGAAGGAGTTTCTCTCGAAAGAAGTGAGTGGGAGGAAAGTAGAACTTGATGAGGTAATTGTACCTTCTCCCGAATTGGAAGGTAGTACATCACAGAAACTCGTTCCAGTGATTCCTACACCAACTAGTGAGGAAGCTAATGATGATGATCATGAAACTTCAGATCAAGTTTCTGCCGAACTTCGTAGATCAACCAGAGTTCGTTCCGCACCAGAGTGGTACGGCAACCCAGTTCTGGAAGTCATGTTACTAGACCATGATGAACCTACGAACTATGAGGAAGCGATGATGAGCCCAGATTCCGCAAAATGGCTTGAGACCATGAAATCTGAGATGGGATCCATGTATTAGAACAAAGTATGGACTTTGGTTGACTTGCCCGATGATCGGCAAGCCATCGAAAATAAATGGATCTTCAAGAGGAAGACCGACGCAAATGGTAATGTTACTGTTTACAAAGCTCGACTTGTTGCGAAAGGGTTTTGACAAGTTCAAGGAGTTGACTACGATGAGACTTTCTCACCCGTAGCGATGCTTAAGTCTGTCTGAATCATGTTAGTAATTGCCGTATTTTGTGAAATCTGGCAAATGGATAACAAAACTGCATTCTTTAATGGATTTATTAAAGAAGACTTGTATATGATGCAACCAGAAGGTTTTGTCAATCCTAAAGGTGCTAACAAAATGTGCAAGCTCCAGCGATCCATCTATGGACTGGTGCAAGCATCTCGGAGTTGGAATATACACTTTGATAAGTTGATCAAAGCATATAGATTTATACAGACTTGCGGTGAAGCCTGTATTTACAAGAAGTGAGTGGGAGCACTACAAACTTTCTGATAAGTATATGTGAATGACATATTGTCGATCAGAAATGATGTAGAATTTTCTAGAAAGCATAAAGGAGTGTTTGAAAGGAGTTTTTCAAAGAAAGACCTTGGTGAAGCTGCTTACATATAGAGATAGATCAAGACGCTTGATAAGACTTTCGATAAGTACATACCTTGATAAGATTTTGAAGTAGTTCAAAATGGATCAGTCAAAGAAGGAGTTCTTGCCTGACTTGTAAGGTGTGAATTTGAGTAAGACTCAAAGCCAGACCACGGCAGAAAAATATAGAGAGAATGAAAGTCATTCCCTATGCCTCGGCCATAGGTTCTATAAAGTATGCCATGCTGTGTACCAAACATGTTGTGCACCTTGCCATGAGTTTGTCAAGGGGGTACAATAGTGATCCAGGAGTAGATCACTGTACAGCGGTCAAAATTATCCTTAGTAACTGGATGACTAAGGAAATGTTTCTCGATTATGGAGGTGATAAAGAGTTCGTCGTAAAGGGTTACGCCGATGCAAGCTTTGACACTAAATCCAGATGACTCTAAGTATCAATCTGGATGCGTATTGAAAATGGGAGCAATTAGCTAGAGTAGCTCCATGCAGAGCATTGTAGACATAAAAATTTGCGAAATACATATGGATCTGAATGTGACAGACCCGTTGACTAAAATTCTCTCACAAGCAAAACATGATCACACCTTATTACTCTTGGGTATTAATCACATAGCGATGTGAACTAGATTATTGACTCTAGTAAACCCTTTGGGTGTTGGTCACATGGTGATGTGAACTATGGGTGTTATTCACATAACGATGTGAACTATCGGCATTAAATCACATGGCGATGTGAGCTAGATTATTGACTCTAGTGCAAGTGGGAGACTGAAGGAAATATGCCCTAGAGGCAATAATAAAGATGATTATTTGTATTTCCTTATATCATGATAAATGTCTTTTATTCATGCTAGAATTGTATTAACCGGAAACTTAGTACATGTGTGAATACATAGACAAAACAGTATGTCCCTAGTATGCCTCTACTACACTAGCTCATTGATCAAAGATGGTTATGTTTCCTAGCCATAGACATGAGTTGTCATTTGATCAACGGGATCACATCATTAGGAGAATGATGTGATGGACAAGACCCATCCGTTAGCATAGCACTATGATCGTTTAGTTTTACTGATATTGCTTTCTTCATGACTTATACATGTTCCTATGACTATGAGATTATGCAACTCCCGAATACCGTAGGAACACCTTGTGTGCTATCAAACGTCACAACGTAACTGGGTGATCATAAAGATGCTCTACAGGTGTCTCCGAAAGTATTCGTGGTGTTGGCATAGATCAAGATTAGGATTTGTCACTCCGAGTGTCGGAGAGGTATCTCTGGGCCCTCTCGGTAACACACATCATAATAAGCCTTGCAAGCAAAAGACTAATGAGTTAGTCACGAGATAATGTGTTACGGAACGAGTAAAGAGACTTGTCGGTAACGAGATTGAACTAGGTATAGAGATACCGACGATCGAATCTCGGGGAAGTAACATATCGATGACAAAAGGAACAACGTATGTTGTTATGCGGTTTGACCGATAAAGATCTTCGTAGAATATGTAGGAACCAATATGAGCATCCAGGTTCCGCTATTTGTTATTGACCGGAGATGAGTCTCGGTCATGTCTACATAGTTCTCGAACCCATAGGGTCCGCACGCTTAACGTTTGATGACGATCGGTATTATGAGTTTATGAGTTTTGATGTACCGAAGGAGTTCGGAGTCCCGGATGAGACCGGGGACATGACGAGGAGTCTCGAAATGGTCGAGACGTAAAGATCGATATATTGGACGACTATATTCGGACATCGGAAAGGTTCCGAGTGATTCGGGTATTTTTCGGAGTATATGGGCCTTATTGGGCCATACGGGAATAGAGGAGAAAGGCCAAAAGGAAGGAGGCGTGTGCCCCCCCTCTGGTCCGAATTGGACAAGGGGTGCAGCCCCCTTTTCCTTCCCCCTCTCCACCTCTTTCCTTCTCTCCTACTCCGGAAAGGAAAGGGGAATCCTACTAGGACTTGGGAGTCCTAGTAGGACTCCCCACACTTGGCGCGCCCCCTCTAGGGCCAGCCTCTCCCTTGCTCCTTTATATACGGGGGTAGGGGGCACCCTAGGACACACAAGTTGAATTGTTCTAGCCGTGTGCGGTGTCCCCTCCACAGAAACACACCTCGGTCATACCGTTGCAGTGCTTAGGCGAAGCCCTGCGCCGGTGAATACATCATATCCGTCACCACGCCGTCGTGCTGACGAAACTCTCCCGTGAAGCTCAACTGGATCAAGAGCTCGTGGGACGTCATCAAGCTGAACGTGTGCTGAACGCGGAGGTGCCGTACGTTCGGTGCTTGATCGGTTGGATCGCGAAGAAGTTCGACTACATCAACCGCGTCACTTGACGCTTCCGCTTCCGGTCTACGAGGGTATGTAGACACACTCTTCCCTCTCGTTGCTATGCATCTGGTAGATAGATCTTGCGTGATCGTAGGAAAATTTTAAAATACTACGTTCCCCAACAGTTTGACGTAGCTTTTTCAAGTCGAGATTTCCAGCTGCCAGAATTCTCCATCTTGGTGTGTACCTTGCAAATTATGAGAGAAATGGCATTAGAATTACTCCAAAAAAAATATTATGGATAAAAACATTATAAATGACAGTAAGAAAACATAATGCAAAATGGACGTATCAGACGGCAACGCCCAAGGTTGAAGTGGAGACTTGCTGGCAGCGCCTCCCTCCACTTCTATTTGCTACAACATGCACCGTGCCTCGTGGAGGCATTAAAACTTATGGTTGGTATTCGAAGAACATTATGTTTTGTAATAATTACTAGGATTTCGCGATTTCCTTCCCTCTTTCTTTAGTGTTCTGTGTCGGCAGAGCCCGGCCTCACGGATACCTCAACCGCCGCTAGCTCATCCGAATTGCCAGACGAGGGCAGGGGGTGAGGGGCTACGTGACCAGTTCGGCTCCCGAGTCATGATGCTCGGGAGTCCCCCTTGACGTACGAACAGCCCTCAGGAAGGGAACACGAAACTAGGCCTTAGTGTTATGAGTTGGCGGAGCCCGGCCCCGAGCATACCTTAGTCGCCGTTGGCTCATCCGGATCGCTAGGATGAGGGCAGGAGGTGAGCGGCTACGTGGCTAGTTAGGCTCCTAAGTCGCGATGCTCAGGAATCCTCCTTGATGTACGAAAAGACCTCCATACCTATCCTGGTAGGGGCGTACGCTAGGCGTGACCTGAGTGTAGCCCCCATGCCCAGCCCCCTTGCGCGACTCTTCCAAGGGGAAAGTGTTGCGACGAGGCTAGGCACCGAGCCTGATGGCTCCCTGAGGTTGATACGGCCAAGGGACCGCCCTTAGTTGTTTATGACCAGTGCGGAGCATACCGCTTCCACACTTGCACGGGCATAGCCGCTCCTCGACCGTGTCGACTGCCAGCACGGAGCAAGGATTTCCTATCTCGGTGTTATGAGATGAAGGATATAGGAGTGGCTGATGTTATTCTGAACATCAAATTGTTGAGGGACGATGATGGCGGGATTACATTGCTTCAATCTCACTATGTGTAAAAGATCTTTAGTTGCTTTGGCTATAGTGACTACACGCCATGTCCAACACCATATGATGCTAGCGTGCTGCTTCGAAAGAATCGAAGAATTTCTAGAGATCATTTGAAATTTTCTCCGATTATTGGCTATCTTTTGTATTTAGCCAATGCTACAAGACATGACATCTGTTTTTCTGTTAGCAAACTAAGACGATTTGTTTCAAAACCGGGAGATGATCATTGGAAAGCTCTAGAGAGAGTTATGCATTATTTGAAAGGCACTGCGAATTATGAAGTTCTTACTAGGAGCAAGAGAAATAGGACTGCAAAGTCCTTTGATGATGTTTTTCTTGTGTATCTCATATATGACACTCCCAGTTCTATTTCAGAGGCCTATGCATCTGAATATGCTGACTACGGGAAGCAAGCGGTCCGTAGTGAGATGGATTCCGTCTTGGCAAATGAAACTTGGGAGATAACTGAGCGTCCTTATGGGTACAAACCTATAGGGTGCAAACGGGTTTTCAAGAAGAAGCTTAGGCCTTATGATGCTATTGAGAAATACAAGGCACGTCTCATGGACAAGGGTTATAACCAAAAGGAAGGTGAATATTTCTTTCATACTTACTCACCTATGGCTCGATTGACCACTATTCGAGTTCTAGTTTCATGAGCTACCTCACATGGTCTTCTCATTCATAAAATGGATGTTAAGACTGCTTTCCTAAATAGAGAGTTGGATGAGGAAATTTATATGGAACAACCAGATGGGTTTGTAGTAGATGGTCAGGAAGGGAAAGTGTGCAAGTTGTTGAAGTCTTTGTATGGACTTAAGCAAGCACCCAAGTAGTGGCATGAGAAGTTTGAAAGAACTTTAACAGCTACAGGCTTTGTTGTGAATGAAGATGATAAATGTGTGTACTATCGCCATGGTGGGGGCAAGGGAGTTATCCTGTGCTTGTATGTTGATGACATGCTGATTGTCGGAACAAATCTGAATGTTATTAAAGAGGTCAAGGATTTCCTATCTGGTTGTTTTGAGATGAATGATTTAGGAGTTGTTCATGTTATTCTAAACATCAAGTTGTTGAAGGACAATGATGGTGGGATTACTTTGCTTCAATATCACTATGTGGAAATAATCTTGAGTCGCTTTGGCTATAGTGAATGCAAGCCCTTTCCAACACCATATGATGCTAGCGTGAAGCTTTGAAAGAATCAAAGAATTTCTAGAGATCAATTGAAATATTCCTAGATTATTGCCTCTCTTATGTATTTAGCCAGTGTACAAGACCTGACACATCTTTTGCTGATAGAGACCGAACCTCGCGGCGAGATCCGATCTGTTGTTGCGGCCCGATCTTTCACGACACTTCACCACCAATAGCAGCAACCTCTTGCCCGCGCACGTGACGTACACGAAATAGAGGGTTTGAACCTTACGGCTCATCACAAGAAAACCAATCTCGACGACAGTACTCACGCGCAAAAAAATTTCCTCACAGAAAAATCGCAACACAGAGGTTTTCTAAAGCTTCCTCCAAAACTTAAGGATTTTTAGACAGCGTCCCCCAAAACTCGATACAGGTACTTACCCTAAAAACACATCGTGTCTATTCATAGAAATACATCCTCCTTTAGACGACCACACCCTCCAGTACATATAGCTGACCTGATCCAACTAATCAACTTGAGTCTCACGTAAAAATATCTATCTATACGTGATACGCATAACTCAAAGGAAACAGACATTTTAATCACCAACAAACACCACGAACATGTATTTGTCGCGCCGCAGGTGGACCCCATCCTGACTTCTTTAAGCACAATCTGTCCCACATGACAAACTTCTTAATGCATGTAACTTGCTTTTGTGGTCGTGGTCTTCCGAAGAAATAACCAACTTGATTTTTTCAGTTTGAGTCCAAAAATACTCTTGCATGCCCACGTAGTACACAACTTGGTGTCTACTAATTGATTTTGGTTGGCCTCACTTCCATGCATGCGTGCTCCTTCGTGTCCTAATTTATGGCAATATAGAAACATATCTCCTTTTTTCATGCTCATCATCCATACAACTATGTCATGCTTAGTTGTGGCGCCTACTAATCCATCCGCATCTTGGGAAACATCTAAAGAGTATTCAGTACTAGGTGTAGACATTGTATCATCAGTGATCATCATAGTTAACTTACATGCGGTCGTATCATCCTCTCGTCCTTGAAATGAAACCATCCTAGGTTTCGAGTCGATCTCTTCAACAATATTTTTCTTTGCAGACTGATTGATAATAGTAAGAATTTCAGCGACTTCAACCTTCTTCTTCTTTGCTTCTTCCTCGTCTGTTATCTTCTCAAGCTGTTCTTTTCTCCAAGAAATAAAACGCTCATCATCCATTGGCACGAGGCTCCACATCTTACCCCTCTTGACAGTATATCTTTGTGTTTTGCAATCATACGCAACATCATGCTCTTTGTACCATGGCTCGCCCAATAACAAGTGACATGAAATCATCGGTGCCAGAATCACGTCGCACAAAACCTCGCAAAAATAATTTCCCAACAAAAATGCTACCTTGGTTTGCTGTGTGACAGTGAGCTCTTCTTGACCCCAACGAAACAAGTATGGTTGTGGACGTGTTGTTATTGGTAGATTCAGCTTCTCCACCAACTTGATGCTTGCAGCATTGATCAAATTCTTGTGATCGATCATCATGGCACATGATCTCTCTATCACCACCACACGGGTGTGAAAAAGCCCGGTCCAGCGACCTTCCTCCTCCAACTGAAATCCATAGCTTAACTTCCTGAATGATGATGCCCTCGCCATCTTCTCCATAGCGTCGTGAACAACCAAATGCTCTGAATACCACGTGATATAGACTGAACCTCGCGACGAGATCCAATCTGCAGTTGCGGCCCGATCTTTCATGACACTTCACCACCAATAGCAGCAACCTCTCGCCCGCGCATGCGATGTACACGAAATAGAGGGTTTGAACCTTGCGGCTTAGCACAAGAAAACCAATCTCGACAATAGTACTCACACGCAGAACCATTTCCTCACAGAGAAATCACAACACAGAGGTTTTCGAAAGCTTCCTCCAAAACTTAGGAATTTTAGACAGGTTTCCCCAAAACTCGATACGGGTACTTACCAAAAAAACACATCGTTTCTATTCATAAAAATATATCCTCCTTTACATGACCGCACCCTCCAGTACTTATAGTTGACCTGACCCAACTAATCAACTTGACCCTCACGTAAAAATATCTATCTATGCATGCTACGCAAAACTCAAAGGAAACAAACATTTTAATCTATTCAGGACTCTACTATATTTAATTATTAGTTGCCTTTTACATCTCAGCAACAAACACCATGAACATGTATTTGTCGCACCGCATGTGGACCCCATCCTGACTCCTTTAAGCAAAATCTGCCCAGCATGACAGACTTCTTAATGCATGTAACTTGTTCTGGTGGCCGTGGTCGTCCAAAGAAATAACCAACTTGATTTATTCTGTTAGAGTCCAAAACAAACTCTTGCATGCCCACATAGTATACAACTTGGTGTCTACTAATTGATTTTTGGTTGGCCTCACTTCCATGCATGCCTGCTCCTTCATGTCCTAATTCATGGGAATATAGAAACATATCTCCTTTGTACAACTGTGTCATGCTTAGTTGCGGTGCCTACTAATCCATCCGCATCTTGGAAAACGTCTATAGATTATTCAGTACTAGGTGTAGACATTGTATCATCAGTGATCGTCATAGTTAATTTACATGCAGTCGTATCATTTGGTGTTAGCAAACTGAGCCGGTTAGTTTCAAAACCGGGAGATGATCATTGGAAACCTCTAGAAAGGGTTATGTGTTATTTGAAAGGCACTGCGAACTATGGAATTCACTACATGGGGCACCCAAAGGTGCTTGAAGGGTATAGTGCTTAAAACTTGATCTCTGACGCTGATGAGATAAAGGCCAATAGAAGATATGTATTCACTCATGGAGGTGGCGCTTTTTCTTGGAAATCTTGCAAGTAGACCATCTTAACGAGTTCAATAATGGAGGCAGAGCTCACAACACTAGATACAAATATGGTCGAAGCGGATTGGCTTCGTCGGCTCTTGAATGACTTGCCGGTAATTGAAAAACCTGTAACGGGTATCCTTATGAACTGCGATAATCAAACTGTGATCATGAAAGTGCGCAGCTCAAAGGATAACATGAAGTCATCAAGACATGTTTAGATAAGGTCAAAATCTATCAGGAAAATGAGAAACTCCAGAGTTTTTGTATTGTATTATATCCAAACATCTAAAAATCTGGCAAATCCATTTACTAAGGGTCTATCACAAAATGTGATAGATAATGCATCGAGGGAGATGGGTATGAGACCCACAATATGAGTTGTTCATAGTGGTAACCTAGTCTATGTGATTGGAGATCCCGTGAATTAGATGTGGAAGAAAGTTGTTGGTCAACTGAGAGGAGAGTATCCTCACTTTTAACAATACCACTCCATGAAGATGCAATACTTTCCTAAATCTGCATGGCAGGTTGATGTATATCTTAATGTGTTCTAAGTAGCTCATTAAAGCAGAGATGGTGTCCGGTACAACATCTTTTGGAGAACACACCTATATGAGTCTAATTTTGAAACGTCACAATCTATGACAGTAGGGTTCTATCTAGTATACTCATGAAAGGTCATGGAGTATGACGCATTAAGCTTCACCCGCGGGGAAAACCCATGGTAGCCTAGTATCGGTCAAGGCTTTGTGTGAAGTTAGGTTCATAGAAAACTTGTAGTTCAAGGCCCTAGTCCAATGTTCCAGTTGCTTATGAGTGTAGCATAGAGTTCTAGGTGGAAGTTCAACTTAACAATCTCCACTGCAATACCGGTACATAAAACAGTGTTTTGGAATCAAAGGCAATTCTTGTGTGCCTCTGGGATCTGGTGGGGGATTGCTGGAATTTAGTCTATTTTGGGACAGCCCAATAACTATTTCAGAAATTCCTAATATATTCTAGAGGCCCAATTAGCCCATGCATGCAAGGCAAGGGATACTACTAAAGTTTAGTACCACATTGCTAGTTTAGTGGGAGTTGGACCTCCTTATGACGGAGGTTCTTACCCCCACTTGTATGAGCATGAGAACAAGATGAATATCTAGGCGCGCTCCTCCTCCGCCGGCCACATCGCCACTCCACGCCTCGTCATGACGCGCCGCTGGTTACGGGAATTAGCCGAGCCAATGCCTAAATTTTTTCCACGCACGATTGGTATACGAAAGGTCACTTGAAAGCGGAAAGTTTTGCTGTAGTGGACATTGAATACAAACTCTCCACCCTGATACGTCCATTTAGCATCATGTTTACCACATTTATTTATGATGTTTTTATGCATATTAATACTTTTCGGAGTAATTCTAATGCATTTCCTCTCATATTATGCAAGGTTCACACAAAGAGGGAGAAATCCGGCAGTTGAAATCTGGACCTGAAACAACTCCAAACAAGCTGACACTTCAGGAGGATTGTTTATGGAATAAATAAGAAATAATAGAGCAAATA
This sequence comes from Secale cereale, assembly GCA_902687465.1. NCBI lineage: Eukaryota > Viridiplantae > Streptophyta > Magnoliopsida > Poales > Poaceae > Secale > Secale cereale. The sequence continues at coordinate 340,669,982 of LR738711.1, read as the reverse complement.
ACTACCGGAGGGGGGCCACCTGATGAGCACAAGACACCAAGGCGCGCGAGGCCCCCCCAGGCGCGCCCTGGTGTGTTCTGTTCAGTCCGGCCCACATCCGGTCCCATCTTCTGGTACAGAAGTCATTTTGACCTAGAAAAAAGGAGAGGACATTCGGGACAGAGCTCCGCCGTGTCGAGGCGGAACTTGGGCAGGAGCAATTTTGCCCTCCGGCGGTGCGATTCCGCATGGGAACTTTCCTCTCGGAGGGGGAAATCATCGTCATCATCATAACCAACAACTCTCCCATCGCGGGGAGGGAAATCTCCATCAACACCTTCACCAGAACCATCTCCTCTCAAACCCTAGTTTATCTATTGTGTTCAATCTTTGTAACGGAACTTCAGATTGGTACGTGTGGGTGACTAGTAGTGTTGATTACATATTGTAGTTGATCACTATATGGTTTATTTGGTGGAAGATTATATGTTCAAATCCATTACGCTATTTAATACCCCTCTGATCTTGAGCATTACTATTACTTGTGGGTAGTTAATTTTGTTCTTGAGATCACGGGAGAAATCATGTTGCAAGTAATCATGTGAACTTGATATGTGTTTGATATTCTGATAGTATGTATGTTGTGATTCCCTTAGTGGTGTCATGTGAACATCGACTACATGACACTTCACCATATTTGGGCCTAAGAGAATGCATTGTGGAGTAGTTATTAGATCATGGGTTGCGAGAGTTAAAGAAGCTCCTAGTTTATGCTCTATTCCGTAAGGGGCCGATTAGATCCAAAAGTGTAATGCTATGGTTAGAATTTATTCTTAATAATTTTATCGTAGTTGCGGATTCTTGCGAGGGGGTTAGTCATAAGTAGGAGGTTTGTTCAAGTAAGAACAACACCTAAGCACGGGTCCACCTACATACCAAATTATCAATGTAGCGAACACAAATTGAATCAACACGATGCAAGTGACTAGATGAAATTGACGTGTACCCTGAAGAACGTTTTGCTTAATATAAGAGACCGTTTTTTCTTGTCTATTGCAACAAAAGGATTGGGCTACCTTGCTGCACTTTTGTTACTACTATATTTACCTAGCTCGTTACCAATTATCTTGCTATCAAACTACTCTATTACTTACAATTTCAACATTTGAAGACATTACCATGCTGAAAACCACTTTTCATTTCCTTCTACTTCTCGTTAGGTTCGACACTCTTACTTATCAAAAAGACTACAATTAATACCATATACTTGTGGGTCATCAAGGCTATTTTCTGGCGCCATTGTCGGGGAGTGAAGCACTCTTGGTAAGTGGAAATCGGTAAGGAAAAATTATTACGACGTGCTGAAATTTATTGTCACTTGTTACTATGGAGAACAATCTTTGAGGGGTTTGTTCAGGGTATCTTCACCACAACCGGAACCACAATTAGTTAGGCCACAACTTTCTGCACCTACTGAAAATGATGAATATGAAATTCCTTCAGGTATGATAGAACAACTGCTAGCTAATCCTTACGCAGGAGATGGAACCAAACATCCAAATATGCACTTGATATATGTGGAAGAAATTTGTGGATTGTTTAAGCTTGCAGGTTTAACCGGAGATGAAGTTAATAAGAAGGTTTTCCCTTTATCTTTGAAGGGAAAAGCATTGGCATGGTATAGGCTATGCGATGATATTTGATCTTGGAATTGGAATTGATTGAAATTGGAGTTTCACCAAAAAATATCATGTTCATCTAGTTCATCGTGGTCGGAATTACATATATAATTTTTAGCTTCGTGAAGGAGAAAGTATCGCTCTAGATTGTGGGAGGCTTAAGTCAATGTTATATTCATGCCCCAATCATGAGCTATCAAGAGAAATTATTATCCAGAATTTTTATGCTCGGCTTTCTCATAATAATCGATCCATGGTTGATACTTCTTGTGCTGGTTGTTTTATGAAGAAGACTATTGAATTCCAGTGGGATCTTTTGGAAAGAATTATACGCAACTCTGAAGATTGGGAACTCGAGAAGGTAAAGAGTCAGGTATTAAGCTTGTGTTTGATAGTGTTAAATCTTTTATGAATACAGATGCTTGTCAAAAGTTTAGCACTAAATATGGACTTGACTATGAGATAGTAGCCTCTTATTGTGAATCATTTGCTACTCATGTTGATATCCCTAAGGGGAAGTGGTTTAAATATCACCCACTTATTAAAGAAGAAATTAAAGAACTGTTGCTAGCTAAAGAGGAAAATATTATTTATAATGTTGATCCAGTTGTTCCTACTACTTATATTGAGGAACCATCTTTCCCTGTTAGGATTAAGGAACATCCTAAAGTTTCAACTATGGCCAACAAAAGTTATATTAGAACACCTAAACCTGATGTACAAAATCAAGGTAGAACCTAGTGTTTCTATGGTTAAGGATCTCTTGAAAGAAAATATAGATGGCCATGTTATTAACTTCTGTGAAGAAGCTGGCAGAATTTCCAAACCCAATTAAAAGGATAAACATAGACCTGTTGTTGCCATGCCCATTGTCTCAGTTAAAATAGGAGATCACTGTTATCATGGTTTATGCGACATAGGTGCTAGCGTGAGTGCTATTACCTTTACCTTATATCAAGAAATTATGAAGGACATAGCACCCACAGAGATAGAAGACATGATGTTACTACTAAACTTGCTAATAGAGACACTATTTCACCAATTGGGATTGTTAATGTTGAAGTATTGTGTGGGAAAATAAAATACCCTACTGATTTTCTTGTTCTTGGTTCCCCACAAGATGATTTTTGTCCCATTATCATTGGTAGACCTTTCTTGAACACAGTTAATGCTAAAATAGAATGTGAGAAACAAACTGTCGGTGTTAGCTTTGGTGATGAGTCTCATGAATTTAATTTCTCCAAGTTTAGTAGAAAACCTCATAAAACAGAATTGCCTAGTAATGATAAAATAATTGGTCTTGCTTCTATTGTTCTGCCTCCTACTGATCCACTAGAACAATATCTGCTGGACCATGAAAATGATTTACATATGCATGAAAGAAATGAAATAGGTAATATTTTCTTTGCACAACGTCCTCTCCTTAAACACAATTTGCCTGTTGAAACTCTAGGAGGTCCTTCTTCTTCTAAAGGTGATCATGTGTTTGAATTAAAACAATTGCCGAACACTTTGAAATATGTTTATCTTGATGAGAAGAAGGTATATCATGTTATTATTAGTGCTAACCTTTCAGAACATGAAGAAGAATTATGATTGAAAGTTCTAAGTAAGCACCGAGCTGCTATATAGCATCCCAAAATTTTCAATTTGGAATGTTTTAAAATTATTAGCTAAGCATCTATGCATTTCGTTTGAACTGAGTTACAGTTGGAAAGTTCACAGGCATTTGGGTCTTATTTGAATTTGGATTCAACTTGGCATTTGAAATTCATTTCAAAAATTCCTGACAAATACTTGTGCAAAAGTATGAGAGGAGCTAACATGACACTCCAAAAATGTGAGAAGAAACCATTGCCAAAAGTTTTGGATTCAAATTTGAGTTTTATTTGGAATTTGCAAAAAAAAAATGTTTTTTATAAAGTTTGGATTTAGCCTCTGAAAAATAGTTCATCTTGTAGGATTAACTTTTCTGCTTATATATATATA
>LR738711.1:340422660-340666325 GCA_902687465.1 Secale cereale | reverse complement strand
TATATAAATGTCATATACAAAAGAATCTTTATTTTCTCTATTTTTTTTCTTTTTTTTTTCCTCTCACTAATTTAAAAAAAAATCAGCCTGGCGCGAGGCCAAAGCCCAGCCACCCGAGCCGCAGCCCACCAGCGAGCGAGCAGGCGAGGCCACCGCCGCGCCCAACCTAGTGCTAGTGCTAGCGCCGCCACCGCTTGGACTCACGTAACCCTCTCTTCCTCTATTTTTTCTGATCGCTGGACCCCACCATATCATCTCCTTCCACCCGATACTCGCGCACACATATCTCGCTCGCCGCCTCGCGCACGCCCGCGCCCTTGCCCTCAGAAAACCCTAGCAGGAGTAACCTTCTCTCCAAAAAAACGTGTCCTATATAATCCCTCTCCTCTTCTCTCTCAATCGCCTTCGAAAAATATCACCAAAACTTTCCCGAGCCCACGCACACACCAAACGGATCTCGCTTCTACAGCCGCCGTTCACCGCCCAAGTTCGTCGTCGGTGAACAACCCCATGACTCCCTCTTGCACCTAAGTGTGGCCCTCAATGTCTTGTGTCGTTTTGATATAATCTCGCTTGTCCTCGTCGTCCACAGAAGCCATCCCGATCTCACCGACGTTGCTAGAGCGTAGAGTTCACCTCAATGCCCCGGTCGACTTCGACATCCCCTCGCCTCACCAACGCGAAGAAATCGGAGCCCCTCAGAACTCCCAAACAACTGGACATCGCCGCCTCCGCCGTCGAGCGCCGGAGCCGTTGCCACTGTGCCATCATCTTCCCTGACTGAAGCTCTGTGCGTGCGCTCCTCCTCTGTCCATTTTTTTTCTTTCTTAAAGGGAATCGTTATGTTCGGTTAGATCGGTTTAGTAGATCGTTTTTCTATATCCGTTTATTAGTCGGTTTAGTTTACGGTTTATTTTTTTGGTTCACTTAGTTTAAATCGAACTGGGAGATTTTTTGTTATTGTACGCGTGTGTATGGTTTTAGTTACAGTCCGCCTGATCGTTAGATAGCTGCAGATTGCACAGCCCTCTAGGCCAAGTTAAACCCTCTGTGTTTTTAATATATTCTCGTTTCTGTTTCAAAAACTGAATAGTTCTGTTTTTATAAAATTCATATCTCTTACGTTATTTAGAGTTTTCTATTGATATTTTGTTGCACTAGTTGGTAAATTTCCTGAAGTTTCTGTAGATATAACGTGTGTCCATGTTTGAAGTTTTAAAAATTTATTTGCATGAATTTTGTTTAGATCACCAAATTTGCAATAACTGGAGCTAGGATTAATTTTTTAAGTGATTCTTTTTGCTACTGTTTTGTTTTGACGTTGTTTATCAGTAGATTTCGTTTTGTGTATTTTAGTTTTTATAAAAACTAGTTTTCACGAAAATAGTATTGTTTTACTATTTATTGACTTTTGCACTATTTTTTTTTTACTTCAAGTTGTTTTAAATTAGTTTACTTTGTTATATTTGTGTAGTTAAGATTATTTTTTTAGTGTTAACATTGCAACTTTTATTTGTAAAAAAATAATTTTTGTAGTATTTTATTTAATTTTCTTAGTAGAAAACTTGTTTTGGGCATAAAAGAAGTTTTATAATAGCTTTTAATGCGATTCTTTTTGCATAAAAATTATTTGTTGTTTTCCCTTGTGTTGTTTACCAAAAACCTTAATTTTGTTCTGTTGAAGAAAATTTTAGTGGTAGAAAACTATTTTTGTCGCATGTTTCACTTGTAGTAAAAACCTTTTTGATTTTATGACTTCTTTGAGTTTTCTTTTGGTTTTCTGTGTCTGATTTGATGAATGTGAGATCATGTGACACCCCGAGACCGGTGCGCCAGGTGTCAGCCAGTTATTCGTCGTCGTTGCCATGTCATCTGCTTGCGTGTTGCATCTTGCCCTGCCATCATGTGCATTGCATCATCATGTTTTCAAAACTTGCATTTGGCCGAGTCCGCCCGTCCTATTCGTTGTCTGTTCTGAGTCCAGACACACTTGCATGTGCCCGCAGCACCTCCGAATATTTATTTTATGAGTGGCCGGAAAATGTTCTCGGAATAGGATGAAACTTGGCGTGAGGTCTTATTATAGCATAGGTAGACCGCCTGTCAAATTACATCGCATTCGGAGCTTGTTTGATAGCCCAACCGTTAAATATAGCGGCACTGGTCGCCGGTTTAAACGTCGGACGTTTTCGGTCTCCGAAAACCCCCGCGGGCCTCTCTCTCTTCTTTCCTCTCAGCCTGAAGCCCCTCTAACACAGCCCACTACCACCCTCTAGTTCCAGCCTACTCCCTCCTTCGCTCTGGACCGTCGGATCGTGATCCGAGCGTCCGAAACGGCCTCAAAACAACCCCAAACCCTAATCGTAGCCCCCCCGCCTATTTAAGCAGCTGCCCCTTGCCATTTTAGGCCCCCTAACCCTATCCCCTACCTACAGCCACCGCCCTGCCTTGATTTCCGCGCCGGCCCGCTCCCTGGACGCCACTTGGCTACTTCAGCGCCGCCGCCAGCCGCCCCAGCCTATCCCGCAAAGCCACGTGGCCTCGGCCCCGCTCCCCCGCCGCCAGCCCGCCAGGCCCACCGGAAGCCGCCCCGGGCCACGCCGAGCCTGAGCGCCCCGCTCCCCGCTTGCCTCCCACTCGTCCCCGCACCTCTCGCCGGGATCCTGCCGCCGGTGCGCCGCCGCTCGCCGGAGCGTGCTGCCGCAGCTCCAACATCCACCGGATCCGCCGCCCGCGCCTCCGCCTCCTCGTCCCCGAGCCCCGCGCGCTCCTGTCGGATCGGACCCCACCGCCGGTAACTCCCTCCGCCCTCCGGAGCCTTCCCCGAGCTCGCCGCCAGCCCCGCGTCGCGTCTCCGCCCTCGCTGCCGACCCTCCTGCTGCCAGATCCGCCGTGGATTGGGCCGGATATACCGCCTCCGTCAACTCCCTCGCTGGAACCCTACACCGTCGTCCGTCGTCCGTCGTCGTCGTTGCTGGATCGGGAGCATGCCGCCACTCAGCCGCGTCGGACATGTCCAATCTGGCCGGACATGTCCGACCTGCCTCTCTGTGTCACTGACCGGAGGGCCCCGCGAGCCGCACCGACGGACATGTCCGCCTGGTGCCCGGACATGTCTAGCCCCCCTGTTGTGACACTGCCAACATGGACCCAGCCGCCCGGACGTGTCCGAGACCACCCTTCGAGGTTGTTTTCCCCACTAAGTCCCTGGCTGTTGTAAATTTATGTGCATGTTCATTTGGCTGTAACTTTTTGTGTGCATGACAAAATTTAGCATGTAATATATCAAAATGTTCATTGTGATATGCTCTTCATTTTGTTGCACTGTGGCATGCTTGTTTGAGATCATCTTGATGCCCTAATTATCGTTGCAAGAGTGCTATATGTTTAAAACTGCTGATAACTGTAATTTTGTTGCATGTTTGTGATGATGATAACTTTGTGCATGTTTATCCAAATGGAGCATATGATATGTCAAAATGTTCATTGTGAAGTGCTCTACATGATGGTTGCTGTAGCATTCATGTTAGGTGCCATATTGCCATGTTAATCTCTGTTGCAAAAGTGCATGTGGCTGTTAAGTGCTGAAACTTGTTATGAGATGTTGTTTTGTCTTGTTCATAGCTATTGATGTGTTTGTCTTTCATGCCACATGTCAATATGTTTTAGAAGCACAATCATATGGTCTTTGTTGTGGTGCAATCCACTTTTCATGATATGCCTTGAGGCGACTTAAACAAGCATGTAAACATGCCATGCCAATGTTGCTATTTTATACTTAGTGAAAAAACTGTTAAGTTTGAAACTGTTAAACCTGATGCTAGGTTTTCTTAATGCTCCACTCAAATACATGCTTGTTTTAGTATATCAAATGATCATGTCTTGTTGTCCATGTTATGCTCTATCCATCCATGCCCTTGTTTGCACATATGGCCTGCTGTAGCTTATTTATTTCTTGCTCTCAAGTTGCTATAAATTTACCTGTCAGCATGATCAATTTGGTGAAGCTTGTGGTTATTGATCCATGCCTCCTATGGAGTTGCTCCAATGGAGTTGTTTGATGTATGTTATGTCTATTACATGTCCATGATCTTTATATACTTAGTAGAGTTGATATGCTTGTTGTTTTGTGCCTCCGAGGGCAGCATCGTGATGATGTTTTTGCCTTCCCAGATTTGACGAAGTATGGATAAATTTATTGCAACTTACCATGCTTCTTTAATTGTGTTCTAGCAAGTTTTTGGGTGTGTTCTAAGTTCATGCTTGTTAAGTATCATGTCTATTTCACATCCATGCCTCTTGTTATCAAGTTTGGGTGCTGTAGCATATATATACCTTGCTCCAAAGTTGCTATGTTGCTGAATTTGGACAGCTTGTTGTTATATCTTGTTTAATGTGTATGTGTTGAACCGTTGCTCCATTTTGAGCGTGTCCTATATGAAATTTGTGTGATTTTGCATGTAGAAGCATAATATCAGGTTGTTGACCTTTTTGGAGTGGGTTTGCTTGTTGTTTGGAGGCATCTTGCATAATTGTCATGCTTGACTTGTTTTGCTCATATCTTCTAGGTCGTAGCTCCGAATTAAACAAACTTGATATGTAACTTGAGTAGAATTTCGAGTAGATCATCATGGTGCATGTTAACTTGCTGTTTAACAACTTGAATTTAAGGTTTGTTCAGATCTGGACCAATTTCGAAACGTGCATATGAGGGCTTACCGGAATTGTTATATGTTGATTCTGGCCTCATTTAAACTTGTTGGTTTGTGTTGTTCTTGTGTGCTTCATCATTTTCCATGAATTGGATCATATAGACTTGTCTTGCATCATACTTGGTTGAGCACCTTGTCTTGTTCTTGTGTTGTGTGTTTACCATGTGGTGTGCTTTCTTCTCGCTAGTTCTTTTCCGTTGCGATCGTGAGGATTCGTTCGACTACACGTGGTTCATCTTCGAGGCTGCTTCTTTGTCTTCTTCATGGATTCGTTCTTCTTCCTTGCAGTATCTTAGGCAAGATGACCATCACCTTGGATACCTTTACTATCATTGCCATGCTAGCTGTATCAATGATATCGTTATATGTCGCGCTACCTATCTTTTGTCAGCCTCTCCTTGTTGCCATGAAACCGATAACCTTTCACACCTTCCTAGCACATCGTTGTTTGGCTATGTGACCCGCTTGCTCAGCCCCTCTTATAGCATTGTTAGTTGCAGGTGAAGATGAAGATTGCTCCATGTTGTAGCTTGGCTTGTTAGAATATCACAATATATATTACATTTATTAACACACCTATATACTTGGCAATGGGTGGAAGGCTTGGCCTTTTGCTCGGTGTTTTGTTCCACTCATGCCACCTTAGGAGCCGATAAACCGACGTTATGTTCTTTGATTTTGCGTTCGTTGCACGGTTGGGTATATGGGGACTCCTTGATAATTCGTCTTTGAATAAAACTCCTCCAGCAAGGCCCAACATTGGTTTTAATTTTCCTCATAATAAAAACTTAATTAATTAATTAAATTGCATAGGGGGTGGCATCCCCGAGGTTTCTTTCTACATAACAGGGGGGCCAGTGTTGATGGTGTTGGTCCCAAACGGGTAGCCTACGGGGCCCCCACGAGGAAACTCGAGGTCTGGCTCCCGTAGCTTTTCCCATCCGGACGTGTCCTGAGACGAGATACGCGCGGCTACTATCAGGGAGTCGGCACGCCGGGAGGTCTTGCTGGACTTGTTTTACCATTGTTGAAATGCCTTGTGCATCGGGATTTCGAGTCTGATCGGATTGTCCTTAAGATAAGGGGTATTATTATTATTATCTCTTCTGATCGTGAGAACTTGTGATGGGCTAAGTTGGGACACCCCTGCAGGGTTATGATCTTTCGAAAGCCGTGCCCGCGGTTATGTGGCAGATTGGAATTTGTTAATGTCCGGTTGTAGAAAACTTGACAGAAGATCCGAGGTAAAACACACTACCGCGTGAGTAACTGTGACTGTCTCTTCTCAGTTTGAGTAGAGAACACGGCGGGGTTATGATTGACTCGTAGGTAGTTCAGGATCTTTAGCGATCACTACTAGTTTGCGACCGTCTGCGTAGATGCTCATCGTATTCTTGTACTCGTAAGTTAGCCACCATACTTTTGCTTAGCTGGTGCTGCAACCTCACCACTTAACCTCTCCTAACCCATTAAGCTTTGCTAGTCTTGATACCCATGGTTATGGGATTGCTGAGTCCTCGTGGCTCACAGATACTACAACAACAGTTGCAAGTGCAGGTTTCCGATGACTTGACGCGAGAGCAATGTCCTTTGTGTTGGAGTTCTTTCTTCTTTTTCTTCGTCAGTCTTGGGCTAGGTTCATGGTCGGCAGCCTGGGATAGCAGATGGATGTTGTTGTGCTTTTCATGTTTGCATCCGTAGTCGGATGCCTTGTATTGATGTTGTTGTATTGATGTGACTTGCATCTATTGTTGTATCCCACATGTATGTATGTAATGGTACGATGTAATGATATCCATCTTTCTAAGCGCCTGAGATGCGGTTATGCCCCAATCACGTATGAGTCACATGTCGGGATAGAATCGCATCTTGGGCCTGACAGATCATTTCCTTCACTTGCTGGTATGTTAGTATATTGTATGATGGTATGCTTATTATGCCTGCTTTGTTTCGATAGAGTACCCGGAGTGCGAGGCTTGTTACAATGAGTCGCTAGCTTTCGAAGATCGTCAGCAAGGAAAGTCTTTGATCATGAAATTTTATACCTACGTTTTATTGCATTAGTAGTATTCCTCCCCACCATGCATGAAGTAGTATCATGTAATAGGTTGACCCAAATCCCTTTGTCACCTTTTGCCCGGGATGTTGTAGTTTATTATGCTATGCTCGTAGACGGGGTTAGTTGAGAGATTCATATGGGAGATGTGAGAGTCAAGATGATGACAACCCTTTGACTTCAAGATGCTCAATATGGACTTCAAATTAACTACTAGGCTGAGTATGTAGCATTATGCGATGTTTGTCAGTGAGTAAAGGCAGTACATCAAAAGCTAGCAGAGTTACTCCAACCTGTGTCGATACCCGAGTGGAAATGGGAAAAACTCATAATAGATTTTATCACAGGATTACCCAGGACTCGTTCGGGTTATGATTCGATCTGGGTAGTAGTTGATCTGGACTCATCCAAGGTAGCACACTTCATCCCCGTGAAGACCACATATACCAGCGCTAAGTTAGCCAAGATATACATGACCAGAATCGTATGTCTGCATGGAGTTCCGAGGAGTATCGTGTCAGATACAGGAACACAATATACCTCAAACTTTTGGAATCAGTTGCACGAAACTTTGGATACGAGGCTGGAGTTCAGTACATCTTTTCATCTGTAGATAGATGGAAAAACCGAGAGAGTCAAGCAGATTCTGGATGACATGTTGAGAGCATGTGCGCTAGACTATGGATCTAGCTGGGATGATAATTTGCCATACGCAGTGTTTTAGTACAACAAGAGCTACCAGACTAGTCTGAAGATGGCTCCTTCCAAAGGTCTATAAGAAAGGAGGTGCAGAACACTATTGATGTGGGATAGTGTTGGAGACTGAAAGCTTTTTGGTCCTGATCTTATTAGAGACTCGGAAGAGAAGGTCAAGCTGATTCGTCATAGACTCAAGATAGCTCAGTCGGGACAAAAGAGTTATGCCAACAGTAAACACAAGGAGGTAACATACAAAGTGGGACACCAAGCATGTCTCCGTGTGTCTCCACGTCGAGGAATGAAGAGGTTTGGTGTTAAAGGAAAGTTAGCACCCAGATACATAGGCCCATTCCAAATCCTTGAGCGCCGAGGAGAAATTGCATACAACCTAGAATTGCCGGAAGGATTGTCAGGAGTTCACGATGTCTTTCACGTTTCCCAGGTGAAGAAATGCCATGCTGAGATGGCCGATATTCCTTTGCGAGATGCAGTACCCCTAGAGTCCATACAGCTTGACATTGATCTAACTTATGAGGAGAAGCCCGTCAGGATTCTCGAGACCACAAACAGAGTCACCCCTAGCAAGATCATGAAGTTCTGAAAGTTTCTATGGAACCACCACTCCGAGGAAAGGAAATGACCACAAACAGAGTCACCCCTAACAGAGTCACCCCTAGCAAGAGTCACCCCTAGCATGATGGTATGCTTATTATGCCTTGTTTGTTTCGGTAGAGTACCCGGAGTGCGAGGCTTATTACTATGAGTCGCTAGCTTTCCAAGATCCTCAACCAGGTAAGTCGTTGATCATGAATTTTTATACATATGTTTTATTGCACTAGTAGTATACATCCCCACCATGCATGCAATAGTATCATGTGGTAGGTTGACCCAAATCTCTTTGTCACCTTTTGCCCGGGACGTTGTAGTTTATTATGCTATGCTCGTAGATGGGGTTTGTTGAGTGATTCATATGGGAGATGTGAGAGTCAATATGATGACAACCCCATGACTTCAATATGCTTAAGATGGAGTTCAAATTAACTACTAGGTGGAGGATGGATTGATGGGCACCCTGGAGCAATCGACATATGGTCGGGATGCATGGGGAAGCGCCATGACATCTTGCGAAAATCTTCACCCAACCACGAAGAGACAGAAGGATACCCCTTGACCAGAAGCTTACCTGTGCAGCTGCAAGCCAATATGGGCTCTAGCTGGGTTGACCCTTGGCGTGAATCTTGACGGATGGTGCTGCGAGATGTAGAAGAACGGTAGGATTGGATGAGAACGGGAAGTGGCCCAGAGGAACTCTATGGAAGACAATGTTTCGTTCATCCCGTCTTCAAACACCAGGAAGTGCGAGGACATAAAAGGAGGGAACGATTATTGCGAGTGAAGTGCACAAGATTCTGCAGAGTGAAATCTAATCGATTAGCTGTGTCCCTGGTTATTGACAACCGAGCCTTTGAAATTGGAGATATTCAGAAATCTCAACACCGAGCATAATTAATTAATTATTGGGTTATTAATAATTTTGGGAATGAGACACTGGTTGGCGGAACCATCTCAATAACAACCAATATTTTGTAGTAATGGCAATTCAAGTCCTTTTGTTGTAGGATTTTTTTTGGCTTTTTCGCCAAAAACTTAAACTTAGAGCCCCACAGCCAAATTGCATATAGTGTTAGTATTTATAGTTTGTTCTCTCATCATGTCTTGCCGGCATATTCAAAATGATGACCTACACTGCTGCAACGTCTTATGTTGCAAAGGAGTTTTCCGACTAGGAGTGAGGCTACGATCCGCGCTCAGTGATTACCCTATGGAGTCGGATGGACTTGCTTATCGTCTACGCTTCCGTGTTTAGTTTATTTTCTCATGTGTTGGCCTTCGGCTGAATTTAATATGATATAATAAATAATCGATATGAGAATCGTGTAATAAATTTAGGTGTGATTGAACTTTGAAATTTTCATCAATGTACTGTGTGTGCCAGAATGGTCTTGGGATGGTACTGATACACAAAGACTTGACCGATTTCTGGTCGCATCGCTACAGAGATGGTATTCAGAGCACAGCTGACCATAGGACGTAACCCCTAGGGTCGGAAAGCCATGGGAAGAAGATTACTTTATCATTATACCTTATTTTCCGTAATTCTCCCCTGTTCATTTCCGACTTCTCCCGATTTCAATATTTTAGATGGCCGTCGAATTCACCCCAGTTCTGCTCCCGGAGTTTAGCCGACTGATGTCTACTACACAACCTTCTTCTTGTAGACGTTGTTGGGCCTCCAAGTGCAGAGGTTTGTAGGACAGTAGCAAATTTCCCTCAAGTGGATGACCTAAGGTTTATCAATCCGTGGGAGGCACAGGATGAACATGGTCTCTCTCAAGCAACCCTGCAACCACATAACAAAGTGTCTCTTGTGTCCCCAACCTACCCAATACAATGGTAAATTGTATAGGTGCACTAGTTCGGCGAAGAGATGGTGATAAAAGTGCAATATGGATGGTGGATATTTGTTTTTCTAAAAGGAAAAATATAAAAACAGCAAGGTAGCAAGTGGTAAACGTGAGCATAAACGGTGATGCAATGATAGTAGGCAAGGCCTAGGGTTCATACTTTCACTAGTGCAAGTTCTCTCAACAAGGATATCATAATTGGATCATATTACTAGCCCTCAACATGCAACAAAGAGTCACTCCAAAGTAACTAATAGCGGAGAACAAACGAAGATATTATGGTAGGGTACGAAACCACCTCAAAGCTATTCTTTCTGATCGATCTATTCAGGAGTCCGTAGTAACGTTCAATCTATCATATAGTTCATACTAGAATAACACCATAAGACATAAATCAATCAAAACCCTAATGTCACCTAGATACTCCATTGTCACCTCAAGTATCCGTCGGCATGATTATACGATATGCATCACACAATCTCAGAAACATCTATTCAACCAACACATAGAACTTCAAAGAGCGCCCCAAAGTTTCCAACGGAGAGTCAAGACAAAAACGTGTGCCAACCCCTATGCATAGATTCCCAAGGTCACGGAACCCGCAAGTTGATCATCAAAACATACATCAAGTGGATCACATGATATCCCATTATCACCACAGATAAACACGCGCAAGACATACATCAAGTGTTCTCAAATCCTTAAAGACTCAACCCGATAAGATAACTTCAAAGGGAAAACTCAATCCATTACAAGAGAGTAGAGGGGGAGAAGAAGATCCAACTAGTATAGCAAAGCTCGCGATACATCAAGATCGTTCCGTCTCAAGAACACGAGAGAGAGATCAAACACATAGCTACTGATACATACCCTCAGCCCCGAGGGTGGACTACTCCCTCCTCGTCATGGAGAGCGCTGGGATGATGAAGATAGCCACCGGAGAGGGATTCCCCCCTCCGGCAGGGTGCCAGAACGGCTAAAGATTGGTTTTCACTGGCTATAGAAGCTTTCGGCGGCGGAACTCCTGATCTAGGTTAATTTCCGAAGGTTTCAGTATTTATAGGAATTTTTAGAGTCGGGGCCAAGTAAAGGGGAGCTACGGGCCATCCTCGAGATAGGGGGGCGCGCCCCCCTGCACAGGGCGTGGCCCCCACCCCCGAGGGCAGCCCGTGGCTCTCCTAGCCCAACTCTTTTGCTTCAGGGGCTTCTTTTGGTCCAGAAATTAAAAATAAAAAATTGGCTCGTCAATTGGACTGTGTTTGATTTTCTTTTATGTAAAACCCTAAAACAGGAGAAAAACAGAAACTGGCACTGGGCTCTGGGTTAATACGTTAGTCCCAAAAATTATATAAAAGTGTATAATAAAGCCCATAAAACATCCTAGAAGGATAATATAATGGCATGGAACAATCAAAAATTATAGATACGTTGGAGACGTATCAGCATCTCCAAGCTTAATTCCTGCTCGTCCTCGAGTAGGTAAATGATAAAAACAGAATTTTTGATGTGGAATTCTAACCAATATAGTTTTTCAATGTAATTCTCTTAATTGTGGCATGAATGTTTAGATCTGAAAGATTCTAGATAAAAGTCTATATTGACATACGAAATAATAATACTTCAAGCAATACTAACAAAGAAATCATGTCTTCTCAAAATACTATGGCTAAAGAAAGTTATCCCTAAAAAATCATATAGTGTTGGCTATGCTCCCTCGTTATCACACAAAAATATTCATATCATGCACAACCCCGATTTCAGCCAAGCACTTGTTTTCATACTCTATCTTTTCAAACCATTCAACTTTCACGCAATACATGAGCGTGAGCCATGTACATAGCACTATTGGTGGAATAGAGGTGGTTGTGGAGAAGACAAAAAGGAGGGAGATAGTCTCACATCGACTAGGCGTATCAATAGGCTATGGAGATGCCCATCAATAGATATCAATGTGAGTGAGTAGGGATTGCCATGCAACGGATGCACTAGAGCTAAATATGAATGAAAGCTCAACAAAAGAAAGTAGTGGGTGTGCATCCAACTTGCTTGCTCACGAAGACCTAGGGCTTTTGAGGAAGCCCATTGTTGGAATATACAAGCCAAGTTATATAATGAAAATTCCCACTAGTATATGAAAGTGACTAAGCATGAGACTCTCTATCATGAAGAACATGGTGCTACTTTGAAGCACAAGTGTGGAAAAAGATAGTACCAATTGTCCCTTTTTTCTTTTTCTTTTTCTTTTTCTTTTTTTGGGCCTTCCTTTTTTTCTTTGGCCTTTCTTTTTTTCTTCTTTTTTTGCGGAGGGGCTTTATAGATTTATCCTTTCCTCCCATGGGACAATGCTCTAATAATGATGATCATCACACTTTCATTACAACTCGATATTACACCTCGATACTACAACAACAAAGCATGACTCTATATGAATGCCTCCGGCGGTGTACCGGTATGTGCAATGAAACAAGAGTGACATGTATAAAAATTATGCATGGTGGCCTTGCCACAAGTACGATGTCAACTACATGATCATGGAATGGCAATATGACAATATGATGCGTGTCATATGAACGGAACGATGGAAAGTTGCATGGCAATATATCTCGGAATGGCTATGGAAATGCCATGATAGGTAGGTATGGTGGCTGTTTTGAGGAACAATATGGTGGCTGTTTGGAGGAAGGATATATAGTGGGTTTATGGCACCGGCGAAAGTTGCGCGGTACAAGAGAGGCTAGCAATGGTGGAAGGGTGAGACTACGTATAATCCATGGACTCAACATTAGTCATAAGAACTCGCATACTTATTGCAAAAATTTATGAGTCATCAAAACAAAGCAATCAACGCATGCTCCGGGGGGAGGTTGGTAGGAGTTAACCATCGCGCGCCCCCGACCTCCACACAAAGGTTGGCACTCTACAAATACCTCATGCTCTAACTTAGTCACACAACGGTTCTCCATACGTGCATGCTACGGGAATCACTAACCTTAACGCAAGTATTTCTCAATTTCATAATAACTCCACTAGCATGACTCTAATATCACTATCCTCATGTCTCAAAACAATTATCAAGCATCCAACATCTCATTCTATTCAATGCACTTAGTGTTAATTTTTTTTACTACATTGACATTGGATGTCTATCATGTGAAGACTAGTTTCTTTAGCCTAAACACATTACCATGCTGTTTTAATAGACTCTCAAATATAAATAAGTGAAGCATGAGAGTTCAACAATTTCTACAAAATATTGCCACCACCATGCTTTAAAAGATATAAGTGAAGCACTAGAGCAATAACAAACTACTCCCAAAGATATAAGTGGAGATCAATGAATAGTTTAATAATTATGTAACTATGTGAAGACTCTCTAACATTTAAGAACTTCAGACATTGGGATATTATTCAAACAGCAAGCAAAACAAAATAAACTAAATTGATGCTCCAAGCAAAACACATATCATGTGGTGAATAAAAATATAGCTCCGAGTATAGTTACCGATGGATGAAGACGAAAGAGGGGATGCCTTCCCGGGGCATCCCGAAGCTTAGGCTTTCGATTATCTTGAATTTACTAGGGGAGCCATGGTCATCCCCAAGCTTATGCCTTTGCTACTCTTTGTTCCGTAGTCCATCAAAGCAATACTCAAAACTTGAGAACTTCACAACACAAAACTTAGACAAAAATCTTGTGAGCTCCGTTAGTATAAGAAATCAAACCACTACTCCAAGGTACAGTTGTGAACTAATTCTTTGTTTATATTTGTGTTAAACCTACTGTACTCCAACTTCTCTATGGTTCATATTCTCCAATACTACTCATAGAAGCATCGGAATAAGCAAACAACACACGAAAAACAGAATCTGTCAAAAACATAACAGTCTGTAGTAATCTGCAGGGTTCGCCTACTTCTGGAACTCCAAAAAATACAAGCTAAATTGGTAAATTTGCGAAATTTGTCTACCAATCATCTGCAAAAAGAATCAACTAAAAATCACGCCCCAGTAAAATCACACGACTAGTTTAGCTAGTGCTGATGATTCTGTTTTTCACAGCAAGATCATATAAACTTCACACAAGTCTTCCCAAAGGTTCTACTTGGCAAAAACACTAGACAAAACATGAAACCACATCTAATCAGAGACTAGATGCAATATTTATTCCCTAACAGCAACAAAAACAAAAAACAAAAAATTGGGTTGCCTTCCAACAAGCGCTATCGTTTAACGCCCCTAGCTAGGCATGATGATTTCAATGATGCTTGCGTAAAAGATAAGAATTGAAACATAAAGAGAGCATCATGAAGAATATGACTAGCACATTTAAGTCTAACCCACTTCCTATGAATAGGGATTTTGTGAGCAAACAACTCATGGGAACAATAATCAACTAGCATAGGGAAGCAAAACAAGCATAGCTTTAAAACTTTAAGCACATAGAGAGGAAACTTGATATTATTGAAATTCCTACAAGCATATGATCCTCTCTCATAATAATTTTCAGTAGCATCATGAATGAATTCAACAATATAACCAGCACATAAAGCATTCCTTTCATGATCTACTTGCATAGAAATTTTACTACTCTTCACATAAGCAAAATTCTTCTCATTCGGAATAGTGGGAGTATCATAAGAGACTTGAATACTATAGATTGTTTCCACATTAAAAGAGTAATGTTCAGAGAAAGGGTAATCATAATCATGACAAGTTTTATCGGTATAATCATCACTACTTTTTATAGCATAAGTGGCATCACAATAATCATCATAAATGGGAGGCATGCTTTCATCATAATAGACTTGCATATCAAGACTTGGGAGGCTAAAAATATCATCTTCATCGAGCGTAGCATCACCAAGCTTGGGAAAAACATTAATTGCAGCAAATAAATTCTCAAATATATCATTCTCATCAAACATAGCATCCCCAAGGTTTGGCCTTTCCATATCATAAGCATAATCAATATCATCGTTAATAGTATGGATAGCACCGATAGTATAGCAATTATCATCATCACAATGAGTAATAGAAGCAACATCATTTGGAAGGGATACCTTTTTGTCTTTGCTTCTCTGTCTTTTCTTTTTCTTCTTCTCATCATGTGTGGGTTTAATCTTCTTTTTGGAGCTCCTTACTACCGAGATTGGTAGAATAGGAGGCTCCTCCTCTTTACCTGATTCATCATAAGAAATAATAGGAGGATATTGGGAAATCTCTTCCCTTTCATTAGTATTCTCTTCATCTCCTATTAGTTTTCTTGACTTAAGTTAATTGGCAATATAAGTATTTTCAATGCAATTCACCGCACAATACATATATATTTCCTCTATATCAAACTCAAGAAGTTTATCAATGGAAAATCCTCGAAGAAACTTAGTTCTACGTTGAGTTTCTTCATAACCCAAAAGCAAGATAAGTTCATTATGATGTGCAAGAGAAATCAAGTCATCACAATTTTTGGACACAATTCGATCATGATATAATTCGCATTGGGTAATGAAATGACCACGTTCATTGCAAAGTTCACAAGTACGGCTAAGATATTTTAAATTTTCAGCACAATCATCTAGCATTTGTAGCAACCATTTAGTTTCTAAATACTTATGCCTCTTGCAAAATCTATCTTCCCTCTTTGGTATATATTTGCAAACTCTATACACTCCACAAAAATCATCATGCTTATATGAGATATTTTCATCATGACTAGTGCAATCATCATTAGTATCATGGATATTCAAAGGATACACAATAAAAACATTGCAAGAATGCTCATCATTCAAGTCTTTAGTGCCAAGCATTCTATGTAATTCTAATTCTAGTTCTTGAGCACAATTTTCCTTTCCATCATTTTCACGAAAGATATTAAAAAGATGAAGCATATGAGGTAACCTTAATTCCATTTTTTTGTAGTTTTCTTTTATAAACGAAACTAGTGATAACACAAGAAACTAAAAGATTCAATTGCAAGATCTAAAGATATACCTTCAAGCACTAACCTCTCCGGCAACGGCGCCAGAATAGAGCTTGATGTCTACTACACAACCTTCTTCCTGTAGATGTTGTTGGGCCTCCAAGTGCAGAGGATTGTAGGACAGTAGCAAATTTCCCTCAAGTGGATGACCTAAGGTTTATCAATCCGTGGGAGGCGTAGGATGAAGATGATCTCTCTCAAGCAACCCTGCAACCAAATAACAAAGAGTCTCTTGTGTCCACAACACACCCAATACAATTGAAAATTGTATAGGTGCACTAGTTCGGCGAAGAGATGGTGATACAAGTGCAATATGGATGGTGGATATTGGTTTTTGTAAAATGATAATATAAAAACAGCAAGGTAGCAAGTGGTAAACGTGAGCATAAATGGTGTTGCAATGATAGTAGGCAAGGCCTAGGGTTCATACTTTCACTAGTGCAAGTTCTCTCAACAAGGATAACTTAATTGGATCATATTATTAGCCCTCAACATGCAACAAAGAGTCACTCCAAAGTAACTAATAGCGGAGAACAAACGAAGAGATTATGGTAGGGTACAAAACAACCTCAAAGCTATTCTTTCTGATCGATCTACTCAAGAGTCCGTAGTAACGTTCAATCTATCATAGAGTTCATACTAGAATAACACCTTAAGACACAAATCAATCAAAACCCTAATGTCACCTAGATACTCCATTGTCACCTCAAGTATCCGTGGGCATGATTATATGATATGCATCACACAATCTCAGAAACATCTATTCAATCAACACATAGAACTTCAAAGAGTGCCCCAAAGTTT
Source organism: Secale cereale (assembly GCA_902687465.1). Lineage (NCBI taxonomy): Eukaryota > Viridiplantae > Streptophyta > Magnoliopsida > Poales > Poaceae > Secale > Secale cereale. The sequence goes on along the minus strand of LR738711.1, from coordinate 340,649,612 downwards.
CTATCGGAGAGTCAAGACGAAAACGTGTGCCAACCCCTATGCATAGATTCCCAAGGTCACGGATCACCAAAAGATACATCAAGTGGATCACATGATATCCCATTGTCACCACAGATAAACACGCGCAAGACATACATCAAGTGTTCTCAAATCCTTAAAGACTCAATCCAATAAGATAACTTCAAAGGGAAAACTCAATCCATTACAAGAGAGTAGAGGGGGAGAAGAAGATCCAACTAGAATAGCAAAGCTCACGATACATCAAGACCGTTCCATCTCAAGAACACGAGAGAGAGATCAAACACATAGCTACAGATGCAGGAGGGAAAGGTTGTAGCCTATACCTCCAAACAGCTACGACCTCACGAGGTGAACTATGCCACACATGATTTGGAGTTAGCAGCTGTAGTCCATGCACTAAAGACCCGGAGACATTTCTTTGTTGGAAAAAAATGCGATGTTTACACGGATCATAAGAGCTTGAAATATATTTTCATGCAGAAGGAGTTGTACCTCAGGTAGAGGAGATGGCTAAAGTTGATCAAGTACTATGACATGAGATTGCATTACCACCCAAGAAAGGCTAATGTCGTAGAAGATACCTTGAGCTGTAAGAGTTATGTGAATACCCTTACAGCGGTAGGATTACCCCAGGAGTTAATCGATGACCTCAGAGATCTTCGACTGGAGATAGTTCCGAGAGCATATGTTGCAGCACTAGAAATTCAGTCCACTTTGGCCGGAACAATTCGTGAAGCCCAGAAGTCGAACAAGGAAATTGTTGAGATAAAGAAAAGGATGACTGAAGGTAGAGCTGAAGGTTTTTGTGAGAATGAATATGGAGCTATATGCTTCGAGGATCGTATCTATGTACCAATCGATCCCGATATGTGGAAGCTAATTCTTGAGTCTATCTCCGTGTGTCTCCACTTCCAGGAATCAAGAGGTTCGGTGTTAAAAAAAGTTAGCACCCAGATACATAGGCTCGTACCAAATCCTCGAACGCTAAGGAGAAGTTGCATACAAGCTAGAATTGTCAGAAGGATTGCAGGAGTTCACGATGTCTTTCACATTTCCCAGCTGAAGAAATGCCGTCCTGAGATGGCCGATATTCCATTGAGAGATATAGTGGCCCTGGAGGCCATACAGCTTGACAATGATCTATCTTATGAGGAGAAGCCTGCCAGGATTCTTGAGACCACAAACAGAGTCACCCGCCACAAGATCATCAAGTTCTGCAAGTTTCTGTGGAGCCACCACTCCCAGGAGGAAGCCACCTGGGAGTGAGAAGAAGATCTCCGTCGAGACCACCGGCACCTATTTGCTAGCCAACCCATATCTCGAGGGCGATATTCATCTTAAGGTGGGTACGTTTGTAACATCCCAAATTTTCAATTTGGAATGTATTACAATTATTAGCTAAGCATCTATGCATTTTTTAACTGAGTGACAGTTGGAAATTTCAGAGTCATTTGGGTCTTATTTGATTGGATTCAACTTGGCATTTGAAATTCATGTAAAAAATCCCTGACAATTACTTGTGCAAAAGTATGATAGGACCTAACATGACACTCCAAAAATGTCACAAGAAACCATTGCCAAAAGTTTTGAATTCAAAATTGAGTTTAATTGTAATTTGCAAAAAATGTTTTTTATAAAGTTTGGATTTAGCCTCTGAAAATTAGTTCATCCTGTAGGATTTATTTTTCTGAATTTTTTGATATATATATATATATATGTGTGTCCTATAGAAAAGTATCTTTATTTTCTCCATTTATTTTTCCCTCCGAGCCACAGCCCACCAGCAGGGTTCCAGCCAACGAGCGAGCAGGTGACGCTAGCGCCACGCCCAACCTAGCGCTAGTGCTGGCACCGCCACCGCTTGCCATCATGTAACCCTCTCTCCCTCTGTTTTTTTTCTGATCACTGGACCCCACCGTATCATCTCCTTCGTTGCGATACTCGCGCATGCATATCTCGCTTGCCACCTCATGCACGCACGCGTCTGCGCCCTCGCAAAACCATAGCAGAAAACATATCCTATATAGTCTCTATCCCCTCCTTTCTCAATCCCCTTCGAAAAATATCACCAAAACCTTCCCCAGCCCATGCACACACCAAACAGATCTCGCCTCTACAGCCGCCGTTCACCGCCCAAGTTCGCGGTCGGTGAGCAACCCCACTACTCCCTTTTGCACCTATGTGTTGCCCTCAATGTCTTGCACCATTTTGACATAATCTCGCTTGTCCTCGTCATCTAAAAAAGCCATCCCGATCTCGCTGACGTTGTCGGAGCACAAATTTCACCTCGACACCCCGCTCGACTCCGACATCCCCTCGCCTCACCAACACGAAGAAATCGGACCCCCTCGGAACTCCCAACACACTGGACATCGCCGCCTCCGCCGTCGAGCGTCGGAGCGGTCACCATGCTGCCATCCTCTTCCTTGACCGAAGCTCTGTACGTGTGCTCCTCCTCTGTTCATTTTTTACTTTCATAGAGCGAACCATTATGTTAGATTAGATAATGTGCGTGTTTGTACGTTTTTAGTTAAAGTTTACCTGAGCATTAGATAGTCGCAGATCGCAACCGCTCTAGGACCAGTTCAACCCATCTGTTTTTTAATATATTTTTGTTTATGTTTCTTAAAAAGAATAGTTCTATTTTTAAAAAATTCATATCTCTTAGGTTATTGAGATTTTTTGATTGATTCTTTTTGCACTAGTTGGTAAATTTCCTAAAGTTTTCGTAGATATAAAATTTGTCCAAGTTTGAAGTTTTAAATATTTATTTGCATGAATTTTGTTTAGATCACCAAATTTGCAATAACTAGAGCTAGGATTAATATTTTTTAGGTGATTCATTTTGCTATTTTTTTCTTATGACGTTGTTTATAAGTAGATTTATTTTTCTGAATTTTTTTAATTACAATTAGTTTTTCACAAAAACAGTACTGTTTTACTATTTATTGACTTTTGCACTATTTCTTTTACTTTAAATTGTTCGAAATTAGTTACTTTTGTTATTTTTGTTTAGTTTAGATTAGTTTCTATAGTGTTAAAATTGGAATTTTTATTTGTAGAAAATAAAATGTTTTAGTATTTTATTTATTTTTCTTACTAGAAAAGTTGCTTTGGGCATAAAAGGAGTGTTATAATAGCTTTTAACGCTATTCTTTTTGCAAAAAAATTATTTACTGTTTTCGCTTCTGTTGTTTAACAAAAAAAACCTTATTTTTGTTCCGTTGAAGAAAATTTTAGTAGTAGAAAAGTATTTTTGTAGCTTGTTTCACTTGTAGTAAAAATCTTGCTTTGATTTTATGACTTCTTTGGGTTTTCTTTTGGTTTTATTTGTGAGATTTGATGCATGTGTGATCATTTCCTTTACATGTTGTTATGTTAGTATATTGTATGATGGTATTGATGTCTACTACGCAACCTTCTTTTTATAGAAGTTGCTGGGCCTCCAAGTGCAGAGGTTTGTAGAAAAGTAGCAAATTTCCCTGAAGTGCATAACCTAAGGATATCAATTTGTGGGAGGCGTTGGATGAAGATGGTCTCTCGCAAACAACCATGCAACCAAATAACAAAGAGTCTCTTGTGTCCCCAACACACCCGATACAATGGTAAATTGTATAGGTGCACTAGTTCGACGAAGAGAAGATGATACAAGTGCAATATGGATTGTAGATATAGGTTTTTTGTAATAAGAAATTATGAAAACAGCAAGGAAACTAATGGTAAAAGTGAGCACAAATGGTATTGCAATGCTTTGAAACAAGGCCTAGGGTTCATACTTTCACTAGTGCAAGTTCTTTCAACAATAATAACATAACTGGATCATATAACTATCCCTCAACATGCAACAAAGAGTCACTCCAAAGTCACTAATAGCGGAGAACAAACGAAGATATTATTGTAGGGTACGAAACCACCTCAAAGTTATTCTTTCTGATCGATCTATTCAAGAGTCTGTAGTAAAATAACACAAAGGTATTCTTTCTGTTCGATCTATCCTAGAGTTCATACTAGAATAACACCTTAAGATAAAAATCAACCAAAACCTAATGTCACCTAGATACTCCAATGTCACCTCAAGTATCTGTGGGCATGATTATACGATATGCATCACACAATCTCAGATTCATCTATTCAACCAACACAAAGAACATAAAAGAGTGCCCCAAAGTTTCTATTGGAGAGTCAAGATGAAAACGTGTGCCAACCCCTATGCATGGATTCCCAAGATCACGGAACCCGCAAGTTGATCACCAAAACATACATCAAGTGAATCATTAGAATACCCCATTGTCACCACGGGTATCCCACACAAGACATATATCAAGTGTTCTCAGATCCTTAAAGACTCAATCCGATAAGATAACTTCAAAGGGAAAACTTAATCCATTACAAGAGAGTAGGGGGGGGGGAGAAACATCATAAGATCCAGCTATAATAGCAATGCTCGAGATACATCAAGATCGTGCCATCTCAAGAACACGAGAGAGAGAGAGAGATCAAACACATAGCTACTGGTACATACCATCAGCCCCGAAGGTGAACTACTCCCTCCTGGTCACGGAGAGCGCCGGGATGATGAAAATGGCCACCGGAGAGGGATTCCCCCCTCCCACAGGGTGCCGGAACGGGTCTAGATTGGTTTTTGGTGGCTACAAAGGCTTGCGGCGGTGGACCTCCTGATCTAAGTTTCTTTCTGGAAGTTTGGGTATATAAAAGAGGTGTTGGAGTCCGGAACAAGTAAGGGCGGTCCCCGAGGCGGCCACGAGATAGGGGGGGCGCCCAGGGGGGAGTGCGCGCCCCCACCCTCGTGGTGGCCTCGGGACTCCTCTGGTCCATCTCTGGTACTCCTTGGGCTTCTTATGGTCCAAAAACAACCTCCGTTGAGTTTCAGGTCAATTGGGCTCCGTTTGGTATTCCTTATCTGCGATACTCAAAAACAAGGAAAAAACAGAAACTGGCACTAGGCTCTGGGTTAATAGGTTAGTCCCAAAAATCATATAAAAGTGTATATTAAAGCCCATTAAACACCCAAAATAGATAATATAATAGCATGGAACAATCAAAAATTATAGATACGTTGGACACGTATCAAGCACCTCCAAGCTTAATTCCTGCTTGTCCTCGAGTAGGTAAATTATAAAAACATAATTTTTGATGTAGAATGCTACCTAACATGATTATCAATGTAATTTTCTTTATTGCGGCATTAATGTTCAGATCCGAAAGATTCAAGACAAAAGTTTAATATTGACATAAAAATAATAATACTTCAAGCATACTAAAATGGTAATCATGTCTTCTCACAATAACATGGCCAACGAAAGGTCATTCCTACAAAATCATATAGTATGGCTATGCTCCATCTCCGTCACACAAGATACCCAAATCATGCACAACCCCGGTTTCAGCCAAGCAATTGTTTCATGCTTTAATTTTTTCAAACTTTTTCAACTTTCACGCAATAAATTAACGTGAGCCATGGATATAGCACTATGGGTGGAACAGAGTGGTGGTTGTGGAGAAGACAAAAGGTTGAAGATGGTATCACATCTACTAGGCGTATCAATGGGCTATGGAGATGCCCATCAATAGATATCAATGTGAGTGAGTAGGCATTGCCATGCAACGGATGCACTAGAGCTAATAAGATGTATGAAAGCTCAACAAAAGAAACTAAGTGGGTGTGCATCCAACTTGCTTGCTCATGAAGACCTAGGGCATTTGAGGAAGCCCATCGTTGGAATATACAAGCGAAGTTATATAATGAAAATTCCCACTAGTATATGAAAGTGACAAAACAAGAGACTCTCTATCATGAAGACCATGGTGCTACTTTGAGCACAAGTGTGGAAAAAGATAGTAGCATTGTCCCTTTTTTCTTTTTTTTGGGCCTCCCTTTTTTATTTGGCCTTTCTTTTTTTCCTTCAGGACAGTGCTCTAATAATGATGATCATCACACTTCTATTTATTTAGAACTCAAAGATTACAACTCAATACTAGAACAAAATATGACTCTATATGAATGCCTCCGGTGGTGTACCGGAATGTGCAATGAATCAAGAGTGACATGTATGAAAAATTATGCATGGTGGCCTTGCCACAAATACGATGTCAACTACATGATCATGCATGGTAATATGACAATGATGAAGCGCGTCATAATAAACGGAACGGTGGAAAGTTGCATGGCAATATATCTCGAAATGGCTATGGAAATGCCATGATAGGTAGGTATGGTTATATGGTGGGTGTATGGTACCAGTGAAAGTTGCATGGTACTAGAGAGGCTAGCAATGGCGGAAGGGTGAGAGTGCGTATAATCCGTGGACTCAACATTAGTCATAAATAACTCACATACTTAATGCGAAAATCGACATGTCATCAAAACCAAGCACTACATGTGTGCTCCTAGGGGAAGGGTTGGTAGGAGTTAACCATCACGCGATCCCGACCTCGACACAAAGGATGGCAATCAAAGAAATACCTCATGCTTCAAATTTGTCACACAACGGTTACCATACGTGCGTGGTATGGGACATGCAAACCTCAACACAAGTATTTCTAAAATTAACAACTACTCTACTAGTATAGCTCTAATATCACCATCCTCATATCTCAAAACAATCATCAAGCATCAAACTTCTCATATCATTCAACACACTTTATATGAAAGTTTTTATTAGACCCATCTTGGATGCCTATTATATTAGGACTAAATTCATAACCAAAGAAAATTACCATTCTGTTCTAAAAGAATCTCAATATAATATAAGTTAATCATGAGAGTTCATCTATTTATTCAAAATAAAACCACCGTCGTGCTCTAAAAGATATAAGTGAAGCACTAGAACAAATGAGAAACTACTCCAAAAGATATAAGTGAAGATCAATCAGTAGTTGACTAATTATGTAACTATGTGAAGAACCTCTAACATTTAAGAATTTCAGATCATGGTATTGTATTAAAATGGCAAGCAAAACAAAATAAAACAAAATGACGCTCCAAGAAAAACATATATCATGTGGTGAATAAAAATATAGCCTTAAGTAAAGTTACCGATGAACGAAGACGAAAGAGGGGATGCCTTCCCGGGGCATCCCCAAGCTTAGGCTTTTGGTAGTCCTTGAATATTACCTTGGGGTTCCTTGGGCATCCCCAAGCTTAGGCTCTAGCCACTCCTTATTCCATAGTCCATCGAATCTTTACCCAAAACTTGAAAACTTCACAACACAAAACTCAACAGAAAACATGTAAGCTCCGTTAGTATAAGAAAATAAAACCACCACTTAGGTACTGTTGTTAACTCATTCTAAATTTATATTGGTCTAATATCTACTGTATTCAAACTTATATATGGTTCATACCCTCCGATACAGATCATAGATTCATCAAAATAAGCAAACAACACATAGAAAACAGAATCTGTCAAAAATAGAACAGTTTGTAGCAATCTGTAACTTTCGAATACTTCTGTAGCTCAAACAATTCTGAAATAAATTGGTGGACGTGAGGAACTTGTCTATTAATCTTCTAAAAAAATAATCAACTTAAAATCACTCTTCTGTAAAAAAAAATAGCAGCTAATCTCGTGAGCACAAAAGTTTCTGTTTTTTACAGCAAGATCGCAAATACTTTCACCGAAGTCTTCCCAAAGGTTCTACTTGGCACTTTATTGAAACAAAGGCTATAAAACAAGATTACTACAGTATATTAATCACGTGAACACACAAAAATAGTAGGGGTAAATATTGGGTTGTCTCCCAACAAGCGCTTTTCTTTAATGCCTTTTAGCTGGGCATGATGATTTTAATGATGCTCACATGAAAGTATAGAATTGAAACACAAACGGAGCATCATGAATCGCATGACAAGCACATTTAAGTCTAACCTAGTTCATATGCATAGGGATTTTGTGAGCAAACAACTTATGAGAGCAAGAATCAACTAGCATAGGAAAGCAAAACAAGCATAACTTCAAGATTTTCAACACGTAGAGAGGAAACTTGATATTATTGCACTTCCTACAAGTATAAATTCCTCCATCATAATAATTTTCAGTGGAATAAATAATGAATTCAACAATATAACCATCACATAAAGCATTATTTTCATGATCCCCAAGCATATAAATTTAATTACTCTCCACATAAGCGAATTTCTTCTCATGAATAATAGTGGGAGCAAACTCAACAAAATAATTATCATATGAGGCATAATCCAATTGAAAACTAAAATCATGATGACAAGTTTCATGGTTATCATTATTCTTAATAGCAAAAAGTCATCACAATAATCATCATAGATAGGGACTGTGTTCTCATAATCAATTGGAACCTCTACCGAAATAGTGGATTCATCACTAAATAAAGTGATGACCTCTCCAAATCCACTTTCATCAATATAATCATCATAAATAGGAGGCATGCTTTCATGATAATAAATATTATCATCAAAACATGGGGGACTAAAAATATCATTTTCATCAAACATAGCTTCCCCAAGCATGTGGTTTTGCATATCGTTAGCATCTTGGATATTCATAGGATTCACACTAACAACATTGCAATCATGCTCATCATTCAAGTATTTTATGCCAATCATTCTATGTAATTCTTCTTCTAGTACTTGAGCATAATTTTCCTTCCCATCATTTTCACGGAAGATATTAAAAAGATGAAGCATATGAGGCAACCTCAAATCCATTTTTTGGTAGTTTTCTTTTATAAACTAAACTAGTGATAAACACGAAACTAAAAGATTCGATTGCAAGATCTAAAGATATACCTTCAAGCACTAACCTCCCTGGCAACGGCGCCAGAAATTGCTTGATATCTACTACGCAACCTTCTTCTTGTAGACGTTGTTGGGCATCGATGTGTAGAGGTTTGTAGGACAGTAGGAAATTTCCCTCAAGTAGATGACCTAAGGTTTATCAATCCGTGGGAGGCGTAAGATGAAGATGGTCTCTCTCAAACAACCCTGCAATCAAATAACAAAGAGTCTCTTGTGTTCCCAACACACCCAATACAATGGTAAATTGTATATGTACACTAGTTCGGTGAAGAGATGATGATACAAGAGCAATATGGATTGTAGATACGGGTTTTTTGTAATTAGAAAATATAAAAACAGCAAGGTAACTAATGATAAAAGTGAGCACAAACGGTATTGCACTGCTTTGAAACAACGCCTAGGGTTCATACTTTCACTAGTGCAAGTTCTCTCAACAATAATAACATAACTGGATAATATAACTATCCCTCAACATGCAACAAAGAGTCGCTAAAAAGTCACTAATAGCGGAACACAAACGAAGAGATTATTGTAGGGTACGAAACCACCTCAAAGTTATTCTTTTTGATCGATCTATTCAAGAGTCCGTAGTAAAATAACACGAAGCTATTCTTTCCGTTCGATCTATCATAGAGTTCGTACTAGAATAACACCTTAAGACACAAATCAACCAAAACCCTAATGTCACCTAGATACTCCAATGTCACATCAAGTATCTGTGGGCATAATTATACGATATGCATCACACAATCTCAGATTCATCTATTCAACCAACACAAAGAACTTCAAAGAGTGCCCCAAAGTTTCTATCGGAGAGTCAAGACGAAAACGTATGTCAACCCCTATGCATAGATTCCCAAGGTCACGGAACCCGCAAGTTAATCACCAAAACATACATCAAGTGAATCAATAGAATACCCCATTGTCACCACGGGTATCCCAGGCAAGACATACATCAAGTGTTCTCAGATCCTTAAAGACTCAATTCAATAAGATACCTTCAAAGGGAAAACTCAATCCATTACAAGAGAGTAGAGGGGGAGAAACATCATAAGATCCAACTATAATAGCAAAGCTCATGATACATCAAGATCGTGCCATCTCAAGAACACAAGAGAGAGCGATCAAACACATAGCTACTGGTACATACCATCAGCCCCGAGAGTCAACTACTCCCTCCTCATCATGGAGAGCTTCGGGATAATGAAGATGGCCACCGGAGAGGGATTCCCCCCTCCGGCAAGGTGTCTGAACGGGTCTAGATAGGTTTTCGGTGCCTATAGAGGCTTGCGGCGGCGGAACTCCCGATCTAGGTTTCTTTCTGGAAGTTTGGGTATATATAAGAGGTGTTGGAGTCGGGAACAAGTAAGGGGGGTCCCCGAGGAGGCCACGAGATAGGGGGCGTGATACGTCTCTGTCGTATCTATATTTTTTGATTGTTCCGTGCCAATATTCTACAACTTTCATATACTTTTGGAAACTTTATACAATTTTTGGGACTAACATATTGATCCAGTGCCCAGTGCCAGTTCCTATTTGTTGCATGTTTTTTGTTTTGCAGAATGTCCATATCAAACGGAGTCCAAACGGGATAAAAACGGAAGGAGATTTTTGTGGAATATATGTGAATTTGGGAAATGGAATCAACGTGACACGATGCCCGAGTGGCCGACGAGGCAGGGGGACGCGCCCCAGGGGGGTGGGCGCGCCCCTGACCCTCGTGGCCACTCCGTAAAGCAGTTGGTTCCCTTCTTTCGGCGCAAGAAAGCTAATATCCGGATAAAAGTTGTGTCCAATATTCCGCCCAATCGGAGTTACGGCTCTCCGGGAATTTAAGAAACGGTGAAAGGCCAGAATTGAAGAATGCAGAAACAGAGAGAGATAGAGAGACAGATCCAATCTCGGAGGGGCTCTCGCCCCTCCCACGCCATGGAGACCATTGACCATAGGGGAAACCCTTCTCCCATCTAAGGAGAAGGTCAAGGAAGAGGAAGAAGGAGGGGGGCCTCTCCCCCTCTCTCCCGTTGGCGCCGGAACGCCGCCGGGGCCATCATCGTGTGACGGCGATCTACACCAACACCTCTGTCATCTTCACCAACATCTTCATCACCTTCCCCCATCTATCTACAGCGGTCTACTCTCACGCAACCCGTTGTACCCTCTACTTGAACATGGTGCTTTATGCTTCATATTATTATCCAATGATGAGTTGCCATTCTATGATGTCTGAGTAGATTTTCGTTGTCCTATCGTTAATGGGTGAATTGCTATGATTGGTTTAAATTGCTTGTCGTTATGTTGCTGTCCTTTAGTGCCCATCATACGAGAGCGCGCGTGGATCACACCATAGGGTTAGTTGTATGTTGATAGGACTACGTATTGGAGGGCAAGAGTGACGGAAGCTTCAACCAAGCGTAGAAATTGATGCATACGGGATTGAAGGGGGACCAATATATCTTAATGATATGGTTGGGTTTTACCTTAATGAACGTTAGTAGGTGCGGATGCTTGCTAATAGTTCCAATCATAAGTGCATATAATTCCAAGTCAGGGATGACATGCTAGCAGTGGCCTCTCCCACATAAAAGCTGTTATCGGTCTAGTAACGTAGTCAATTGCTCAGGGAAAATTTCGTAACTCCTACCACCACTTTTCCACACTCGCTATACTAACTTTATTGCTTATTTACCTTTAACAGCCCCTAGTTTATATTTACGTGATCTTTATATTCTTGCAAACCTATCCCGCAACACGTATAAACTACTTCTAGTTTTATACTTGTTCTAGGTAAAGCGAACGTCAAGCGTGCATAGAGTTGTATCGGTGGTGGATAGAACTTGAGGGAATATTTGTTCTACCTTTAGCTCCTCGTTGGGTTCGACAGTCTTACTTATCGAAAGAGGCTACAACAGATCCTCTACACTTGTGGGTTATTAAGACCATTTTCTGGCGCCGTTGCCGGGGAGCAATAGCGTGGGGTGAATATTCTTATGTGTGCTTGTTTGCTTTATCACTAAGTAGATTTTATTTGCTATTCTAAGTTGTTTTCTGTCTTTAGTTATGGGTAGGAAACGCAAAATACCAAAACATATAGTGGTACCTACTGAACCAATGGTTGAAGAACCACTCAAAATCTATGACACTCCTGAAGCTTTTTAGTTGGATCATATACGATCCCTATATGCTTGTGCTGAAACCCCAACTAGCTTAGTTGAGGGCAAATCTTTAGATGAGCATGCTTGTTATGTGCAACACCGTTTATCTCAAGAAGGGAAACTTTTACTGGATCAAATTCATCGTTTGCAATGCTATGCTTGGAATTTATGTGAAATATATGATTTTACTTGTTGTTTTGAAGACCCTAAGAAACACCTTCCCTACCAATGTGAGTTTAGCGATAATGGAATCGTATCTTCGTATGCTAAGGGTGCTTATAGTTACTATGATGTTCAACAAATTGAAGAATTTGTTGCTTTTAAGGGAGCTTAAGAAATTTCTTCTTTGATCGAAAAGTATGATGCTACTCTTTACAAATTTGAAATTTTTTCCCTATTTAAATATCGTTATGATAATTATGCTTCTAATGCCTATGTTAAACCATATATCGAGGACTCCTCCGCTATCCAAGAAGAGATTAATATTATCTTGGAAGATGACGTCATGGCGGTTTACAAGGTTATTCGAAGGCGCTAAAAAAGAAATTTTCCTAAGTGTTGAAGATTGACATGAACAGGTTCAAATCAATTTCGGGCCTAATATTGGGGATATAAGTACTTGGTATAAACCGCCCAGGAGGGGCCGGGTTATACCTGTACTGAATTATCCATATTGAAGCCCAAGAAGACAAGGAGTATGGTCTGTTACTATAGAGAACTAAAAGGCCCATGGCCCAAAGGAAGATTAGAACCCGTAGACATAAACCGCTATATGGTGTGTAACTTCTGGTGTAAGATAGGAAAGGTGGAAGCCGAGCCGGACACGTTTATGAGCCGGCCTCGAGATTCTGTAAACCGTCCGGGCGTCATCCTTTGTATATAAAGGGACGACCCGACGGCGGTTCAGGGACAACAATCAACAACTCGAGAGCCAGGCAAAGCGGATTCACTCCCTGGTCATCGAAACCCTAGCAATACCACAACAACTAGAGTAGGCCTTTACCTTCACCGCAAGGGGCCGAACTAGTATAAAAATTCTTGTGTCCTTTGTTCGCTTTAACCCATTTAAGCTAACTCGTCGCGGTGGCTCCACGACTAAGTCCTTACACTAGGACATCTGCCGTGACAAAACCACGACAAAGACCCTCTCGAAGAAGCAAGGATTCGGAAAGGAAGGATAAATCATCAAGGAGCTATACAAGACGAAGACATCAAGCTCATGTTGGTGAATGGGTATCTGGTTCCGACTCCGATAACTGCTCCGAGAGAAGATATCACTCCAACTCAGAAGATACTCAAGATGAAGGTGTTGCCAGAATTGCTCTTGTGTCATTCAAATCCTACGACATATTTGACCCACCAAATGAAGGAATTGGAAGATGCTTCGTGGCTAAAGGCCCTATGGTATCACATCCCGAGTATCTTGATTTCAATAGTGATTAAGATGATTTGCTAGGAGATGATGATTTACTTGTTGGTAGCAATAGTGATGAAACCTATGATGAAAACTATGATGAAATTGCTATTAATCATGCTAATCAAGATTAAACAAATGACAATGATTAGGAGAATATTGAGCATCTAACTAAAGAATTAAACACTCTCATGTTAGCTCATGAAACTACCTTACAGGATCATCGAGAACTTTTGAGGACTCATGAGAAGCTACGCTTTGAAAAGCTCAATATAGATTAAGAGCATGAGTTCTTAAAAGCAATCAATAATGATCTTCATAAGAAAAGTTCTTCTTACATTGCCAATAATTTACTCTTGTCTACGTACATGCCACAAGTAAAATCTAGCACAAGAACAAGAAAGATTCTTCCTCTGTTAGTAACAATAATCATGATAAAACAAATGTTGTTGCTTCTAGTAGTTCTCTTGATTCCACTAATGATTCTCTTAGCCAAGTTACACTTGAGCAAGAAAAGAGCTTATTGAAGGGATTTATAGAGAAAGGTGTTTACAAGAGCCTTGCCAAAAGTAAGCAATTTGAGGAAATTGTAGGCAAGCAAGGAAGGCACCGGAAGAATCAAGGTGTTGGTTTTGAATGAAATTTCAATGCCAATGGAGTTGAGTGGGAAGAAGATCAATACCCCAAGACGAAGTTTGTTCCTCAACAAGAGAAGTATGATCCTACTTCTTTCAAGAGAAAACAAACTCAAGATGATCTTCCACCACAAAACCACAAGCTAAAGGGCAAGGACAAGCTTCAAGAAGAGATTGATGTATTTGAAGAAGCTCCTAAGGCCTTGGTCAAGTGGGTTCCCAATACTACATCAAGTTCTACTTCATCAAATACATCTACAACTCCAAGGATTCCCATCAAGATGGTGTGGATCCCGAAGAAGAAGAACTAGAGAGTTCTTGAGGGTGACTCCGCCAACAAACTTCACTCTTATTCAATTTGGCAAGGACAAGTGCACTCAACTTTAACATCTTGCACTAGTTCAAGGAGTAACAAACCCTCTTGTTGGTAAGACAAGAGACAAGGTAACCTAATGCTTTCATGGACATCATCTTGTGTGCTATTCATTCTATGTCCATGGATATCTTTGTTTGTTCCTTCTAGGACTAAGCCATGTAGGTATTGAAAGTGCAACTCACTCCAATGGATTGCTCCAAATCATCTACAACAACATTGAGCGTCCACTCTTCAACACTTACATGAAGTCATCGTAAAAATAACCCAAGGTTAGTTCATCACTCTTAGGGGGGATATCACATCTAGGGGGACTTTACTCGAAGAACTGAGCTAAAGCAACTCTAATGGTGTGAACACAACAATGCTTTATGTAAAAGTGGAAACCCCACTTGAGCTTAAACGATGAGTATGACCTATGATCAAATGTTCTCATTTCACTCCTAAGTCAATATACTCATATATAGATGACCCATCGCGAATTGATTGATAGATGCTAGAATGGTTGTGCATGCTTTGCCACATGTTTCATTTGCTATCTTATTATGTGAGCATGTTGAGTGCATATTTTTCTCATTTGAGGACATACATTTGTTACTTTGATTGTTTGGCTTTCTTCTTTTGGCAAATGGATGGACAAGAATGCCTAAGAACCTCCTCTAGCTATCTATGATTTTCTTGTCTCAAACTCTATTAATGCAACTTCACGAAGTTTGATCAAGTCAGATTCAAACACTCTGTGTGAGGAGCACTCAGAGTCCTCGATTCGTCATAGACTTAAAAATCCAAAACTTCACTGTGCATTTCGGTCTGACGAATTCATCATTTTCGGTCTGACTGAGTTCGTTGAGTTGATCTAGGTTTTCAATCTCGGTGCAACCAATTATAACTTTTCGGTCACACCAAATTGCAGTAACCGCTTGCCATTCGGCATCTCGGTGCCACCGAGTTGTTCCACTCGTTCACACCGACAGGGTCGGGGTATATATACCGACGGGTAAAATTTAGGAAATTTCTCCAAAACCTCTTCACCCACGCATGTCCTGCTCTGCCGTCTTGGGTCTCCGGATCGTCCTCTCGTTGCAAGTGACCACCCGCCGCTGGTCTCCACCACCGTCAACAGAATTGAACCCCGTCATTGCCGCCGTAGCGAGCTCATCGCCAAGTTAGGGTATGTGTTCGACCCTTTTGCAATCTTTACCTCCGATTCTTAGCACAAAGTCAATGCCATGATTCTTTACCACGTATGTGATCATCCTGTCCAACAAAAACATCCTTTAGATTAGATTCGATTTGAAAATTTAGGCTTAGGTTTCTGCCGAACACATATCGTACCGACTGAGTTGTGGAAATCGGTCTCACCGATTTGGCTTAGGCAATTGCACTTGCACTTTTTGGTCTGACCGAAACATGCAAATCGGTGTGACCAAGTTCAACTCTCAGTGAAACCCTAGCAATCTCGGAGTCACAGAACTATGTCTCGGTCTGACCGACTTCACTAGTTTAGACTCCAAAGTTGCTTCAGTGTCATCGAGTTTAAGAAATTGGTAGCTCCGAAATGCTTTCTGTGGAAAACTGAAACTAAGATTCTGACTCATTTGTTTTGCAAAATCTCTGCACTTTGTGATGCTCATCCACTCTATCTCATCCACATCCATTCACAGGGTCTGCTTGTAGTTTCAAATATGTTAGAAGGTATTGACATTCAGAACAGATCAGAGGAGCAGACACATCTGAGTGAGGGCTCAAGTCCCTCCAATAGCAGCTACTATGAGAGCAGTAGAAGCACTCCTAGAAATCTGCCAAAGGCTGCTACCATGTCAAGGAAGAAGAAAACTTCTCATTGTGAGGATGAGGATTTTGTGGCTGAAGAGGTCACCTCAAAGAAGAAAGTGACTAAGAAGGAGTATGGCACATTTGCTTCAACAAAGCCTGGTTTGAACAAGGAAAGAGCTCCAATGTCAAAAGTCAGAGCCTCCACTCAAGAAACAATGGTGTTCACTCTTCAAACAAGAGATAATGAGCCAGCAGGAAACAAGAAGAGGGCTAGAAAGACTACAGCCAGAGTGGTTGGCAAGCCATCTATGAGACCTGATGATGATGATGATGCTGAAGATGATGTTGATGAGCCTGTTGCGCCTGCTGCAAAGACTCATAAGCTGATGGGGGATGCCATCAAAGCCAGGGCTGCTCCATCTAAGCCCAAAGATGCCCCCAAAGTTTCTGCAGCCAAGAGGTCCACTAGAGACATTCTAGGAGCTAAGAATAACAAGGCCCTAGTGCTAGATGTTCCTGAGGTGGAGGAAGATTCAGATCAAGAATCCTCAGATGAAGATGAGTCTATGATGCTTAGAAGACTCAAGCCAAAGATTCAAGATCATAATGATGCCCATCTTGTTGCCGAGAACATGAAACTGAGAAAGGATGCAGGTCTGAGAAAATGGAGAAAAACTGATCCATATGCTACAAGGAGAAAGACTGCTGTGGACTATAAGTTTCACACCAAGGAATAGCAGGATTTCTATGAGACAGTGCTATTGGACAAGAAGCCCATTATCTGTGACATGAAGTGGGTTGATTGGAAGTACATCGATAAACATGTTGATTTCGTTCTAGGTGTTCATGAGAGCTTCAGGCAAAATGAAGTTGACAAGTTTGTGCAAAAGAAACTGACTAGATGGAACGATGAGATGATCATGCAATTCTACTCCATTGCTCATTTCTATCCAAATGGTTGAATTGTATGGATGACTGAAGGTACAAGGTATCAATAAACTGTGGCTGAATGAGCAAGTTTGATCAATGCCCCCAAGGAGAATGATAATGACACTGATGTGTATGCCAAGTCCAGGATGGATCCAAACACTATGGCAAATATGTACAAGCCAAATCCTAACAAAGAAGTGAAAACTTAGAAGTTGGGCTCCATATATCATCTATTGTTTGGATTGACCACAATCAACACTATACTTAGGCACACTTTGTTGCCCAAGTCAGGAGATCATAGAATGATCCAAGGTCACTCCATCAACTTGCTCCACATGTTTGATGTTTTTGAGAAGTTCGAGGTCATGAATATGTGTGACGCCCGAGACCGACGTCCCAGAAGATCCCAGAAGATTCCAGAATATTCCAGATGTTACGGGTTCTCCTGTGTGTTCTTTGTGCTTGTGTTATTTTATTTTGCATTGCATCATGTCATCATGCCATCATGTCATATTTATTTTGCATCTCAACCTAAATAAACCGTGTGGACCTTCGGTCCATTTAAATCGAGGGAATAATGTCTTCTCTTTAAAACATATCCTCCCAATATTTAGGGAGCTATATTATTAATTATTCCATTCCGTGGAATCACCTATAACACAATTGCACCATTCTTCAATTTTCTTTTATCAAATTCAACTTCATTTCTTCCTTTGAGGCCTTTTAGTAAAATTGAGTTGCAATTTTACTTCTTCCACAAATGTTCCAAATCTGCCCATAAATGACATTTAGTGTGTAGGGTCACCTTCTATATTTTCAACTCTTTTGAGGTTCTTTTGGATGGGTTTAAAATTTTCAAACATGTCAAGTTATTTTCAACATGTTTGGATTTTACTTCCTCTAGAAAACCTCAGGCCATTTTGTTAAAATTCCTCATATTTTTATGAGTCTAAGAAGATTGGCCTCCTGCCAAAATTCTGTTCCTAACCCCTCTTTCTTTTTCTCCCTCTCTTTCTTCCTTGTTATTTTTTTTCTGTTTTGGAGATGGCCAAAACCAGCAGAAGAAGAGCAGCCAGGCCTCAGGCCCAGCCGCCTCCCTCCTTTGGCCCATCAGGCCACCGCACCTCCTGGCCTCTTGGGCCTCCTCCAGGCCCGAGACCCAGCCGTCCACTTTTCCCCCTCCAGGCCCATCTCAGCCCGCTCCCCAATCCTAGCTAGCGACTCTCTGCCCGACCTGTCGCTCCTTCCTCGACCCCCAGCAGCGCCGCAACCCCCTCGCTCCTCCAGCCCGATTCCCTCGCATCCCTTCGATCTCTCTGCCCGCCGTCGCACTCTCTAGCGCGCCCCTCGATCAGAGGCGCCCCTCGGTGGCCTCCCATCGCCCGCATCGCCCCGCCACCTTGGCCGTCCCTCGGCTCCGGCTCCTCCACGCGCCTCCTCGGCCAGGAGCTGCCGCCCGAGGCTGCAGCCACCTCCGCCGGGTCGCCCCGTCGGCCTCCCTCCGTTCCCTGCCGCGCCGCTGCTTCCGCGGGCCGGCCAGGACCCGCCTCCTCCTCCATCAACCAGCGCCATGGCGCTCGTCTCCGCTGCTCCGCCATGACCAGGGCCCCGAGCACCCCGTCCTCTGGCCCCGAGCCAGCGCCGCAGCTCCGTGGCCTCCAGACCGCAGCACGCCGTGGCGACCATCTCCCCTGCCTCGCCGATCCCTCGCAGGGCCTCCTCTTGAGCGCCCCTGCCTACGTCTCCAGGCAGGCCGCGGCGCCGTGCCACTTCCATCGCCAGCGCCCGAGGCCTACTGCGTCCTCTTCGCCAGCCGTTCCCGCAGCGCCTCCCCGTGCTGCAGTTTTGTTTGTGTGCCTTCCTTGCTGCTGTTTTTGCTTGCTGCCATGTTGTCGCGCCTCTTTTGCTTGCTGCCGTGGACGCCAAGTTCGTCGAACGAGGGACCCCCAAGACCGCCAAGTACCTCTCGGATGCATCAAGTTCCTCTCCGATACGACCAAGTACCACGACGACTGAACGGCTACGAGCTCCGTGAACGACTACGAACGTGTACCACTACTTCCCACGACGAACGTTTGAAGCGCCAAGTACCGCGACGCCCGGAGCACTCGAAACCGTCAAGTACCTCTTCGGAAACGAAAACGCCTACGTGAACGACTACCGTCGCCCCGTGTACGACTACGGACGAGAACAACTACTTCCCTCTACGGAACGTCTACTTCCCTCGACGACTCGAACCGCTCCGAAACAATTGTTCCGAAGGTATACCGAGACGACCCCGTGGAATGCTATGTGATGTATGAGTTGTTTACCTTCTGTGCACCGTGCCCGTATCATCTTTTGTCGTGCTCTTCGGTCGCCTCGTCGCCGACCCGTGGGAACCCGTAAGCCGGGAGCACCCCATCATCTTGTTCGACTCGCTCACGCCATCTTCCTTTTGCTCTGGACTCACAACGAGTTACCGATACCGAGATGTTGCGTTGCATCATTTTCGGATCGTTGCCGTGGCCCCCTTTTTCTTCCACCACGGTGACAAATACTTCATATCTCTCTTGTCAACCTTTAATAAAATTTCATAAACTTGATCATGTCATCCGCATCATTTAACAACATTAATATGTGTGAATTGTTGTTGCTTAAAATTGCTAAACATGCTCATGGGGATT
This sequence comes from Secale cereale, assembly GCA_902687465.1. Taxonomy (NCBI): domain Eukaryota; kingdom Viridiplantae; phylum Streptophyta; class Magnoliopsida; order Poales; family Poaceae; genus Secale; species Secale cereale. Next base: position 340,629,848 of record LR738711.1, on the reverse strand, counting down.
TTCCCGGAATTGTTGTTGTTATTTTCCGGCCTCATTTAACTTGCCTAAATAGGTAGATTACTTTTGCTTCACCTCTTGCCATGTTAAAAAACTTTTAGTCTTGTCTTGTAAATAACGAGAGTCAACTAAATAAATAAATGTGGTGTTTCGTCAATATGCAACTCATTGCATATTGAGCTCCACTTAACTTGTAGTGTTGTTTGTGCACTTTTCCATGCCATGCATAATTAAACCGGACATGCATCATACTTGGATGTGCATCGTATGCCATGTTTATGCTTGTGTGTTTACCTATGTTGTTTGCTTCTTTCCGGTTTGCTTCCCTCGTTAGCTTCGGGTTCGTTCCAGAGTTGTGAGGCTTCTTCTTCGTCTTCTTCATGGATCCGTTCTTCTCCCTTGCGGAATCCCAGGCAAGATGATCATACCCTTGGATACCTTTACTACCATTGCCATGCTTAGTTGTCTCGATGCTATCGTTACATGTCGCGCTACCCATCTTTTATGTCAGCCTCTCCTTGTTGCCATGAAACCTCTAACTGTTGAAACCTTCCTAGCAAAACCACTGTTTGGCTATGTTACCCGCTTGCTCAGCCCCTCTTATAGCGTTGTTAGCTGCAGGTGAAGATGAAGATCGTTCCAGGAGGGAACTTGTTGTTGTTATATCAAAATATCTATAATTATTATTAACACACATATATACTGGGCATGGGTGGAAGGCTTGGCCATTTGCTCGGTGTTTTGTTCCACTCATGCCACCTTAGGCGCCGATAAACCGGCATTATGTTCCTTGATTTTGCGTTCCTTACACGATGGGTGGATGGGGACCCCTTGACAGTTCGACTTTGAATAAAACTCCTCCAGCAAGGCCCAACTTTGGTTTTAATTTGCTCATAATAACAACTTAATTAATTAATTAAATTTCATAGGGAGTTAGCGCTACCCGAGGATTCTTTTTACATAGCAGGAGGGCCCAGTGCTGATGGTGTTGGTCCCAAACGGGAAGCCTGCGGGGCCACCACGGGGAAACTCGAGGTTTGGCTCCCGTAGCTTCACCCATCCGGTCGTGGCCTGAGACGAGATACGCGCGGCTACTATCAGGGTGTCGGCACGCTGGGAGGTCTTGCTGGACTTGTTTTACCATTGTCGAAATGTCTTGTGCTACCGGGATGCCGAGCCTGATCGGATTTCCCTAAGATAAGGAGTGATGATATTATATTTATCACTTCAGCTAATCGTGAGAGCTTGTGATGGGCTAAGTTGGAACACCCCTGCAGGGTTATGATCTTTCGAAAGCCGTGCCCGCGGTTATGTGGCAGATTGGAATTTGTTAATGTCCGGTTGTAGAAAACTTGACAGATGATCCGAAGTAAAACACACAACTGTGTGAGTAATCGTGACTGTCTCTTTTTACTTTGAGAAGAGAATTCAGTGGGGTTATGTTTGATTCGTATGTAGTTCAGGATCTTTAGCGATCACCACTTCTGCGACCGTTTGCGTAGATGCTCATCTTATTCTGGTACTCGTAAGTTAGCCACCATATTATGCTTAGCCGCTGCTGCAACCTCACCACTTTACCTCTTCCTACCCATAAGCTTTGCTAGTCTTGATACCCATGGTTATGGGATTGCTGAGTCCTCGTGGCTCACAGATACTACAACACCAGATGCAGGTTCAGCCGAGTTCGATGCAGGAGCTGGTTCAAGTTCTTCACTAGGAGCTCGATGAAGAGTTTGGCCGTATGCTTGTGACGTTTCCGACGATCAGTAGTGGTTCTTCTACTAGGATTCGATCCTGACCTGTGGCTTTATGTTGTTTGGTATCTTGTCTTTGGATCTTACCCTTAGATGGGCTGTGATGTTTTGAATGATGTATTGCTTATGTATTGTATTGTGTGAAGTGGCGAGTGTAAGCCAACTATCTCCTTTTGCAATTTAATCCCTCTTTTACATGAGTCGTGCAAAGATACCAAACTTGAGATCATTCTAGGATGGGCTTATAGCTTTAAGTCGTGCCTCGACACGTAGGAGGTATAGTCCCATCCTGGGCATTACAAGTTGGTATTCAGAGCCTTCTCCGACCTCGAAGCCCCCACTGATTGATCGAATCGTTGACGGTTGAGTCTAGGCACAGACTTGAAAATGTTTTGAGTCCTATATATATCGGAGAGTAGGATTTCTTTTGCTCCTCATCTCTTTTCACTCTGGTGAGGACTCCTGACGATTACTCTTGCCTCTTCTACTTTCAAAAATGCACCAATTTTTTTTTAGGATCTCGCAAGTATTGTCTGGATTGTTCCGATGTCTTTGTGACGAGAACATTGTTCTCGATGCCTCCTGACATTAGGGGTTGTGGCAGTGTCCCGGGGAGTTGAGCTCCGAGGTGTTGTCGTCACAAATCCATCGCGGCAGTACTAGAATACTTAAGACGGCCGACATCGAAAACTCTCCTATACGGTTAGTGGTAAGATAACCCCGACATCACCCAGTACTGGGGAGGTAGTTCGGGAGTATTGCCATAGCTTGTATAGTAGATGCGTTTCGAAGGTCCGAGGTAAACGGTTTCCGGAGATAACTGGTTATGTGTTGAAGGATGGATACAGCTGGATGTAGGTTTAGAGTTGATTGCGCGGTGCTTCCCCTGTATCCCCAACACCTGATTGCATAACTAGAAACTTTCGGAAATTAATAGGTGGGTTCATCCAGTAGTTCTAGGCATTCTTCCAGCGAATGCATGATATGAAGTTCGGGGTTCTACATTGAGTGAAGTGGTTTTATGGGCTTGTTCCGATTGGGAGTTGCATCTTAAAGGGTCCTTGGCTATGCTGATCCGGGGATTGCAAAACCCTTTTGTAACACGTTCCATGAGCTTTCAGCACGAATATGTGGGACGAAGCTTCTATCTTGTATTTGTTCTATCTGCTCCTTGTTCCTTTTTATTTATCTTTTGTTGTCCCAAGTGGCTTCTCGTCAAGTTGATGTACCTGCGGAATTCATTCGTTCAATTCTTTGTTCGGATAGATATGTTGCAACATAATCTTCTTCATAAACATATCTATCCTCTGTTTTTATTTTGATTCTGGTATTCGAGTTGCTTCGATGTCAAATGTTGATTCCATACCTCTCCTAATCGGTGTTCTCATATTTCTATGGGAGTGCTAATTCTTCTTGACCATTGAGATTTTCATGTTAATCCTTTTTCAACCGGTGTGCCTTCTCTTCAAGTTATTCCATACGGGCGCCGTTGAGAAATCTGACGATTGTCTGTTTCATTCATCCCAAGTCGTCTTTGTTTTCCCCACCCTCCCACCCTTTTCTTTATGGAGCGGGAATTCTCAGATCAAGTATCCATTTTATTCATGTGAGGCTTCTTCATTAATTTCCTTCAATGTTCTTATCCGGTGTTTATCGTGAAGATGCTCAAGAGCTTCAAGTTCATCATTCTTTTGTTCTCTAATTCTGCCGTTGGATGTAATTCAAGATTTCGGTGTTGATCTTATCCTTTTCCTCATTTCACAATGCTTTCTTATTCCGGTGCTCCAATTAATCATTCTCCTCTTGCTATTCATATCCGGAGTGCTGAAGATTCATAATTCCATTCTTAATCCATTCAAAGTATTTTTGAGGATTGTCATCTTACTCAAGCCATTTAATTCAACCGGTGCAATATCTCTCAAGAAATCTCTTTCAACGGTGATTTCTTTGAGTGGGCCCTAACCCACAGGTCTTTTCCCAGGATCTTACCTGACTCTTCTAATTTTTCTGGAGTTATACTCAATTCTTTTCAAAGTGTGACGTGAGAATGATTTCCATCAGTCATATACCTTCTCCAAGATCGCTTTCAATTTTTTTCATCATTGGTTCAACCTTTTTATTCTTCATTCCGGAGTGCCTCAACAATTCGCGGTGGTGTATCTCATCGTCTTCTCAGTTTTTGAAGACCCGAAGACGAGTTTCTCTTGAATCCTTATTCGTTCTTCCAAGATTCATGGTTCTAGCTTCATGCCATCCTCATTATTGTTCCGATTGTGAGGAATTCTTTCTAACCATCCGAAGCATTTCATGAATTCTTTTCTTTGTGATCCTCCGAAGGCCATCATTTTAGAAGATTCTTCGTTCTCAGTTTTCAACTTCGTCCTCCAACTATTCTTCATTGATGTCTCTTCGTTCGTCTCTATATTCTTATGGTGGTTCTTTCAACATTACCCTTCCGTTGTTATCGTTTTAATTCATTGTTCTGTTCACAATCCTACCGGTGGTTCGTTGAATAATTATCCGAGCTTGTGCTAGATCTCTCTTTAATTCTTTGCAACGAGAATAAGTAGTATGCCAATTCCTTTGGTTGTCATCAATTTAATTGGTGAAGGAGATGCATGACATAATTCTTATTCTTATTCCTTCAAGGTGATTTAATTCTTTGTGTGGAGCTTGTTCATCATATCATATCCTTGGTTCTAAGTTGTTCATCTTTTTTTCCGGAGCTCCAAGTTATTTCAATTATCAATTCAAAGCTCAATCTAATTCATCGCAGGCCTTGAATCTTATTCTTTTCATTTTTCACTTCTCATGCTTTCATTACCGGAGTTCTTCATGGTGGTTCATCATGTTTTAATTCATCCTTGAAGTCTTCATCAAGATTCTTGTTGGAGCTCAAGCATTCTTCATCATACTTCCAATTGCAATCCTTTCTGCCTTATCTTTTCAGATGGTGTTATGTCATTCTTGTCAATTCCTTCATGTTTCATGATTCACAAGTTGTCAGGAATGAGATATTTAAACCCATCATTTTCCTTGTTCAGGAGATCTTTCCAACCATTAAATTTATTCGTTGGAGTAATCTTCGGTTGTGTTTCACCTAAAAGCTTTCCTTAAGGATTGTTGCTATTTATGGTGCTTATAAATGACCCAAATTCTTCATTTATCATTCCGGTGAAATAAGTTTATCGTCTCCTTGTTGATCTCAATCCAATTAAATGTTTTCGTCAGTGGCTGGTTGTCACCTCATAATTTTGAGATGTTTTCCATAAGCCACATCAAGCTTATGCGTTTTCGTTGTTGATTTTTCCAACAACTCCATTCAACCCTTCTTCGTAAGGATGCTCTTTCAAATTCAATTATGAGAGAAGTTGTCATACTTTTCTCCGTTCATTTCTTTCATTCAACTATATTCTATTCTTTCATTCCGGAGGCATTGTGATGTTGATCTCTCCAAACCATCATATCATTTTTATCGAGATCATGTTCTTTCCCTTGCCTATCTTTTAACCGGAGTGTTGTATTCTTCATTCTAGTTCCGTCATCTTATCAAGTTTTGCTTGTCTTTTAACCGGAGTGCTGTCTGAATCCTTCTTACCCCTTGTGCCATTCTTTTAATTGTTTCAGAGGCAGTGTGTTGTTGATTTCATCAAGTATCACTCCATCTCCTCAAACTCTTGTTCAATTCCTTCCATTTTCAGACGGAGTGCTGTTCGAATTATGTCATTCTTATTCCTTGGCTGTACAGTTGCAGGTTCATATTCTTTTGGTTCGTAAGCTCTTGCTTCATGTCTTCTAACCTACAAGGTTCTCGATGTTCCTTGTTCCTTTTTTTCTAACGCAGTGCTCTTAACTTCATTCATCTCCGTTGCATTCTTCTTTCATTTTGTTCAACCTCTCAAGGTTCTTTAGTTTCACTCGTTTGTCAAAGAAGCAACTTTGTTTTACCTCCTCCTTTTCCGTTTTTACCCGGTGCTATCTCTAGGATCTCGGGTCGAGATCCTCTGTTAGTGTGGGAGAGTTGTGACGCCCGAGACCGACGTCCCAGAAGATCCCAGAAGATTCCAGAATATTCCAGATGTTCCGGGTTCTCCCCTGTGTTCTTTGTGCTTGTGTTATTTTATTTTGCATTGCATCATGTCATCATGCCATCATGTCATATTTATTTTGCATCTCAACCTAAATAAACCGTGTGGACCTTCGGTCCATTTAAATCGAGGGAAGAATGTCTTCTCTTTAAAACATATCCTCCCAATATTTAGGGAGCTATATTATTAAATATTCCATTCCGTGGAATCACCCATAACACAATTGCACCATTCATCAATTTTCTTTTATCAAATTCAACTTCATTTCTTCCTTTGAGGCCTTTTAGTAAAATTGAGTTGCAATTTTACTTCTTCCACAAATGTTCCAAATCTGCCCATAAATCACATTTAGTGTGTAGGGTCACCTTCTATATTTTCAACTCTTTTGAGGTTCTTTTGGATGGGTTTAAAATTTTCAAACATGTCAAGTTATTTTCAACATGTTTGGATTTTACTTCCTCTAGAAAACCTCAGGCCATTTTGTTAAAATTCCTCATATTTTTATGAGTCGAAGAAGATTGGTCTCCTGCCAAAATTCTGTTCCTAACCCCTCTTTCTTTTTCTCCCCCTCTTTCTTCCTTGTTATTTTTTTTCTGTTTTGGACATGGCCAAAACCAGTAGAAGAAGAGCAGCCAGGCCTCAGGCCCAGCCGCCTCCCTCCTTTGGCCCATCAGGCCACCGCACCTCCTAGCCTCATGGGCCTCCTCCAGGCCCGAGACCCAGCCGTCCACTTTTCCCCCTCCAGGCCCATCTCAGCCCGCTCCCCAACCCTAGCTAGCGACTCTCTGCCCGACCCGTCGCTCCTTCCTCGAACCCCAGCAGAGCCGCAACCCCCTCTCTCCTCCAGCCCGATTCCCTCGCCTCCCTTCGATCTCTCTGCCCGCCGTCGCACTCTCCAGCGCGCCCCTCGATCAGAGGCGCCCCTCGGTGGCCTCCCATCGCCCGCATCGCCCCGCCACCTTGGCCGTCCCTCGGCTCCGGCTCCTCCATGCGCCTCCTCGGCCAGGAGCTGCCGTCCGAGGCTGCAGCCACCTCCGCCGGGTCGCCCCGTCGGCCTCCCTCCATTCCCTGCCGCGCCGCTGCTTCCGCGGGCCGGCCAGGACCCGCCTCCTCCTCCATCAACCAGCACCATGGTGCTCGTCTCCGCTGCTCCGCCATGACCAGGGCCCCGAGCGCCCCGTCCTCTGGCCCCGAGCCACCGCCGCAGCTCCGTGGCCTCCAGACCGCAGCACGCCGCGGCGACCATCTCCCCTGCCTCACCGATCCCTCGCAGGGCCTCCTCTTGAGCGCCCCTGCCTACGTCTCCAGCCAGGCCACGGCACCGCGCCACTTCCATCGCCAGCGCCCGAGGCCTGCTGCCTCCTCTTCGTCGGCCGTTCCCGCAGCGCCTCCCCGTGCTGCAGTTTTGTTTGTGTGCCTTGCTTGCTGCTGTTTTTGCTTGCTGCCATGTTGCCGCGCCTCTTTTGCTTGCTGCTGTGGACGCCAAGTTCGTCGAACGAGGGACCCCCCAGACCGCCAAGTACCTCTCGGATGCATCAAGTTCCTCTCCGATACGACCAAGTACCACGACGATCGAACGGCTACGAGCTCCGTGAACGACTACGAATGTGTACCACTACTTCCCACGATGAACGTTTGAAGCGCCAAGTACCGCGACGCCCGGAGCACTCGAAACCGTCAAGTACCTCTTCGGAAACGAAAACGTCTACGTGAATGACTACCGTCGCCCCGTGTACGACTACGGACAAGAACAACTACTTCCCTCTACGGAACGTCTACTTCCCTCGACGACTCGAACCGCTCCGAAACAATTGTTCCAAAGGTATACCGAGACGACCCCGTGGAATGCTATGTGATGTATGAGTTGTTTCCCTTGTGTGCACCGTGCCCGTATCATCTTTTGTCGTGCTCTTCGGTCGCCTCGTCGCCGACCCGTGGGAACCCGTAAGCCGGGAGCACCCCATCATCTTGTTCGACTCGCTCACGCCATCTTCCTTTTGCTCCGGACTCACAACGAGTTACCGGTACCGAGATGTTGCGTTGCGTCATTTTCGGATCGTTGTCGCGGCCCCCTTTTTCTTCCACCACGGTGATAAATACTTCATTTCTCTCTTGTCAACCTTTAATAAAATTGCATAAACTTGATCATGTCATCCGCATCATTTAACAACATTAATATGTGTGAATTGTTGTTGCTTAAAATTGCTAAACATGCTCATGGGGATTTTCCCGGAATTGTTGTTGTTATTTTCCGGCCTCATTTAACTTGCCTAAATAGGTAGTTTACTTTTGCTTCACCTCTTGCCATGTTAACAAACTTTTAGTCTTGTCTTGTAAATAACGAGAGTCAACTAAATAAATAAATGTGGTGTTTCGTCAATATGCAACTCGTTGCATATTGAGCTCCACTTAACTTGTAGTGTTGTTTGTGCACTTTGCCATGCCATGCATAATTAAACCGGACATGCATCATACTTGGATGTGCATCGTATGCCATGTTTATGCTTGTGTGTTTACCTATGTTGTTTGCTTCTTTCCGGTTTGCTTCCCTCGTTAGCTTCGGGTTCGCTCCGGAGTTGTGAGGCTTCTTCTTCGTCTTCTTCATGGACCCGTTCTTCTCCCTTGTGGAATCCCAGGCAAGATGATCATACCCTTGGATACCTTTACTACCATTGCCATGCTTAGTTGTCTCGATGCTATCGTTACATGTCGCGCTACCCATCTTTTATGTCAGCTCTCCTTGTTGCCATGAAACCTCTAACTGTTGAAACCTTCCTAGAAAAACCACTGTTTGGCTATGTTACCCGCTTGCTCAGCCCCTCTTATAGCGTTGTTAGCTGCAGGTGAAGATGAAGATCGTTCAAGGAGGGAACTTGTTGTTGTTATATCACAATATCTATAATTATTATTAACACACCTATATACTGGGCATGGGTGGAAGGCTTGGCCTTTTGCTCGGTGTTTTGTTCCACTCATGCCACCTCAGGCGCCGATAAACCGGCATTATGTTCCTTGATTTTGCGTTCCTTACACGATGGGTGGATGGGGACCCCTTGACAGTTCGACTTTGAATAAAACTCCTCCAGCAAGGCCCAACTTTGGTTTTTATTTGCTCATAATAACAACTTAATTAATTAATTAAATTGCATAGGGAGTTAGCGCTATCCGAGGATTCTTTCTACATAGCAGGGGGCAGTGCTGATGGTGTTGGTCCCAAACGGGGAGCCTGCGGGGCCACCACGGGGAAACTCGAGGTTTGGCTCCCATAGCTTCACCCATCCGGTCGTGGCCTGAGACGAGATACGCGCGGCTACTATCAGGGTGTCGGCACGCCGGGAGGTCTTGCTGGACTTGTTTTACCATTGTCGAAATGTCTTGTGCTACCGGGATGCCGAGCCTGATCGGATTTCCCTAAGATAAGGAGTGATGATATTATATTTATCACTTCAGCTAATCGTGAGAGCTTGTGATGGGCTAAGTTGGAACACCCCGGCAGGGTTATGATCTTTCGAAAGCCGTGCCCGCGGTTATGTGGCAGATTGGAATTTGTTAATGTCCGGTTGTAGAAAACTTGACAGATGATCCGAAGTAAAACACACAACTGTGTGAGTAACCGTGACTGTCTCTTTTCACTTTGAGAAGAGAACTCGGTGGGGTCATGTTTGATTCGTATGTAGTTCAGGATCTTTAGCGATCACCACTTTTGCGACCGTTTGCGTAGATGCTCATCTTATTCTTGTACTCGTAAGTTAGCCACCATATTATGCTTAGCCGCTGCTGCAACCTCACCACTTTACCTCTTCCTACCCATAAGCTTTGCTAGTCTTGATACCCATGGTTATGGGATTGCTGAGTCCTCGTGGCTCACAGATACTACAACACTAGATGCAGGTTCAGCCGAGTTCGATGCAGGAGCTGGTTCAAGTTCTTCACTGGGAGCTCGATGAAGAGTTTGGCCGTATGCTTGTGATGTTTCCGACGATCAGTAGTGGTTCTTCTACTAGGATTCGATCCTGACCTGTGGCTTTATGTTGTTTGGTATCTTGTCTTTGGATCTTACCCTTAGATGGGCTGTGATATTTTGAATGATGCATTGCTTATGTATTGTATTGTGTGAAGTGGCGAGTGTAAGCCAACTATCTCCTTTTGCAATTTAATCCCTCTTTTACATGAGTCGTGCAAAGATACCAAACTTGAGATCATTCTAGGATGGGCTTATACCTTTAAGTCGTGCCTCGACACGTAGGAGGTATAGTCCCATCCTAGGCATTACAGTCTGTTAGTAGAGAAAATCAGGAGGACAGCAGCTGACCAGAAAAGGTCTTGTGGATATGCCCCTCACATTTAGATGCTTATCAACTCGAGGGTGGAGAAAGGGACATATCTTCTTGACAATAGGCATCTTCATCTTAGGCTAGATTTCGAGGACAATGAAGTTGTCATGGATGCATCCCATCCTACTTCAGTTGAGGGCCAAGAGAAGATTGCTCAAGAAAAGGCAGCTAGGAAAGCAAGTGCTTCTGGAGCTCGTAAGACTAACCAAGATGAGCTCAATCATCTGCTTGAGGCCACTCTGAGGATTGAGAAGAGTTTGGCCAACTTGACTCAGAATCAAGCGAGCCTTGAAAGGATCATTGAGAAAAAAATATGTGATCTAGATGTGAAGGTCACTGAGATCCAAGCTACCGTGGAGAAGCTCAAGGAAGAGGCTGAGGATAGAGAAACGACAAATGCTTTACAAAGAGTGATAAGAGGACACATATCTGCTGCAGTACCCATGGCTGACACTAGAGCAACTACATCCGCACATGCAGCCACAACATCAATGCCACCTCCAGTTGCCACTCCACCTGCTCCAACAACTTCCACAAATGCATTCATCCTTGGAGTCCTATCGACGCCTCCTCAAAGGATCAAGCCTAGAGAGACGCATGACTCTATGCATTTTCAAACTTTTTGGTAACTTGTTGCCAAAGGGGGAGAAAGTTTATAGATTATATGCTGAGAGAGAGAGAGAGAGCTTTGCTTCCTTTGCCTTCTTTCATTTTTGGTTGAAACGTATTTGTGTGCTTGTTTGATACTCCATGTTTATGTGTGTGAGATACTTGTATGATCATGTGTTTGATCATATCATACTTTAATTCTTGCTTGAATGATACTATTATTTATCTCTAATATATGATCATTCACTTTGCCTTGGTGATGAGTGCATATTTTACCTTCTATCATTTTGAGAGCTCCACCAAGATGTATGTGACATGGAAGAGTAACCCATGATCCTAATCGATTGTGCATTTGAATTAAAGAGAAAAAAATTAAATAATGCACAAATTTAGGGGAAGCTCTTGCTTATCACATACTTATCAAAGCGACGATGTATTTAAATCATATTATCATTTGTCGAAGCTTTGATCTATATGTTGTCATCAATTACCCAAAAGGGGGAGATTGAAAGTGCAACTATCCTTGGGTCGTTTTGCTAATTCCTAACAACATTTAGCTCATTGAACTAATGCTCCTTCAAGATGATCATGTCAGAAATTTCAATGATTGGCTTGGCATGTAGCAGAAATGTGACCCTCAAAATTCTAAGGACAAATTTTGGCTCAAGCTCAAGACTCTACATTTTTACTTTTAGTAATCCAAGATCACATTGACTCCATTCGAAAAGGCAATACTATTAGAAGGGCATGAGGTGTTCACTACTAGGGAAAACCCTAGTTGTAGTGCTTGAAATATGCATAGCAGTAGCGTTGGGTCCAGCGCTACTACTAGCGCGCTACACCTAAGTTGTAGCTGGTATGGGAAGCGCTACTGGTAAGTATTGTTAACAGTAGCACTCCCCTCAGTAGAGCTGCTGCTAACTATCTATAGCGCTTGAATAAACGAAGCGCTGCTACTAACCCAACACTACTATTAGATGCTTTCCAGCGCTACTGCTATTATTCTCGCTTTCACAGACTAACATCCCCTCTATGTATTTGTGATGTATTTATACATGCTCTATATAGTAGTTTCATCAGATCATACTAAACATACATTATTCTCATCATATCATAGACATACAGTACTCTCTTCATACCATCATCGTCATTCAGCACAAATGTCATCACATCTCAAAAATAACGATACACAAGAGTGATAATGTCATGTCTCGAATAAGTGCAAACGCATGGTCATGGCACACACACAAGTTTCATCATCACTATCTAAACCATGATGTAGAGGAGAAGAGCGATCAGCATGAGCAAGAGCGCGACTATGTAGTACTTGAGGCACCGGCGGTCCCGCCCCCTCTCATGCCAGAGTGTCCATGTCAAGTAACTACTTTCCGGTTGGGCTCTGCTGTCGAACCCTCTGTGGCTCGCACCCGGGTACTTGTCCACCTGTGCCTAAGCGTGTGGCCAGTTGTCGTAGATGAGCGTGCTTCCCCCGGCACCGTTGGCTCTAACTTCTTGGGGTGCATCTCCGTGACCACAATTTGTTTGATGCCGAGCTCGTTTGGTTTTTTTAACCTCTTCTTCTTCGGTGCTTTACCGGCTATGACAGCTTCGTTGACGGTTTCGGGGGTGGTGTCTGTGCCTGTGGCGGTGCCGGTGTCGGCATCGGTGTCAGGGTTGGTGCCACTGCCGCCACCATGCAACCCCATCTGGTGTTCGTCCAGGTAATCGAAATAGTGATTTGCTACCTCGATGGGGTCTAGTACGAGGCGAGCAGAACCCCCAGCTTCGGCGTCGGTAGAATGTTTCCTATTCAACAATTGTAAATAAAAGATATAATGAAGACAAAAAAGCGGCATATATATATTTGGTCGGAATGTTGATTCATTCCCCTTCCTGCAAATCCCGAGTACTCCATATGTCCTAGTTTCTAGTAATTTTAGGTAGGACCTTTGCTAAAAAATGGACATATGGAGAGCCTGAATTTTGCCGGAACGGAAATGAATCAACATTTTGGCAAAACATAGGCCACTCGGATATTTTTCGACAATTGGCACAAATTCATATAATAGATTTGATGCTATCTCAAGAGAACATGGCAACATCATATGAAAGATTTCCAGGACTTAGCAAATTAATCAAGTGTTAAAAACAGCAACATTGTAACATCCCAAATTTTCAATTTGGAATGTTTTACAATTATTAGCTAAGCATCTATGCATTTTTTTTATTTTGAGTGTCATTTGGAAATTTCAGAGGCATTGAGTTTTATCTGACTTTGGATTCAACTTGGCATCTGAAATTTATTTCAAAAATCCCTGAAAAACTCTTGTTCAAAAGTGTGAGAGGAGCTAACATGCCACTCCAAAAAGTCAGAAGAAAACAATGCCAAAAGCTTTGAATTCAGAATTGAGTTTCATTTGGATTTTTTTAGAAAAATGTTTTTTATAAAGTTTTTATTTAGCCTCTGAAAAATAGTTCATCTTGTAGGATTTATTTTTCTGAATTTTTTGATGTATATATGTCCTATATAAAAATATTTTCTATTTTGTATCTTTATATTTTTTTTCTGTCTTTCTTTTTCTTGGGCCTCATTTTTTCCCACCAAGGCCCATATCTTCCAGCCCAACCGATGGCCATCTTCCTCCTCTCGTCGTTACAGGAACATGAACGTAGAGCAACAGCCATGTACGCCTGTACCTCGATCCCTCCCTTCCTCTCCCTCTCCCAATTCAATAACTTTCGGAACCGGTTCCCCTTACCTCCCTCGACCCCTCCCATCCCCTAGTGCGCCTCCTAGACAGCCATAATGGACACCACGAACGTTTCATACTGCAGCCATTAAACACATCAATTCCGGCAACGCCCCGCTCTCCTTTGGCTTCCCCTGACCCTCTATAAAAGCCCAGAGTGTTGCCCCAGTTCCCCTCATCCGAAGCCCCCTATTTGCAAAAGCTATCTCCCTCCCTAACCTCGCAAATTGCTCGCCGGAGTTCGTGTATTCCGGCGGCTTCTCCACCACGCCAGGAGGCGATAACGACATCGCGGTACTGCTCCTCGGATCCGCATCACGTTGCTCTTCACCGTCCCGCACGCGTCCTTCGCCGAAACACACCGGAGCCGCCTTCTTCCTCATCTCCGGCGACAAGTCCGGTGAACACCCTGTCCGATTTTTTTTTCTCTTTTACCAGTATATTTTCCAATTCAGATTCTATACCAAATCTTGTTTCTAGTATATCTTTTAGTCTATAGATCCGAATTTGTTGATTCTTTTTCCTACGGTTTCCTAAAAATATTCTCTATCCAGAGAACCAAACGAAATATGTTTTTGAAAATTTTAAAATTTGAATTCAAGCAGATCTGAATTCAAACTTCGTTAGGCCATAACTTGAGTTTCGTAACTCCGTTTTGGGTGATTCTTTTTGCTAATCGAAGCTTGTGACATGTACCTTCTGTTAAAACCAAAACCATTTATTTTTGTTGCTGTAAAAATTACATTATGTACAGAAACATTATTTTGGTGTTTTTGGAGTTTTTTCGAAATCTTTTATTCGTTTTCTTTTTGATTCTTTGCTTGTATGCTTATGTATGTTATTGCTTGCTTACGCTAGATCATCCGGAGTGCAAAGCTTTCTACTACGAATCTTTAGAGTTCAAAGAACGTCAGCAAGGCAAGTTCACACTTTGATCATAATTTTCAATACGCAGTTTTTACTATGCATTAGTTTCACCCTCAAAGATTGCATGAGTAGGACTGGGAACATGTGGATATGCTTTGTAGTTTATGTGGTAGGAACCTATGACATTTTATCACCCCGGGAAATATTCGTTATGTCATATATTGCTTAGCCATGCTCGTAGACGGGGATTGGTATGTGTGATACATGCAAGTTGCGAGAGATAATAATTTATCGGGACAACATAAGGTGGCAACTTCAATACACATCTGGGCGGATTGTTTGGGGCACCTGGAGAAACTAGTGCTTGCCCAAGGGGAATCCCGGAGTACCCGTGTGATTACCCTACGTCCGCCACCCAGGCTCAAAGGGATCATAAGATATTTCATGCCTAGAAACTTCCGCGTGCAGCCACAAGCCATTATGGGCTCTGGCATAGTTGAGTAAGTTGTGTGACCTCTTTCCGTGGTAGACTAGCTGATGTAGGGGAAAGTAGGTATACCGGTCTACCCAGGGTTTGGAGGAAATACTTCAGAAAGACTATGTCTCGATCTTCCGATCATGGAGGTGGTCGAGTCTTGTGGGGAAAAGTGAGCAAACCTCTGCAGAGTGTACAAACTAATCATGATTAGCCGTGTCCCTGGTTATGGACAACTTGAGTATCTAGAAGTGAATTATTGGTTGATCTCATCACTCTTCTTAATGAAATTATTGGGTCACTAATAACTTGGGAATTTTGGGATTGAGTTGGAGGAACCTTCTCAATAAAGGCATTTTTAACTTAGTAGTAAATAAAAATTTATTCCTCTGTTGTAGGGTAAAATTGGCTTTATGAAAAAATTAAACTTAGAGCCTCCACCAGCTAAATTTGCATACAAAGATAGTATTTTTCATTATTATTATTCTATGGTGTGACATTGCCAGCATATTCCATGTGCTGACCTACACGGCTGCAACGTCTTATGTTGCAGAGTTTTCCGACGAGGAGTAAAGGTGCGATAGGTCGTTGTTCTGCACTCAGTTTGCCGTGGAGTTGATGGACTCATTTTACTTTTGATGCTTCCGCAGTTATTTTATCCAGATGGCCTTTGGCCATATTATTGTAATAAATACTCTTTTGAGGACCTCAGTGTAATAAAGTGTGTGATTGAACTCTGTTATAATTCATCGAGTACTGTGTGTGTTAGCATACCGATCCAGGGATGACACTTAAGCACAGAGACTTCGATCCATTTGGGTCGGGTCGTTACAAGATGGTATCAGAGCACACGCTGACTGTAGGACGCGGCCACTAGGAAATGGAAAACCATAGGAAGAAAACTCTATTTTACCACTTCCTTATATATCCGTTGGTCTGTACTATTCTCTATTCATTTCTATCTCTTCTCTACTTCAATTCAATAGTTGTTGAACCCCATGACCAAGTTGCTCAGTTGATGAGACCAAGACCCATGAAGACATCATTGATGAAGAAGAAGAAGCTAGAATTGACTTTGATTTGAGAAGATTTAGTTTAGACCACCACTACCAAATGGAGTCCAACGAATGATTGTGGTAGTATGAAGAGATCATATCTCTTGTGGATATGACCTTACCTGTAGGTTTTGCTTGAGTGGTGTGATTTGTGTGAATTGCTTGATTTGAAGTTTTATTGCTATCATAAGCATATGGGTAGTGATTTCTCTCATTAGTCCCTTATTCTAATCTAATATCTCATCCACTCTAAACCGAACAGATGCCTCTGAGACATGACCCGGAATTTCCGCCGGAACTTACCCAGTTGATCCAGAACCAGAATGCCCTCATGCAGCTACTCATCTAGAATCAGAACTAGAACAACAACAACAACAACCCACCGCCGCCACCCCCGGTCGACAACCTTACCCGTTTCCTGAGGTTGAACCCACCCGTGTTCTCCAGCAGTACGGAGCCGATTGTCGCAGATGACTGGCTTCACAAGATCGGAAGGGAACTGACCACCGCAGGATGTACTAACGCTGAGAAGGTGCGCTTTGCTGCACATCAACTGGATGGACCAGCAGCTTCGTGGTGGGAGAATTACACCACCACATTCCCCATGGCAAATGTGACTTGGGATCGGTTCCAGCAGGCGTTTCGTAAAACACATGTTTCAGCCGGAGCTATGAGTCTGAAGAAGCGTCAGTTCCGCAACTTACGCCAGGGTAATCGTTCTGTTGGTGATTATGTGGAGGAATTCAGCAAGTTATCCAGGTATGCTCCCGGAGACGTAGCTGATGATGCCGCTAAGCAGGAGAAATTTCTGGAGGGACTAAACAATGATCTGGGACTTCAGTTGACCATGGCTACCTTTAACAATTATCAAGAGTTGGTTGACAAGGCTCTCATTCTGGAAGGCAAGCAGCAGCAGGTGGAAAACCGCAAGAGGAAGTACGGACAGGGAAAGTACAACTCTGGAGTTCAGCAGAAGCCCCGTTATACCCCGTACTCGGGAAATAATGGATCAGGATCCGGCAAGTATGGTGGACACACTCACCATAACCATGGAGGACATTCACATCATGGAGGGAATGGACACAACCATAATGGACATATGAATGGCAATGGAAACGGAGAAAACAACAATCAGCATGACTCCAACCCCGCTACATCGGCAAAGAAGGATCTGAGCCACATTACCTGTTTCAAGTGCGGGAAGACCGGACACTACGCCACCGAAAGTCCCGAGGCGAAGAACGGGAATGGCAATGGAAGCTCTGGAAAGAAGCCAAATCCTTTTACCAAAGGTCAGGTGAACCATGTCAATTTGGAGGAAGTTTATGACCAGCCTGACGCCGTTGTTGGTAAGTTCTTGATTAATTCATATACAGCCCTTGTTCTTTTTGACACGGGTGCATCGCATTCATTCATATCAAGGGGGTTTGTGGATAAGTTTAAGTTGCCGATCATAGCCCTTAAAACACCAATGTTAGTGAGTTCCCCAGGAGCAGAGTATATGGCTAGTCGGGGATGTTTTCAGTTGCCCTTGACCGTAGGGAGACACGTTTTCCCCACAAACCTCCTCATCCTAGAATCACAAGGATTGGATGTAATTCTAGGAATGGACTGGCTATCCAAGTATGAAGGGAATATTGATTGTGCCAGTAAGTCGATTCTTCTCACCACCCTAGAGGGGAAACAGATCAAGAATGTGTCGAGGCATACGCTAAGGAGGACTCAAGTGAATTCTCTTTCGGGAGTTGTTCAGGAAGAAGTACCAGTTGTGAAGGATTATCCCTATGTTTTTCCGGAGGAACTACCAGGCATGCCACCGGATCGGGACATAGAGTTTTTGATAGAATTGTTACCAGGCACTGGACCAATATCCAAGAGACTGTACCTGATGCCCGCAAATGATCTGGAGGAAATTAAGAAGCAGATTAAGGAATTATTGGAGAAAGGTTATATTCGACCGAGTTCATCACCTTGGGGAGCCCCAGTGCTTCTATTTGAGGAGAAGGATGGATCCTTGAGATTGGTTGTGGATTACCATGCGTTGAATGAGGTGACGATCAAGAACAAGTACCCTCTGCCGATGATCAATGATTTGTTTGACCAGCTACAAGGAGCAAAAGTTTTCTCAAAAATCGATCTTCGATCTGGATATCACCAGCTGAAGATTCGAGAACAGGATATACCCAAGACAACCTTTACCACGAGATATGGTCTTTATGAGTGTACGGTCATGTCTTTTGGTTTGACTAATGCCCCTGCCAATTTTATGAGTATGATGAATAAGTTATTCATGGAGTTCTTGGATAAGTTTGTTGTGGTATTCATTGATGACATATTGATTTAATCGAAGAATGAAGAAGAACACAAGGAACATTTGCGCTTGGTTCTTGAGAAGCTCAGGGAACATTAGTTATATGCAAAGTTCAGCAAGTGTGAATTCTGGTTGAAGGAAGTTGGATTTCTCGGACATGTTATATCAGGGGAAGGAATAGCAGTGGACCCTTCGAAAGTTGAAGCCATCACCGAATGGAAAGCACCCACCTCAGTCGGAGAGATACGCAGTTTCCTTGGACTTGCACGATATTACCGAAGATTTATTGAGAATTTCTCCAAGATCGCAAAGCCCATGACAGAGTCATTGAAGAAAGACACCAAGTTTAATTGGACCGAGGAATGTGAGGCCAGTTTTCAGGAGTTGAAGAAACGTTTGGTCACAGCCCCAGTGCTAATTCTTCCGAATATACGCAAGGAATGTCAGGTATATTGCGACGCTTCTCGTCAGGGACTTGGAGGTGTTCTTATGCAAGACGAAAGAGTTGTTTCATATGCCTCACGTCAACTTCGACCCCATGAGAGGAATTATGCCACACATGATTTGGAGTTAGGAGCCGTAGTGCATGCGCTCAAGACCTGGAGGCATTTTCTTATTGGAAATCATTGTGATGTTTACACGGATCACAAGAGTTTGAAATACATCTTCACGCAGAAGGAGTTGAACCTCAGGCAGAGAAGATGGTTGGAGCTCATAAAAGATTATGACATGAAATTGCACTATCACCCAGGAAAGGAAAATGTTGTGGCAGATGCATTGAGCAGCAAGAGTTATGTCAATACCCTCGCAGCAGGAGGATTACCTCAAGAGTTAATTGATGATCTCAGAGATCTCCGATTGGAGATAGTACCACGAGGTTTTGTTACCGTAATGGAAATTCAATCCACCTTGTTGGGAAAGATTTGAGAAGCCTAGAAGTTAGACAAAGGTATTGCAGAAATAAAGGAAAGGATGAACCAAGGAAAGGCAGAAGGATTTCGTGAGGATGAACACGGAACCTTCTGGTTTGAGCAGCGTATTTATGTGCCAAATGACGCAAAGATTAGGAAGTTCATTCTTCAGGAGGCTCATGATTCGCCTTATTCGATACACCCAGGAAACACCAAGATGTATTTGGACTTGAAGGAAAGTTTCTAGTGGACAGGTATGAAAAAGGATATTGCCGAGTATGTCGCAATATGTGATGTATGTCAAAGGGTTAAGGCAGAGCACCAGAAACCAGCAGGATTACTTCAGCCTTTGCCGATACCGGATTGGAAGTGGGACAAGCTTGGCATGGACTTTATTACAGGATTACCCAGGACACGATCAGGCTATGATTCTGTTTGGGTAGTAGTTGATCGCTTGACCAAGGTAGCTCACTTCATCCCCGTGAAAACCACATATATAAGTGCTAAGTTGGCCAAGATATATATGACCAGGATCATATGTCTGCATGGAGTTCCGAGGACCATCATATCAGATAGAGGAACACAATTTACCTCAAAGTTTTGGCATCAGTTACACGAAACTTTGGGTACCAGGATTGAGTTCAGTACAACCTTTCATCCGCAAACAGATGGGCAGACCGAGAGAGTCAATCAGATTCTAGAGGACATGTTGAGAGCTTGTGTTCTAGATCATGGATCTAGTTGGGATGATAATTTGCCAGACGCAGAATTCTCATATAACAACAGCTATCAAGCTAGTTTGAAGATGGCCCCTTTCGAAGCTTTGTACGGAAGGAGGTGCAGGACACCATTAATGTGGGATGGAGTTGGAGACCGTAAATTATTTGATCCCGACCTTATCAGAGATTCGGAGGAGAAAGTCAAGTTGATCCGTGACAGACTCAAGGTAGCCCAATCCAGGCAGAAGAGTTATGCTGATGCTAAACGCAAGGAAGTAACCTACAAAGTCGGAGATAGAGCATATCTTCGTGTGTCTCCACTTCGAGGAGTTAAATGGTTTGGAGTTAAAGGCAAACTAGCACCACGACTTGTGGGGCCATACAGAATTTTGGAACGCATGGGTGAAGTTGCCTACAAGTTGGAATTACCCGAAGCCTTGTCAGGAGTTCATGATGTGTTTCACGTTTCCCAGTTGAAGAAGTGCCATGCAGAGATGGCCGATATTCCTTTGAGAGATACAGTGCCACTGGAGGCCATACAGTTGGATAGTGATCTGACCTATGAGGAGAAGCCCATCAAGATTCTCTAAAAAGCAAGCAGGGTTACCCGCAGCAAGGTCATCAAATTTTGCAAGGTTCAGTGGAGTCACCATACTGAGGAAGAAGCAACCTGGGAACGCGAAGAAGATCTTCGACAGGAACACCCACACCTTTTTCCTAGCCAACCCGAATCTCGAGGGCGATATTCATCTTAAGGGGGGTAGGTTTGTAACATCCCAAATTTTCAATTTGGAATGTTTTACAATTATTAGCTAAGCATCTATGCATTTTTTTATATTTTGAGTGTCATTTGGAAATTTCAGAGGCATTGAGTTTTATCTGACTTTGAAGAAAACAATGCCACTCCAAAAAGTCAGAATAAAACAATGCCAAAAGCTTTGAATTCAAAATTGAGTTTCATTTTGATTTTTTTAGAAAAATGTTTTTATAAGGTTTTTATTTAGCCTCTGAAAACTAGTTCATCTTGTAGGATTTATTTTTATGAATTTTTTGATATATATATATGTCCTATATAAAAATAATTTCTATTTTCTATCTTTATATTTTTTTCTGTCTTTCTTTTTCTTGGGCCTCATTTTTTCCCACTAAGGCCCATATCTTCCAGCCCAACCAATGGCCATCTTCCTCCTCTCGTCGTTACAGGAACATGAACGTAGAGCAACAGCCATGTACGCATGTACCTCGATCCCTCCCTTCCTCTCCCTCTCCCAACTCAATAACTGCCGGAACCGGTCCCCCTTACCTCCCTCGACCCCTCCCATCCCCTAGTGCGCATCCTAGACAGCCATAATGGACACCACGAACGTTTCATACTGCAGCCATTAAACACATCAATTCCGGCAACGCCCCGCTCTCCTCTGGCTTCCCCTAACCCTCTATAAAAGCCCAGAGTGTTGCCCTAGTTCCCCTCGTCCGAAGCTCCCTATTTGCAAAAGCTATCTCCCTCCCTAACCTCGCCAATTGCTCGCCGGAGTTCGTGTGTTCCGGTGGCTTCTCCACCACGCCAGGAGGCGATACCGACACCGCGGTACTGCTCCTCGGATCCGCATCACCTTGCTCTTCATCGTCCGGCACGCGTACTTCGCCGAAACACACCGGAGCCGCCGTCTTCCTCATCTCCGGCGACAAGTCCGGTTAACACCCTGTCCGAATTTTTTTCTCTTTTACCACTATATTTTCCAATTCAGATTATATACCAAATCTTGTTTCTAGTATATCTTTTAGTCTATAGATCCGATTTTGTTGATTCTTTTTCCTACGGTTTCCTAAAAATATCCTCTATCCATAGAACCAAACGAAATATATTTTTGAAAATTTTAAAATTTGAATTCAAGCAGATCTGAATTCAAACTTCGTTAGGCCATAACTTGAGTTTCGTAACTCCGTTTTGGGTGATTCTTTTTGCTAATCGAAGCTTGTGACATGTACCTTCTGTTAAAACCAAAACCATTTATTTTTGTTGCTGTAAAAACTACATTATGTACAGAAACATTATTTCGGTGTTTTTGGAATTTTTTTCGAAATCATTTATTCGTTTTCTTTTTGATTCTTTGCTTGTATGCTTATGTATGTTATTGCTTGCTTACGCTAGATCATCCGGAGTGCGAAACTTGCTACTACAAATCTTTAGAGTTCAACGAACATCAGCAAGGCAAGTTCACACTTTGATCACAATTTTCAATACGCAGTTTTTACTATGCATTAGTTTCACCCTCAAAGATTGCATGAGTAGGACTGGGAACATGTGGATATGCTTTGTAGTTTATGTGGTAGGAACCTATGACCTTTTGTCACCCCAGGAAATATTTGTTATGTCATATATTGCTTAGCCATGCTCGTAGACGGGGATTGGTATGTGTGATACATGCAAGTTGCGAGAGATAATAATTTATCGGGACAACATAAGGTGGCAACTTTAATACACATCTGGGTGGATTGTTTGGGGCACCTGGAGAAACCAGTGCTTGCCCAAGGGGAATCCCAGAGTACCCGTGTGATTACCCTAGGTCCGCCACCCAGGCTCAAAGGGATCATAAGATATTTCATGCCTAGAAACTTCCGTGTGCAGCCACTAGCCATTATGGGCTCTGGCATAGTTGAGTAAGTTGTGTGACCTCTTTCCGTGGTAGACTAGCTGATGTAGGGGAAAGTAGATGTACCGGTCTAGCCAGGGTTTGGAGGAAATACTTCAGAAAGACTATGTCTCGATCTTCAGGTCATGGAGGTGGTCGAGTCTTGTGGGGAAAAGTGCGCAAACCTCTGCAGAGTGTACAGACTAATCATGATTAGCCGTGTCCCCGATTATGGACAACTTGAGTATCTAGAAGTGAATTATTGGTTGATCTCATCACTCTTCTTAATGAAATTATTGGGTTACCAATAACTTGGGAATTTTGGAATTGAGTTGGAGGAACCTTCTCAATAATGGCATTTTTAACTTAGTAGTAAATAAAAATTTATTCCTTTGTCGTAGGGTAAAATTGGCTTTATGCAAAAATTAAACTTAGAGCTTCCACCAGCTAAATTTGCATACAGAGATAGTATTTTTCATTATTATTATTCTATGGTGTGACATTGCCAGCATATTCCATGTGCTGACCTACACGGCTGCAACGTCTTATGTTGCAGAGTTTTCCGACGAGGAGTAAAGGTGCGATAGGTCGTTGTTCTGCACTCAGTTTGCCGTGGAGTTGATGGACTCATTTTACATTTGATGCTTCCGCAGTTATTTTATCCAGATGGCTTATGTTGCAGAGTTTTCCGACGTGGAGTTTCATCATCACTATCTAAACCATGATGTAGAGGAGAAGAGGGATCAGCATGAGCAAGAGCACGACTATGTAGTACTTGAGGCACCGGCGGTCCCGCCCCCTCTTATGCCATTGTGTCCACGTCAAGTAAATACTTTCCGCTTCGGCTCTTCTATCGAACCCTCTGTGGCTCGCACCCGGGTACTTGTCCACCTGTCCCTAAACATGTGGCCAGTTGTCGTAGATGAGCGTGCTTCCTCCGGCACCGTTGGCTCTAACTTCTTGGGGCTCATCTCCGTGACCACAATTTGTCTGATGCCGAGCTCGTTTGGTTTTTGTAACCTCCTCTTCTTCGGTGCTTTACCGCCTACGACAGCTTCGTTGCCGGTTTCGGGGGTGGTGTCTGTGCCTGTGGCGGTGCCGGTGTCGGCATCGGTGTCAGGGTTGGTGCCACTGCCGCCACCATGCAACCCCATCTGGTGTTTGTCCAGGTAATCGAAATAGTGATTTGCTGCCTCGATGGGGTCTAGTACAAGGCGAGCAGAACCCCCAGCTTCGGCGTCGGTAGAATTTTTCCTATTCAACAATTGTAAATAAAAGATATAATGAAGAGAAAAAGCGGCATATATATATTTGGTCAGAATGTTGATTCATTCCCCTTCCTGCAAATCCCAAGTACTCCATATGTCCTAGTTTCTAGTAATTTTAGGATGGACCTTTGCTAAAAAGTGGACATATGGAGCTCCTGAATTTTGCCGGAACGGAAATGAATCAACATTCTGGCAAAACATAGGCCACTCGGATATTTTTCGACAATTGGCACAAATTCATATAATAGATTTGATGCTATCTCAAGAGAACATGGCAACATCATATGACAGATTTCCAGGACTTAGCAAATTAATCAAGTGTTAAAAACGGCAACATTGTATAGGCTATATGCTCCTAAAACATCATCTAGACTATATGCACCTAAAACAACATTAATTCGCTATTGCGTTAGCTACTGCCCTAAACAAATTTACCCTAGCTAAGTTTGCTTATTTGCTAACTAAATTGGCCGTAGCTATATCTGCTACTACCCTAATTAGCTACTATTTTTTATAAATTTTTGCTACTATTTTTTAAGACCATGACCACTCCAATAGGATGCTTGTTGTAACTCGTACTGGTACCTCTACCCAGCAGCCCGAAGCCGGTGCATCCGCCCAAGCAGAGGCCATCCAGGACCAAACCCACGATCAAGCTCCACCACCACCACCTCCCCCGAACATGGACATGGCTCAGCTTCTCCAAGACTTCCAAGAGGAATGCCAAGCCAACACTGCGGCCCTCCAAATGATTGCTCAAGCCGTCAGCAACAACCGCCAGCCAGCGGGGAACGACAATGGACGTTCCTCGTTGGCGGATTTCAAGAAGCATGCACCGCCAACCTTCATCGAGACTGCTGAACCCCAGGATGCAGACGACTAGGTCCGCACCATTGAGGACTTGCTAGAACTAGTCCGCTGCACTGAAGACCGAGAGAAGGTGGCTTATGCCGCCCACTGCCTCAGGGGAATAGCTAGAGCTTGGTGGGATGGCTTCAAGGTCATGCATGCTGGGCAAGACATCACTTGGAATAACTTCAAGGCAGAATTCCTCAAGGCCCATATTCCTTCCGGAATCATGGCTATCAAGAAGCATGAGTTCCGAGCCCTGAAGCAAGGAAGTGGCATAGTCAAGGAGTACATGCAGATGTTCAGTGTTCTGTCAAGGTATGCCCCTGAAGATGTCAGCACTGATGCTGCAAAAAGGGAGCGCTTCATGGAACGCCTCAATCAGACTCTGCAGTACTCGCTTGTCGTATGTGACTGCCCAACCTTTCCTTATTTGGTCAACAAAGCACTCATGCTTGAAGACAAGCGGCATGCTCTGCAAGACACTCGCAAGCGCAAGATGGTCAGCAAGGGAAGTTCCAGTAACCAGAAGCCTCGCCCATGGCAGCCAACCCTGGTCAGGCAAAGCTATCAGCAGCCAAGAGCTCCCGCACCTCGCACCAACTATCAGCCTCAGCAGTATGCCAACCCAAGACCAGCTTTCAACCCCAATAACAGTGGTGGCAAAAAGATCAACAACCCAAACCAAGTCACTTGCTTTGGATGTGGTCAGTCAGGACACATCTCGAAGGTGTGCCCTAACAAGAAGCCCGATGCCCCGCGCCCCAATGTGTAGAACCGAGGACAAGGCCGCGGAATGCCACCAAGGAACAAAGCTCCTCGCAACCCGCCCAACAACGGCATGGGGCGTGTGAATCATGTCACTTCAGAAGAAGCCCAGGAAGACCCGGACGTCGTGCTGGGTACGTTCCTTGTCAACTCAGCACCTGCAACTGTCTTGTTTGATTCTAGAGCCACACATTCATTTGTCACTCAAAGATTTGCATTAAAAAGTGGCATGACCCCTACAACCCTGAATAACCCCATGGTGGTACAAACCCCCGAAGCAGAGATGAGAACCAAGATAGGCTGTAAGGGAGTCGGTATCATCATCAACAGGGTAGATTTCCTAGCAGACATTATCATCCTGAGATCACAAGGCTTGGATGTGATCTTAGGAATGGATTGGCTCAGCAAGCACCAAGGCTTGTTAGATTGTGCCAATCGGACTATCAATGTGACCAATGACCAAGGATTCGAAGTTAAGTTTGCCTCCAATTCCTCTTCTGCTCAGACCGCTCAAGTCAACTGTCTATCTAAAGTTGGGCTGGAGCAAGTGCCAATAGTATGTGAGTATCTCGATGTCTTTCCTCATGAGCTACCGGGAATGCCTCCTGAACGTGACATTGAATTCATTATTGAGCTCATGCCCGGGGTAGGACCCATCTATAAGAAGCCTTATAGAATGGGGACGGAAGAACTAGTTGAGTTGAAGAAGCAACTAGAAGAGCAGCTGAGGAAGGGATTTATCCGTCCTAGTGCCTCCCCATGGGGATCACATGTTCTGTTTGTGGCAAAAAGGGACGGTACCATCCTCTTATGCATTGACTACCATTCCCTCAATGAAGTTACAATCAAGAACAAGTATCCACTTCCCAAGATTGAAGATCTGTTTGATCAACTCAGCAGAGCCAAGGTGTTCTCCAAAATCGACCTCAGATCTGGGTACTACCAGCTGAAGATCAGACCCCAAGATATTCCGAAGACGAGATTTGTGACAGGATATGGTCTGTATAAGTGCACGGTCATGTCATTTGGATTGACCAATGCCCTAGCTTACTTCATGTATCTCACGAATAAGGTCTTCATGGAATATTTGGACAAGTTCTTTGTTGTCTTCATTGATGACATTCTTGTCTTCTCCAAGACATAAGAAGAGCACGAGCAACATTTGAGGATGGTCCTAAAAAAGCTTCGAGAGCACCAACTATACGCAAAATTCAGCAAATGTGAGTTCTGGCTATATAAAGTTGGATTCTTGGGTCATGTATTAACCGAGGAAGGATTGTTAGTGGATCCCGCAAAAATCGAAGTTGTGACCCAATGGCAGTCCCCAACTACCATCAAGGAAGTTAGAAGCTTCCTCGGACTTGTGTGCTATTACCGCAAATTCGTGAATGGATTCTCCAGCATTGCCCGGCGAATGAGTCAGCTCCTGAAAAAGGACAAGAGGTTCGAATGGACGCCGAAGTGCGAAGAAAGCTTCCAAGAGCTCAAGAAAAGATTGACCACCGCCCCAGTTCTGGCAACACATGACATTCACAAGGAGTTTGTGATATATTGTGATGCCTCTCGAATTGGATTGGGAAGCGTTCAGATGCAAGAAGGCCCAGTCATAGCTTACCTCTCAAGGCAGCTACGAGCTCATGAAGAGAACTACGCTATTCACGATCTTGAGTTAGCAGCAGTGGTTAATGCTTCGAAGACATGATGACATTACCTCCTAGAGAAGCGGTATGAGATATACACAGACCACAAAAGTCTGAAGTATATTTTCACTCAAAAGGAATTGAACATGAGGCAACGAAGATGGTTGGAACTGATCAAGGATTATGACCACAGTGTTCAACATCACCCTAGGAAGGCTAACGTGGTAGCCGATGCCTTAAGCAGGAAGGCTTGCTCCGTGAATACCATAATTAAAGGAAGGCAACCAGCCCTGTTTGAAGAGCTTGAACATTTTGGCTTGGAATTGGTAACCTATGGATTTCTAGACCATCTAGAAGTCAAACCAACCCTGATGGACGAAGTCAAGGAAGCACAAAATGGGAACGCAAGAATTGATGCCATCAAGAAGAAGATGAAGTTAGGCAAGGCCCCAGGATTCTCCGAAGACGAGCACGGGATTGTGTGGTACAAAGGCCGCATCTGCGTACCAAAAAAGATGGAGCTGGAGAATTTGATCCTCCAAGAAGCCCACGACACTCCATATTCCATCCACCCTGTTGGAACAAAGATGTATTAAGACTTGAAGGAAAGTTTTTGGTGGCACGGGATGAAAAGAGAGATTGCCACCTATGTTACAAAGTGTGATGTATGCCAAATTAAGGGTCAAGGCTGAGTTTCAGCGACCTGCTAGATTGCTCCAACCACTTAAGGTTCCCAAGTGGAAAACGGATAAAGTCGAAATGGATTTTATCACTTGACTACCTAGGTCGAAAAGGGGACATGACACCATCTGGGTCATAGTCGACCATTTGACCAAAGTAGCCCATTTCATTCCTATCAAGACTACCTATGATGGCAACCAGCTGGCAACTCTATACATCGACAGAATCATAAGCCTTCATGCTGTTCGTAAGGAGATTGTGTCAGATCGAGGAACCTAGTTTACCTCGAGGTTCTAGAAGAAGTTCCAAGAGGCCATGGGAACCAAGTTATCTTTCAGCACTTCTTTCCACCCACAGACCAGAGGTCAGACAGAGCGGGTGAATCAAATACTCGAAGACATGCTCCGAGCCTATGCCTTGGCATATGGAGCCAAGTGGGAAGATTGCCTCCCTTTTGCCGAGTTCTCCTACAACAACTGTTATAAGTCAAGCCTTCAGACGGCACCATTTGAGGTGTTCTACGGACGCAAGTGTCGCACACCCCTCAATTGGTCAGAGACCGGAGAAGGGCTAGTCTTTGGACCAGATGTTCTCCACGAAGTAGAAGAACAAGTTCAGCAAGTCACAGAGCGTTTGAAGACCGCCAAGTCAAGACAGAAGAGCTATGCCGACACTCGACGCCGACAAGTGAACTTCCAAGTCGGAGACCATGTGTACCTGCGGGTAACTCCTCTTATGGGAACCAAGCGTTTCCATGTTAAGGGGAAGCTCACACCAAGATTTATTGGCCCCTTTAAGATCACCGCACGATGAGGAGAAGTGTCTTAATAGTTGGAACTACCACCCCAACTATCCGATGTGCACAACGTATTCCACGTGTCACAAATCCGAAAGTGTCTCCAAGTTCCGGACAAGCCTGATCTCTACAAGGATGTCGATCACCAAGCCATTGACGTTCATCCTGATTTGACCTACCGAGAGAGGCCCATTTGCATATTGGATGAACTTGAATGACATACGCGAAGCCGCACCATTAAGTACCTCAAGGTTTAGTGGAGCAACTACACTAAAGCAGAAGCAACCTGGGAACATGAAGACTACCTTAGTTCCGAGTTTCCCGATCTCTTTTAAAGCCTAGTTTAGGAATCTCGGGGACGAGATTCTTGTAACATGGCTATTGCATTAATAAAGCATGAAAAAATGGACCAACAAAAACTTTTTGCATCATTTGGCTTTTATTTGGAGTTGAATTTTTCTCTCTATGATTTCAAGTGCTCTTTAAAAAGTCAACATAGCCTCACCTTCTATACTTCATCTCCTTGCCCCAAACTTCTGCTCAATGATCATACCATGTGTATAGAACAGTATAGTATATTCTTACAAAAATAATTTGGCCAAATAGTATTTCCTAAAATTAGTTTTCCAAAAACCCCTGAATTGAGATTTGCACTTCAAGTACTTGATTTAGGGTTAGAAAAATCTTTGAAAAGGTATGTTTGTATCCTATTAGGTATAGGAATCCCATAAACCACAAAAGTATAATTTTAAAAGTTAATTTCCTATTTTATTTAAAGGCTTTTTCTTTAGGCTAGAAATGGTCTTTAATTGGTAAAAATTATTTAAATCTTTCAAAAATATTTGTGAAAATTAAAGGAGACTCATAGGACATATATTGTCCATATATAATAATTTCAACACATGGTCATGTTCAAATATTGGGAAAATCCCTCAAAAACTCGTTCTGGATATTTCAATCTTTTGAAATATTTACAAAGGAAATATTCTCTGAAATTTCCAGGAAAAGTCTAGCAAGTCACATATGCATAATACGATGACTCTCCAAGGTTTCAACTCAACCGAAATTGTTTTGGTACACAAAAGTGCCCCAAAACTATTCCTGTTAAGATCCAAATTTGAACAACTTTACATTACGAACTGGTTCCAAATGCCCCCAAACATTCTGGACATGTTCACAACACCAAATTATGACACTATACAAGTTGTGCATCAAGGGGAATGGATTTGCATGACAAGATCTTGATAAAAGCAATTCTGTTGATTTCTAGGGTTTACAAAAGTTGCATTGGTAACTTTGCCCAAATGAGCTCCAATTTGGTGGAAGGGCCTAATTATATGTTCCATTTCATCATGTGGAGTCGCATGCCAAATGAAACCCATTTGCTTTCCCAAACAAACTACAAACACCTTCTGGCCAATTACCAAAACAACAACTTTGGCTTCTTCCACTAATCTAAATAGGCTCAAGTTTTTACCATAGCACCACCAAGACCTCTTCTACCTCTAGTATCAATGGCTGCACCTCAGCTCAATGATTGAGGGGTGAAACCACCTCTTTTACCTCTAGTATCAATGGCTGCACTATTCTCTCTCAACCCTCTCTCATTCTAGAAGCCCTCCAGCGCATCCAATGCCATTTCCCCATTGTTTACTGCCTCCCTTAGCTACCAGACACTAGTGGCCACGCCCATAGGCCATAAACAATGCTCGTGGCATCAATATGCGCGCTCTGGAGCACGCTAGAGTGCACTCTAGCACTGTAGCCGCTCCTGGCCAAGCGCCTCCGGCCACCTCAGCCCTCCCTCTCGCGCTAGCCGAGGCGCCTCGACGTCCACGACCCACCACGGCCGGGTCCCTCCTCCTTCTCCCTCCTCTCGCCCCAGCTCGCACGCACGGTGACCGCCCGAGTGCACTAGTGAGCACCCTCACACGCGCATCTCCTCTGGCGCCCTCTGGCGCCTTCTTTCCCCACCGCGCTAGACTAAGCCCACGAGCACCCCAGACACGACCCGACGAGCTGCATGACCTGTGTCGACCGCAACGATCTCGCCGTCGCACACCTCCTTGGTGGACCGCCGCCCGCCTATATATAGGCTTCCCCGAGCCTTCTCCTCTCCACCAGTCGCCTCAGGACACAACCAAACAGCCCTGCACTCCGAGCTCTCTCCCATAAGCTCTCGAGCTCGAGATCAAGCTCGAGCTCGGCCTCGGCGGCTCGCCATCGTCCGCTCAGTACGAGCTGTCCCTGTTGCTCCTGAGCCCTGATCTGGAACCCCAGCCATCGTCCACTGACTCTTTCCCCTCTCTATTGCAGCCGGAAACGGCCGGAACGACCACCGCCCGACATCCCTCCGTCGTGCATCCTCGACGCCGGCGAACCCGGCAGCTCCGGTGACCACCTCTACCACCACCCGAACGACGACTCCGCGGTGATTCCAGCCCTGCCCTCCGCTCTCCCCGCCGTGCCCTGCATCGCCGCTGGTGAGCTCGCCGGCCATCTGGACACTGGTTAGGGATGACAGGCGTGCCCCTCCCATCAGCCTCTCTTCCCTCTGGCCTTCCCTCTCTCCAACTGGCAGTTGGGCCCCGCTCGTCATGTTTAAACCTGGCACGCGCGCGCCGCTCGGCTTGCCCGGGCCGAAACACCTTTGGGCATGTGCACTGTGGCCGTTCTGGCCCAGTTGCACAGTGGCCTTTTTCTTTTTCTTTTCTGTGGATTTTTCAAATAAATCCACAGGATAAAATAATTATCCAAATTAATTTATTCCAACTACTAAAATCTTGTAATATTCCAACCTATTTAATGATGTAACTTTCACACATATTCATGAACTTTTTCTGTCTGTTCAAATTAAATTCAAATTTGAACAATGAAACCTCTGTTCAAAAATCCATTCATCCTATTCTGTCACTACAAATCCAAAACTAAGAATTTTTACCTTCTTTGTTTTTCTCCTAGTATTTTATAAAAATAGGTTGACATTTTTATGAGCACTTTGACTTTTTTGCTTTTATTATTGTCTTATTTCTCTGTTATTTTCTTGCAACGATTAGATACCGTATTTGACGAAGTTGCTAAAGAAGAACAAGGAGAAGGATTTGAAGACTTTGAAGACCAAGCCAATCCAGGCAAGCAGCCCTTTGACCATGACACCCCTCTTGTTCATCGGACCCCTTTTTTGATTTGCATGATGATGGAATATGATGGTGGTGAACTTGTTGTGAACCACCACATGATGCATACCCTACTCATGGATTTAGCTTGTACATGGAAGCAGTTGTAGGTGCATAATGTCGCATGTGTACCATGAACTCTTCATGGTTACAACCTTTCGAAAACCCCATCGGTGCCCCTAATGCTCTTGGGTGATGTTGAACTAAGGTCACCACTTGAGAATGAAGTGGTGTACCGAAGAGAGCTTTTGGTGTGTCTAAAACGATGGATTAGATTTATGTGTGATTACCATCCCAACCAAACATGTGCAACCACTCTACCCCTTCGTGGGACGGGGCATTATCGATTACTTGGGATGATACTAGCAAGGTGCCCACATTACTAGTGACGGGGGTGACTTAATGTCTCTCTCGGGACGGGGTCGTGCTTGGATAGGCAGCCATGACCGTTTTCACAGGGCACCGGACACACTGTTGGTCCCTTTGTGTATGCATGATAATGTAAGAAGGGCAAAGTCCCATGATCTTTTACTTATACACGAGGGCTGTGCACCAATGAGTGGACCCTATGTTAGTATCGTCTGGGGAAAGGTAATGATTGGGTGCTTCCCCACAGTAATTGAGGTACTGCGGGATCGTGGATGACACGAAAGCTTCTCGGATCTTGTGGGTAAAGTGTGCAACCTCTATAGAGTGTCAATCTATTCGAATAGCCATGTCCACGGTCATGGACAATTGGGAGGTGCTACATAAACTATGTCCAGAAATTTTACAATCTTGGTGCATGTGTGTGTGTAGAGAACTATTTGGGTCAAGGTGGATCCTTGACGTGTTGAATGAGCTAGTAATGTTTTGAACTCTATTTATGTTGATATCTGTAACCTGTCCTCGTGGTTACCCAAGTTCATCGAGGCATATCTCACAAGATGGTAGGTCATCTTATCTAGCTTGAAGCTAGGTTGCTTATTTCTTGTACAACTTGAATTGTTACCTTGAACCAAATCATGGGTTGCTTGCGAGTACATTCAAAGTACTCATTGGCTTGCCACTAGTTATTTAATTGGTCAGGCATGGAGGAGCAGGAATTTGAAGAAAAGTTCTTTGGAGACGAACATGCGAACTAGGTATAATTTGTGTTCTACTTCTCTACGAAGACTTCCGCTATTCGAGTTTATTTGTTGTTCAGCACTTGAGGCTTTATCTATGTAAGACTTGACCATAACGTTCATAATTTGTGTAACATGGTATGTATGGATGTAATACTCTTGTTATTCCGCTTCTGTGTGTTCAGTGAGCATTGATCTCTGGGATCACTGTACACGTGCATTTGGTGATCTCGACTCACAAGTCGGGGACCACACATATGACCTCACCATGCACTGGTAAAAATTAGAGAAGGTTTGGCTTATGTCATCATGCATAGCCTTCATAAATCAAACCATCACCAAAGAAGTTCCATTATTTTGAGAAATAAATCACCAAGATTGAAGGGGCATCCAAATTTTCTTTGTTCTTCGCGCTGGAGTTTTTTTCTACGACGAACGTACACCCTGCAAATCACCGTGTTAAAATTTGGCATTTTTCCGGGCTCATTTACAATATTTAGGGGATTATGTGCATTTTCTAGGCATTTAGCGCATATAAATCCAATCCGACTACAGGTGCACGGGTGTGATGTGAGGGACGTGGATTGCCGTTTGATCGCGGCGCATCCTACGGTGCACACGCATGATCCGCGTGGCCAGGGTTCCGGCCAATCATAAGACAACACACAATAGGCTCAGCGCAAACTGTTTCCATAAGCAACGGAGATGAACCGTGGGTGATAATGAACGAGTAAAATTGTAAGGTAAGCAAAATTTCTGTTGTCGTTTGTCGTTGAGCTCTTGTATAAGTCAGTTACCAGTGGAATGTTTTCTAATAAACCAGGCATACCATTGACCGAAAAAATCAAGTACATGTGTACATTTTTTTGGAGACGGGATCTACCAACTTTCTTTTTTCTGGCACACGAGTATTTTACGCGCTTTGTCTACGTTGCGTGTTTCCCCCGCCCAAGTTTCAAGTTTTGCACCGAAATTTTCATTAGGCACGCGATTCAGAATTTATTCCTCCAACCACATTCCCACCCTCAGTATCCCCCCTCGCACCTCCCATATCGGCATCTCAAACTGCCGCCGCCGCAACCATAACTTCGACCACACCTACGTTCTGCTCGGATCTAGTCAGGTAACCCACCGATCTCTATCACTGTGACACCCCGAGACCGGTGCGCCAGGTGTCAGCTAGTTTTTCGTTGTCAGTGCCATGTCATCCACTTGCGTGTTGCATCTTGCCATGTCATCATATGTGTTGCATCAGCATGTTTTGAAAACTTGCATCCGTCCCAGTTCCCTCGTCTTTTCCGTTGTCCGTTCTGAGCCCAGACACACTCGCACGCGCCCGCGGTGCCTCCGAATATTTATTTTGTGAGTGACCGAAAAACGTTCTCGGAATGGGTTGAAACTTGGCGTGTGGTCTTATTATAGTGTAGACAGGCCGCCTGCCAAATTTCATCGCATTCGGAGCTCGTTTGATAGCCCAACGGATATATATAGCGGCGCTAGTCGCCGGTTTAATCGTCGGACGTTTTCGGTCTCCGAAAACCCCCGCGGGCCTCTCTCCCTCTCCTCTGACCTCAGCCCAACTACTCTACACAGCCCACCTAGGCCTTTCTAACTTCCCCTTCGCTCCGTTGCCGTTGGATCGCGATCCGATGGCTCCGGAACGGTCTAAAACCCCCTCTCCTAGCTTTGTTTTGCTATATATGGATCCCCATAGCCTTCCAAATCAGGGTAACCCTAGCCTCCTCGAAATCCATGCCGCCGGCAGCCTCCTCCCACCTCCACAGCCACCACCTTCCTCCTCCCACCGTGCGGGCCCGCGGAAGCCCATCTCCGGCCCGCTCGAGCCGCGCCGGGCCCGAGCTGCCCAAGCCGGCGCCAGCCGCTTCTCCAGCGCCGACCCCGCCGCCCGGATGCCGCGCCGCCAGTGCTCCAGACCGCCCCGCCTTGGACCTCGCCTTGCCAGCCACCGGAGTCGCTGCCGGCGACCCCAGGTGCTGCCACCGCCGCCATGGAAGCTCCTCCCCGCCGCCGAGCCGCCTCCAGGCCGATCTCCCTCGCCGCCACGCCTTGACGCCGTCGGCCCCGGATCCGGTCGCCTGACCTCATCCTCGGCCTCCAACGCGCCCCTCCGTCGTCGCCGCTCCTTCCCTCGCCGGCGACGAGCCGCCGCCGCAGCTGTCTCGCCCGATGTAATGCCCAGGATGGGACTATATCTCCTACGTGTCGAGGCACGACTTAGAGACATAACCCCATGCTGGAATGATCGCAAGTTTGGTATCTTTGCACAACTCAGGTAAAAGATGGGGATGGAAAACATAAAATAGTTGGCTTACACTCGCCACGTCACACAAATACATTACATATCCAAAACATCATTCAATAAAACATCACAGCCCACTAAGGGTAATATCCAAATGACAAGATACCAAACATAATTTAAATCCACAGGTCGGATCGAATCCTAGTAGAAGTTCCACTACTGATCGTCGGGATAACGAACGTAGTAACGGCTACGCTCCTCGTCGTACTCCCAGTGTAGCTCGATGCCATCACCTGGATAGCTCACCATCGGACCTGCATCTAGTGTGGTGAAGTAACTGTGAGCCACAGAGGACTCAGCAATCCCGTTCCCGGGTAACATGACTATTTAAGCCTTGGGTGAGGATAAGGCTGAAGAAAAGAATAAGAGTCTGCAGCAGCAACTAGCACTAGCTTACGTGAAAGAGAGCGGGAAGAGAAGGCGCCTCGGTCGAGAGATGATCACTAAGTGATCCTGAACTAATCAAGTCAAACATAACCCCACCGTGTTCATCTCCCGAAACCCCTTTCAGAAAATGACAGTCGCGGTACACACGCTGGTAGTGTATTGGTTCAATGTGTCAAGTTTTCTACAACCGGATATTAACCAGCTCCCATCTGCCACATAACCACGGGCATGGCTTTCAAAAGTTCATAACCCTGCAGGGGTGTTCCAACTTGGCCCATGACAAGCCCACGATCCGCGGAGTCGCAACTCCAATGTGGGAAGACCCGAGTATCCTCGGAATCCCGTGCTCAAGATACTCCGAACTAAGGTAAGGCTAATCCAGCAAATCCTCCCGGCGTGCCGACCCCCTGACAATAGCCGCGCGTATCTAGTCTCAGGCCATGACCGGATGGGCGATTCTACAGGTTTTTACCAAACCTCGAGTTTCCTCGTGGTGGCCCCGCAGAACCCCCGTTTCGGACCAACACTCAAGTGGAGCACTGGCCCGGGGTTGTTGATTAAGAAAGAGGGTTAATTACTCCCTATGCAAGTTATTTAGTTATTAGGCAAATAGTACCAATGTTGGGACTTGCTGGAAAAGACTTAGCACTTAGCGGTTTATCGAGGGGGCCCCATAACCCCAATCGTGTAAGGAACGCATAATCAAGGAACATAACACCGGTTTAAACGGTTCCTAGC
This sequence comes from Secale cereale, assembly GCA_902687465.1. Classification (NCBI taxonomy): domain Eukaryota; kingdom Viridiplantae; phylum Streptophyta; class Magnoliopsida; order Poales; family Poaceae; genus Secale; species Secale cereale. Next base: position 340,593,616 of record LR738711.1, on the reverse strand, counting down.
GGCATGAGTGGAACAAATCACCAAGCAAAAGGCTTAGCCTTCCACCCATTGCCAAATATATAGATGATTTCATTTAAGCATTTATATAGTGTGATATAACCCAACAAACTTCAACATGAAGCAAGCATCTTCAAACTTCACCTGCAACTAGCAACGCTATAAGAGGGGCTGAGCGAAGCCTACGTATAGCCAATCAATGGTTTGCATAGGTAGGGTGGTTAGACATGATCATGGTTACAAGTAGGAGGCCGACATGAAAGACATGGGCATCGGGGAAAAACTATAGATCAAGACTTCTAGCAATAGGCGAAAATAGTAATGGTATCCGGGTTCGGTCATCTTGCCTGAAATGTAGATGTTCGGATCGTAAGAGGGGTCCTCGTGCTCAACCTCGGTGGTAACCTCGTGCTCGTACTCGTACTCGGTCTCAGCTTCCGGCTCTAAACAATACAATCACACAAGGCACGAATCAACACGATGCAATGCGCACACAAAAATGATGGATGCATGACTTATGCACTATGGGAGCAAAATGAGCATGACAATATGCGATCAAACAAAAAGCTTCAAAACAAGATAACAATAGGATATTATGAATCTACACGGAAAATCAATCAAGTTTCATATAAGACTTGCTGAAAACGGAGGTACGGGCTAAAAGTTACACACAAAACAATAAACATGCGAAAACTGAAAATTACAGCAACATAGCAACTTCGGAGCACTAGATAAATAAGCTACAGCACTCAAACATCGTGGCAAAGAGCATGAACATAAAGTAGATATATCCTACAGCAAATAAGTCCATTGGTGCACCCCCAAAGGAGCCACGGATCAATAGCAACAAGCTTGGACATATTGAACTTGACAACAAAATCCTGACAGCAGTAATTTATTGCAACTTTGGAGCAAAAGTTAAAATATGCTACAGCCACTCAAATAAGCATGTGAGAGCATGAATGGAAAGCCAACAATATATTCTACAAGGAACCATCAAGAGACACCCCAAAACTATCATGGATTGTCCTAGAACAACAAGCAAACATGGCATCTGGAAATTACAGATTCCAGACTTAGTGAAATTTCACTAAGTGTTAAAACAGCAGTTTCATCATGGCATCTTTGAGAGCAAGTTTAAGTCACCTCAAAACTAAACAAGGCAAGTGGTAAGCACCACATCAAAGTACATATGATGGTGATTCCAAAACACCTAAGCATGCATCATGGAGATAAACACAACGATAGCAATGAGCCCAACAAGATGGCATTTCATAACAAGTTAAACAACATCACAGCCACATGGCACTTTGCAATGGAGATAAACATGGCAAGATTAATTCTATCATGCAAGTATAAGCATTCATCATGTAGAGCATGGCAAGACGAACACGTGGACATGTCATTTGCATCATTCGGATAAACGAGCTAAAAGTTATCACTATGCAAAGATGGCATAAAAATATCACTAACAGCAGTTTATAACGGGATGCACTATTGCAACGAATATTTAAGCATCTAGATGATCTCAAACATGCATGGCACAAAGGAATGAATCGTAGTGCTAGTCACCACGAACGTCTGGACATGCCATTTGCGCAAAACGGAGCACCACACAAGAAGTTATCCATGTTAGAAAAATGCATCAGCACACAACAATCCAAAGACTTGGAAGGAATTAGGGTTCAACCTCTCAGATCTGGGGAAAAAACAACGGACTCGCGGCGGATCGGGCCGGCGGTGAGGAGATCCGGCTCGGGCGGCTGGGAGGCCCAGGCGGTTGTGGGCCGAAGGAGGGAGGCGCAGGAGACCGGCCCGCGAAGGAGAGGCCTGCGGCGGTCGCCTGGCGGCGCGGCGGAGTGGCGATGGCGGCTGGGCCCTTGGCCGAAGCGGCCTGGCGGGGAAGCTGCGGGCCGGCCCAGCTAGGGCGGTGGAGCGGCTCCCGTCGCGGCTCTGGGCTCTGGTCCGCTCGGCTGACGATGCGGCAGGGGAGGGAGATCGGCCCGGGGCTTTGGGCCTGCTTGCGCCGGATCGTCCGAACGGGCCCTGGCGGCTGAGGCGAAGCGCCCAGGCGAGCGGCGGGATCCGCTGGATCGGATCGACGCGGAGGAAGCCCAGGCGGGGCGATGCGAGGAGGCGTTGACCTTCGATCTGGATCGATCGAGGCGCTGGAATCCTCTCGATCCAGCGAGCTGGCGGCGGCGTTCGATGGATCTGGTGGTGGCCTTCGAGGCCGGCGGTAGGAGGCGCCTGGGAGCCGGCCGGCGGCGGGGAAAACGGACCAGAGGCAGCCGGTGAGAGGATGAGGTGGAGGGGAGGTGTGATGAGGATTCCGGCGAGGTGGAGGAACTCCGGCGAAATTCCGGCGAGACTCCGGCGAGGTGGCTGGAGGTGGAAGAGAAGTGGCTAGGGGAGCTAGGGTTTCCTTGTTTTGGGGCAAAACTTGGGGGAAGTGGACAAATATATATAGGCACAAAGAGCTAGGGTTGTCCAAATGAGGAGTGGTTTTCGGCCACACGATCAAAATTGGATGGCCTAGATGATAGAAGTGGCTAGGAGTGGTTTGGTGGGCTGTTGGAGGGGTGTCTTGGGCCTCAAAGTGGAGGCACTTTGAGCCCACGAGAATAATTGTTGGGGGTAGCAAACGGACTCGAAACGCGACGAGATTTGACAGGCGGGTTACACACACCAAAACAACAACACACGACAAGCCTCACGCCAAACCGGTAACGTTACACGGCCAAACACCAAAGTAGACCTACGGGACGCCACGGACACGTGAGGGAGCTCCGGAACGCGAAACGGACAACGGGAAGGAACGCGTGGAACCGGATGCAAACGACAACACAAATGCAATGCGATGCACATGACTACATGATATGCATGAATGCCACACACGCAACGCGACAAAACGGCGAAAACCCAAAAGACAAAGAACCCGGAATGGAATAGATGAAGCCGGAGATATATTATATGCCCAAAAGGGATAGTATTACATCCGGGGCATTACAAACTCTCCTCTACTACAAAAGATCTCGTCCCGAGATCTAGGACTGGAAAAAGGAAGGGTACTCGGAACAAAGATGATCTTCTCATTCGTACGTAGCTTCTCGGTCGGTGTGATGTGACCACTTGACTTTCAAGAATTTGATGGACTTGTTGCGGGTCTTGCGTTCGGTTTCTTCGAGAATAGCAATGGGATGCTCTCGGTGAGACAGGTCTTGTTGAAGATCAATCTCTTCAAACGGAATCATGCGTTCAGGTGCCTTGAAGCATTTGCGGAGTTGAGAAACATGAAACACATCATGAACATTGGCGAAGTTGGAAGGGAGCTCAAGTTGATAGGCTTGATCGCCTCTTTTGCCAAGGATCTTGAAAGGCCCGACGTATCTAGGAGCAAGCTTTCCTTTGATACCGAATCTTTGGGTGCCTTTCATCGGAGAAACACGGAGATAGACATGATCACCAATGTTGAAGGCCAAATCACGATGCTTGCCGTCATAGTAGCTCTTCTGACGCGAGTGAGCGGCCTTGAGATTCTCGCGTATGACTTTGCACATTTCTTCGGCTTCTGAGATCAAGTCATTGCCAAGAAGTTGACGTTCACCTGTTTCAGACCAGTTGAGAGGGGTACGGCACTTTCTGCCATAGAGGATTTCAAACGGAGCTTTGCCTGCACTTGCTTGAAAGCTGTTGTTGTAAGAGAACTCGACAAATGGAAGGCAATCGTCCCATTTCATGCCAAAAGATATGACACAGGCTCTGAGCATGTCTTCTAGAATCTGATTCACTCGCTCGACTTGACCACTAGTCCGAGGGTGAAAAGCAGTGCTGAACCTGATCTTAGTGCCCATGGCAGACTGAAAGGAGTCCCAGAATTTGGATGTGAACAAACTTCCACGGTCTGAGGAGATAACTTGAGGAATGCCATGTAAGGACACAATTTTGGAAGTGTACAACTCCGCCAATTGAGCTGCGTTGATGGATTCTTTGACTGGAAGGAAGTGAGCGACTTTGGTAAGCTTGTAAATCACCACAAAGATAGAATCATTCCCTCTTTTGGACTTAGGAAAGCCAGTGACGAAATCCATTTCAATGTGGTCGAACTTCCACTCGGGAATAGGAAGAGGTTGGAGAAGACCGGCTGGACGTTGATGTTCTGCTTTCACTCTTCTGCAGACATCACATTCATAAACGAATTGGGCAATTTTCCTTTTCATGCGTGTCCACCAGTAAGATTGCTTGAGGTCTTGGTACATCTTGGAACTGCCAGGATGAATGGAAAGGAGACAATCATGTGCTTCTTCCATTATGAGCTTCCTGAGATCACCTTTGGGAACGACGAGTCTGTCCTCAAAGAACAAGGTATCTCTCTCATCAACACGATAGCACTTGTATTTAGGAGTGCCCTTTGCAATACCATGTTTCACCTTCTGCACCATGGCATCACTGAGTTGGGCCTCACGGACCTGATCTTCCAAGGTAGGAGCAACTTGAAGATTTGCAAGAAAACCCTGCGGAACAACTTGGAGGTTGAGTTTCCTAAATGCTTCACAAAGCTCAGGCTGGAACGGCTTGATAAGAAGGTTGTTGCAATATGCCTTTCTGCTCAAAGCATCTGCAATCACATTCGCCTTGCCAGGAGTGTATTCAATGCTGGGATCATACTCTTGGATCATTTCAACCCAACGAGTCTGGCGGAGGTTCAGATTCGGCTGTGTGAAGATGTATTTCAAGCTCTTGTGATCGGTGAAGATGTCGAATTTTCTGCCCAACAACAGATGTCTCCACGTAATCAAAGCATGTACCATAGCTGCTAGTTCGAGATCATGTGTGGGGTAGTTCTTCTCACTTGGCTTCAGCTGACGAGAAGTGTATGCCACAATTCTCTTATCTTGCATAAGCACACCACCAAGGCCTTGAAGAGAAGCATCACAGAATACTTCATAGGGCTTGGATTCATCTGAAGGAGTTAGAACTGGAGCAGAGACGAGCTTTTCTTTGAGAGTTCTGAATGCCACTTCACACTCTGGAGACCAAAAGTATTTGACATTCTTCTGCAGCAAGTTGGAGAGAGGCTTGGCAATCTTGGAGAAGTTCTCAACGAACCTTCTGCAATAGCTGGCAAGACCAAGAAAGCTTCGGAGTTTCTTGACGTTCTGAGGAGCTTCCCAGTTGACAATTGCTTCAACTTTCTCGGGATTTACTGCAATACCATCAGCTGAGATGATATGGCCCAGGTACAAAACCTTATCGAGCCAAAACTCACACTTGGAGAACTTGGCATAGAACTTATGCTCACGGAGTCGATCAAGAACCAGATGTAAGTGCTTTTCGTGATCTTCTTCATTCTTGGAAAACACCAGAATATCATCCAGATACACAAGCACAAACTTGCCAGTGTAGGGGTTGAAGATGTAGTGCATCATTCTCGAGAAGGTAGGTGGAGCATTGGCGAGACCAAAAGACATGACCGTATACTCGTATGAGCCGTAGCTCGTTCTGAAGGCAGTCTTGGGGATGTCTTCCTCGCGAATGCGAATTTGGTGATAGCCCATTCGGAGATCGAGCTTAGAGAACACTTTAGCTCCTTTGAGCTGCTCGAACAGTTCATTGATGTTGGGGAGCGGATACTTGTTCTTTATTGTCTTCTTGTTCAATGGCCGGTAATCAACGCAGAGACGCTCCGTGCCATCCTTCTTCTTGACAAATAAGACACCACAGCCCCAAGGAGATGTACTAGGCCTGATGAGACCCATACGCTCCTGTTCATCAAGCTGCTTCTTCAATTCCTTCAATTCTTCAGGAGAGAGCTTGTACGGACGCCGGCATGCTGGCTCAGTACCCGGCTCGAGTTCAATGACGAATTCCACCTTACGGTGTGGAGGCATGCCTGGAAGTTCTTCAGGAAAGACGTCTTGAAATTGGTTTACCACCGAAATTTGAGAGATGGCATTAATCTTGCCCTTATCACTGAGAGAGAAAAGCCTGATAGTGTTATCCCTGGAGGAAAAGATAATCACATCTTCATCAGGATGAGTCATCTTGACTTCCTTCCGTGCACAATCAATGTGAGCATCATGCTGAGAAAGCCAGTCCATCCCGAGGATGAGGTCAATGTCGGAATTGCCAAGAACCACCGGATTAGCCAGAAAGCGATAATCACCCATGCGAATAGATACATTCGGAGCATACAAGCTAGAATGCATCTGCTTTGCCGGAGAAGAAATTGCCAATTGCCTTGGTAAAGCTGCTGTGATCACACTATGCTTGGATGCAAATGGGTATGACATGAAAGAATGTGAAGCACCCGAATCAAATAACACTTTAGCAGGAAAAGAGTTAACTGGAAGGTTACCCAAAATCACATCAGAAGAATTCTCCGCTTGCGCTGCATTCATCAGATTGACCCTTGCAGACTTTGGAACATGCTTGACAATAGCTGAACTGACAGGTGGAGGAGGTGGAAGGCGCTTCGGGTTGGGGCACTTGTTGGCATAGTGACCTTTCTGAGTGCACTTGTTGCAAGTCACTTCTGAGAGAGGACGGAAATGAGAACCACTTTACTTGGAGCCTTGAGACTGAAACTGGTTCCTCGACTGGTTGCTCGGGTTGGGTGGGTGGGAGAAACCACGTCCACCGGAGTTCTTGTTGTTGTTGGAGTTGTTGTAGGGAGCTCGAATCACTGGAGGAGGAGGAAGCCAAAATTTCTGTTGTTTCACAGCCACTTGAGAAGATGAGGAGGAGTGACCGGCATCTCGAATCCTCTTTTTAGAAGCCTCCATCTTGAGCTGAGTTGCCTCTTGTTTCAAAGCCATGTTATAGAATTTGTCGAACTCATCGGGCTCGAACAAGGTGGAAGCAAGTTGAAGTTCATCTTTCAGACCACCACGAAACTGATAGATTTTGCTCTTGGCATCAGGAATGTCTTGCTTAGCATAGCGGGCGAGGTTTTGGAACTTGACATTATAGTGGTAGACAGTCATAGAGCCCTGCTTCAGGTTGCAGAATTGTTCACGCATACCCTCAATGACACTTGTTGGAATGTGGTGAGAGCGAAAGTCCTTGCAGAAATCCTCCCAAGAGATCACACGACCTGGCCTGGAGTCTTTGTACTGCTGCCACCAGTCAGCTGCTTGGTCTTTGAGTTGGAAGGCTGCAAACTTCACATAGTCCTCTTCTCTTACGTTACTGCACTCAAAATGCTTTTTGATATCGGTTAACCAATCTTCAGCATCAAGAGGGTCGACACAGTAACTGAAAGCTTTTGGATTATTGGCCAAGAACTGGTTGAGAGTAGCATGGTGCTGCTGGTTGAAGAAGTTGCCTTGATTCCCGGGAACACCCTGATTAGCTTGATTAGCTTGCATCTGTTGCATCATCTGCATCAACAACTGGGTGTTTTGATTTGTAGTCTGCATAATCGCTCTCCAAGCCTCAGACGGAGGAGGAGGGGAAGGAGGACGATCTGGGACCTCTTCACCCTCTGGTTTAGCGTTGGGAACTCTTTTCGGAGCCACCCTGAAAGAGATGACCACGAATCAGCAATTGATTGAAAGAAGATAAAGCTGAATCAATGGAATGAATTGCAACAAGTCTTCACAATAATCATTTGAACAATAGGAACGAATGAAATCATTCGAACAAGAGGAGCGAATGAAATTCTCAACTAAATGATAACATCAATCTTCACGAGAAGCCACATAGGGGACAAAAGGTAAATAAGAAAACAACAAGGTACAGACGGAAACAAACACAAGATAGGAGCTTCGTTCTAACATCTTTGTGCTGTAAGCTCATGAACGCGTTACGAAAGGGTTTTGCAATCCCCGGATCAGCATAGCCAAGGACCCTTTAAGATGCAACTCCCGATCGGAACATCGGTCATAATACCACTTCACTCAATGTAGAACCCCGAACTCGCTAACCTGCATTCGTTGGAAGAATGCCTACGATCTACTGGATAAACCCACCTATGAATTTCTGAAATTTTCCAGTTATGCAATCCGGTGTTGGGGATACAGGGGAAGCACCGCGCAATCAACTCTAAACCTACATCCAGCTGTATCCAACTCTAAACCCACCTATGAATTTCTGAAATTTTCCAGTTATGCACTTTGCCATGCCATGCATAATTAAACCGGACATGCATCATACTTGGATGTGCATCGTATGCCATGTTTATGCTTGTGTGTTTACCTATGTTGTTTGCTTCTTTCCGGTTTGCTTCCCTCCTTAGCTTCGGGTTCGTTCCGGAGTTGTGAGGCTTCTTCTTCGTCTTCTTCATGGACCCGTTCTTCTCCCTTGCGGAATCCCAGGCAAGATGATCATACCCTTGGATACCTTTACTACCATTGCCATGCTTAGTTGTCTCGATGCTATCGTTACATGTCGCGCTACCCATCTTTTATGTCAGCCTCTCCTTGTTGCCATGAAACCTCTAACTGTTGAAACCTTCCTAGAAAAACCACTGTTTGGCTATGTTACCCGCTTGCTCAGCCCCTCTTATAGCGTTGTTAGCTGCAGGTGAAGATGAAGATCGTTCAAGGAGGGAACTTGTTGTTGTTATATCACAATATCTATAATTATTATTAACACACCTATATACTGGACATGGGTGGAAGGCTTGGCCTTTTGCTCGGTGTTTTGTTCCACTCATGCCACCTTAGGCGCCGATAAACCGGCATTATGTTCCTTGATTTTGCGTTCCTTACACGATGGGTGGATGGGGACCCCTTGACAGTTCGACTTTGAATAAAACTCCTCCAGCAAGGCCCAACTTTGGTTTTAATTTGCTCATAATAACAACTTAATTAATTAATTAAATTGCATAGGGAGTTAGCGCTATCCGAGGATTCTTTCTACATAGCAGGGGGGCAGTGCTGATGGTGTTGGTCCCAAACGGGGAGCCTGCGGGGCCACCACGGGGAAACTCGAGGTTTGGCTCCCGTAGCTTCACCCATCCGGTCGTGGCCTGAGACGAGATACGTGCGGCTACTATCAGGGTGTCGGCACGCCGGGAGGTCTTGCTGGACTTGTTTTACCATTGTCGAAATGTCTTGTGCTACCAGGATGCCGAGCCTGATCGGATTTCCCTAAGATAAGGAGTGATGATATTATATTTATCACTTCAGCTAATCGTGAGAGCTTGTGATGGGCTAAGTTGGAACACCCCTGCAGGGTTATGAGCTTTCGAAAGCCGTGCCCGCGGTTATGTGGCAGATTGGAATTTGTTAATGTCCGGTTGTAGAAAACTTGACAGATGATCCGAAGTAAAACACACAACTGTGTGAGTAACCGTGACTGTCTCTTTTCACTTTGAGAAGAGAACTCGGTGGGGTTATGTTTGATTCGTATGTAGTTCAGGATCTTTAGCGATCACCACTTTTGCGACCGTTTGCGTAGATGCTCATCTTATTCTGGTACTCGTAAGTTAGCCACCATATTATGCTTAGCCACTGCTGCAACCTCACCACTTTACCTCTTCCTACCCATAAGCTTTGCTAGTCTTGATACCCATGGTTATGGGATTGCTGAGTCCTCGTGGCTCACAGATACTACAACACTAGATGCAGGTTCAGCCGAGTTCGATGCAGGAGCTGGTTCAAGTTCTTCACTGGGAGCTCGATGAAGAGTTTGGCCGTATGCTTGTGACGTTTCCGACGATTAGTAGTGGTTCTTCTACTAGGATTCGATCCTGACCTGTGGCTTTATGTTGTTTGGTATCTTGTCTTTGGATCTTACCCTTAGATGGGCTGTGATATTTTGAATGATGCATTGCTTATGTATTGTATTGTGTGAAGTGGCGAGTGTAAGCCAACTATCTCCTTTTGCAATTTAATCCCTCTTTTACATGAGTCGTGCAAAGATACCAAACTTGAGATCATTCTAGGATGGGCTTATACCTTTAAGTCGTGCCTCGACACGTAGGAGGTATAGTCCCATCCTAGGCATTACAGTCTGTTAGTAGAGAAAATCAGGAGGACAGCAGCTGACCAGAAAGGGTCTTGTGGATATGCCCCTCACATTTAGATGCTTATCAACTCGAGGGTGGAGAAAGGGACATATCTTCTTGACAATAGGCATCTTCATCTTAGGCTAGATTTCGAGGACAATGAAGTTGTCATGGATGCATCCCATCCTACTTCAGTTGAGGGCCAAGAGAAGATTGCTCAAGAAAAGGCAGCTAGGAAAGCAAGTGCTTCTGGAGATCCTAAGACTAACCAAGATCAGCTCAATCATCTGCTTGAGGCCACTCTGAGGATTGAGAAGAGTTTGGCCAACTTGACTCAGAATCAAGCGAGCCTTGAAAGGATCATTGAGAAAAAAATATGTGATCTAGATGTGAAGGTCACTGAGATCCAAGCTACCGTGGAGAAGCTCAAGGAAGAGGCTGAGGATAGAGAAACGACAAATGCTTTACAAATAGTGACAAGAGGACACATATCTGCTGCAGTACCCATGGCTGACACTAGAGCAACTACATCCGCACATGCAGCCACAACATCAATGCCACCTCCAGTTGCCACTCCACCTGCTCCAACAACTTCCACACATGCATTCATCCTTGGAGTCCTATCGACGCCTCCTCAAAGGATCAAGCCTAGAGAGACGCATGACTCTATGCATTTTCAAACTTTTTGGTAACTTGTTGCCAAAGGGGGAGAAAGTTTATAGATTATATGCTGAGAGAGAGAGAGAGAGCTTTGCTTCCTTTGCCTTCTTTCATTTTTGGTTGAAACGTATTTGTGTGCTTGTTTGATACTCCATGTTTATGTGTGTGAGATACTTGTATGATCTTGTGTTTGATCATATCATACTTTAATTCTTGCTTGAATGATACTATTATTTATCTCTAATATATGATCATTCACTTTGCCTTGGTGATGAGTGCATATTTTACCTTCTATCATTTTGAGAGCTCCACCAAGATGTATGTGACATGGAAGAGTAACCCATGATCCAAATCGATTGTGCATTTGAATTAAAGAGAAAAAATTTAAATAATGCACAAATTTAGGGGAAGCTCTTGCTTATCACATACTTATCAAAGCGACGATGTATTTAAATCATATTATCATTTGTCGAAGCTTGGATCTATATGTTGTCATGAATTACCCAAAAGGGGGAGATTGAAAGTGCAACTATCCTTGGGTCGTTTTGCTAATTCCTAACAACATTTAGCTCATTGAACTAATGCTCCTTCAAGATGATCATTTCAGAAATTTCAATGATTGGCTTGGCATGTAGCAGAAATGTGACCATCAAAATTCTAAGGACAAATTTTGGCTCAAGCTCAAGACTCTACATTTTTACTTTTAGTGATCCAAGATCACATTTACTCCATTCGAAAAGGCAATACTATTAAAAGGGCATGAGGTGTTCACTACTAGGGAAAACCCTAGTTGTAGTGCTTGAAATATGCATAGCAGTAGCGTTGGGTCCAGCGCTACTACTAGCGCGCTACACCTAAGTTGTAGCTGGTATGGGAAGCGCTACTGGTAAGTATTGTTAACAGTAGCACTCCCCTCGGTAGAGCTGCTGCTAACTATCTATAGCGCTTGAATAAACGAAGCGCTGCTACTAACCCAACACTACTATTAGATGCTTTCCAGCGCTACTGCTATTATTCTCGCTTTCACAGACTAACATCCCCTCTATGTATTTGTGATGTATTTATACATGCTCTATATAGTAGTTTCATCAGATCATACTAAACATACATTATTCTCATCATATCATAGACATACAGTACTCTCTTCATACCATCATCGTCATTCAGCACAAATGTCATCACATCTCAAAAATAACGATACACAAGAGTGATAATGTCATGTCTCGAATAAGTGCAAACGCATGGTCATGGCACACACACAAGTTTCATCATCACTATCTAAACCATGATGTAGAGGAGAAGAGCGATCAACATGAGCAAGAGCGCGACTATGTAGTACTTGAGGCACCGGCGGTCCCGCCCCCTCTCATGCCAGAGTGTCCACGTCAAGTAACTACTTTCCGGTTCGGCTCTGCTGTCGAACCCTCTGTGGCTCGCACCCGGGTACTTGTCCACCTGTGCCTAAGCATGTGGCCAGTTGTCGTAGATGAGCGTGCTTCCCCCGGCACCGTTGGCTCTAACTTCTTGGGGTGCATCTCCGTGACCACAATTTGTTTGATGCCGAGCTCGTTTGGTTTTTTTAACCTCTTCTTCTTCGGTGCTTTACCGGCTATGACAGCTTCGTTGACGGTTTCGGGGGTGGTGTCTGTGCCTGTGGCGGTGCCGGAGTCGGCATCGGTGTCAGGGTTGGTGCCACTGCCGCCACCATGCAACCCCATCTGGTGTTCGTCCAGGTAATCGAAATAGTGATTTGCTACCTCAATGGGGTCTAGTACGAGGCGAGCAGAACCCCCAGCTTCGGCGTCGGTAGAATGTTTCCTATTCAACAATTGTAAATAAAAGATATAATGAAGACAAAAAAGCAGCATATATATATTTGGTCGGAATGTTGATTCATTCCCCTTCCTGCAAATCCCGAGTACTCCATATGTCCTAGTTTCTAGTAATTTTAGGTAGGACCTTTGCTAAAAAATGGACATATGGAGAGCCTGAATTTTGCCGGAACGGAAATGAATCAACATTCTGGCAAAACATAGGCCACTCGGATATTTTTCGACAATTGGCACAAATTCATATAATAGATTTGATGCTATCTCAAGAGAACATGGCAACATCATATGACAGATTTCCAGGACTTAGCAAATTAGTCAAGTGTTAAAAACAGCAACATTGTAACATCCCAAATTTTCAATTTGGAATGTTTTACAATTATTAGCTAAGCATCTATGCATTTTTTTTATTTTGAGTGTCATTTGGAAATTTCAGAGGCATTGAGTTTTATCTGACTTTGGATTCAACTTGGCATCTGAAATTTATTTCAAAAATCCCTGAAAAACACTTGTTCAAAAGTGTGAGAGGAGCTAACATGCCACTCCAAAAAGTCAGAAGAAAACAATGCCAAAAGCTTTGAATTCAGAATTGAGTTTCATTTGGATTTTTTTAGAAAAATGTTTTTTATAAAGTTTTTATTTAGCCTCTGAAAAATAGTTCATCTTGTAGGATTTTTTTTTCTGAATTTTTTAATGTATATATGTCCTATATAAAAATATTTTCTATTTTGTATCTTTATATTTTTTTCTGTCTTTCTTTTTCTTGGGCCTCATTTTTTCCCACCAAGGCCCATATCTTCCAGCCCAACCGATGGCCATCTTCCTCCTCTCGTCGTTACAGGAACATGAACGTAGAGCAACAGCCATGTACGCCTGTACCTCGATCCCTCCCTTCCTCTCCCTCTGCCAATTCAATAACTTTCGGAACCGGTTCCCCTTACCTCCCTCGACCCCTCCCATCCCCTAGTGCGCCTCCTAGACAGCCATAATGGACACCACGAACGTTTCATACTGCAGCCATTAAACACATCAATTACGGCAACGCCCCGCTCTCCTTTGGCTTCCCCTGACCCTCTATAAAAGCCCAGAGTGTTGCCCCAGTTCCCCTCATCCGAAGCCCCCTATTTGCAAAAGCTATCTCCCTCCCTAACCTCGCAAATTGCTCGCCGGAGTTCGTGTATTCCGGCGGCTTCTCCACCACGCCAGGAGGCGATAACGACACCGCGGTACTGCTCCTCGGATCCGCATCACGTTGCTCTTCACCATCCCGCACGCGTCCTTTGCCGAAACACACCGGAGCCGCCTTCTTCCTCATCTCCGGCGACAAGTCCGGTGAACACCCTGTCCGAATTTTTTTCTCTTTTACCAGTATATTTTCCAATTCAGATTCTATACCAAATCTTGTTTCTAGTATATCTTTTGGTCTATAGATCCGAATTTGTTGATTCTTTTTCCTACGGTTTCCTAAAAATATTCTCTATCCAGAGAACCAAACGAAACATATTTTTGAAAATTTTAAAATTTGAATTCAAGCAGATCTGAATTGAAACTTCGTTAGGCCATAACTTGAGTTTCGTAACTCCGTTTTGGGTGATTCTTTTTGCTAATCGAAGCTTGTGACATGTACCTTCTGTTAAAACCAAAACCATTTATTTTTGTTGCTGTAAAAATTACATTATGTACAGAAACATTATTTTGGTGTTTTTGGAGTTTTTTCGAAATCTTTTATTCGTTTTCTTTTTGATTCTTTGCTTATATGCTTATGTATGTTATTGCTTGCTTACGCTAGATCATCCGGAGTGCAAAGCTTGCTACTATGAATCTTTAGAGTTCAAAGAACGTCAGCAAGGCAAGTTCACACTTTGATCATAATTTTCAATACGCAGTTTTTACTATGCATTAGTTTCACCCTCAAAGATTGCATGAGTAGGACTGGGAACATGTGGATATGCTTTGTAGTTTATGTGGTAGGAACCTATGACCTTTTATCACCCCGGGAAATATTCGTTATGTCATATATTGCTTAGCCATGCTCGTAGACGGGGATTGGTATGTGTGATACATGCAAGTTGCGAGAGATAATAATTTATCGGGACAACATAAGGTGGCAACTTCAATACACATCTGGGCGGATTGTTTGGGGCACCTGGAGAAACTAGTGCTTGCCCAAGGGGAATCCCGGAGTACCCGTGTGATTACCCTACGTCCGCCACCCAGGCTCAAAGGGATCATAAGATGTTTCATGCCTAGAAACTTCCGCGTGCAGCCACAAGCCATTATGGGCTCTGGCATAGTTGAGTAAGTTGTGTGACCTCTTTCCGTGGTAGACTAGCTGATGTAGGGGAAAGTAGGTATACCGGTCTACCCAGGGTTTGGAGGAAATACTTCAGAAAGACTATGTCTCGATCTTCCGATCATGGAGGTGGTCGAGTCTTGTGGGGAAAAGTGTGCAAACCTCTGCAGAGTGTACAAACTAATCATGATTAGCCGTGTCCCTGGTTATGGACAACTTGAGTATCTAGAAGTGAATTATTGGTTGATCTCATCACTCTTCTTAATGAAATTATTGGGTCACTAATAACTTGGGAATTTTGGGATTGAGTTGGAGGAACCTTCTCAATAAAGGCATTTTTAACTTAGTAGTAAATAAAAATTTATTCCTCTGTTGTAGGGTAAAATTGGCTTTATGAAAAAATTAAACTTAGAGCGTCCACCAGCTAAATTTGCATACAAAGATAGTATTTTTCATTATTATTATTCTATGGTGTGACATTGCCAGCATATTCCATGTGCTGACCTACACGGCTGCAACGTCTTATGTTGCAGAGTTTTCCGACGAGGAGTAAAGGTGCGATAGGTCGTTGTTCTGCACTCAGTTTGCCGTGGAGTTGATGGACTCATTTTACTTTTGATGCTTCCGCACTTATTTTATCCAGATGGCCTTTGGCCATATTATTGTAATAAATACTCTTTTGAGGACCTCGGTGTAATAAAGTGTGTGATTGAACTCTGTTATAATTCATCGAGTACTGTGTGTGTTAGCATACCGATCCAGGGATGACACTTAAGCACAGAGACTTCGATCCATTTGGGTCGGGTCATTACAAGATGGTATCAGAGCACACGCTGACTGTAGGACGCGGCCACTAGGAAATGGAAAACCATAGGAAGAAAACTCTATTTTACCACTTCCTTATATATCCGTTGGTCTGTACTATTCTCTATTCATTTCTATCTCTTCTCTACTTCAATTCAATAGTTGTTGAACCCCATGACCAAGTTGCTCAGTTGATGAGACCAAGACCCATGAAGACATCATTGATGAAGAAGAAGAAGCTAGAATTGACTTTGATTTGAGAAGATTTAGTTTAGACCACCACTACCAAATGGAGTCCAACGAATGATTGTGGTAGTATGAAGAGATCATATCTCTTGTGGATATGACCTTACCTGTAGGTTTTGCTTGAGTGGTGTGATTTGTGTGAATTGCTTGATTTGAAGTTTTATTGCTATCATAAGCATATGGGTAGTGATTTCTCTCATTAGTCCCTTATTCTAATCTAATATCTCATCCACTCTAAACCGAACAGATGCCTCCGAGACATGACCCGGAATTTCCGCCGGAACTTACCCAGTTGATCCAGAACCAGAATGCCCTCATGCAGCTACTCATCCAGAATCAGAACTAGAACAACAACAACAACAACCCACCGCCGCCACCCCCGGTCGACAACCTTACCCGTTTCCTGAGGTTGAACCCACCCGTGTTCTCCAGCAGTACGGAGCCGATTGTCGCAGATGACTGGCTTCACAAGATCGGAAGGGAACTGACCACCGCAGGATGTACTGACGCTGAGAAGGTGCGCTTTGCTGCACATCAACTGGATGGACCAGCAGCTTCGTGGTGGGAGAATTACACCACCACATTCCCCATGGCAAATGTGACTTGGGATCAGTTCCAGTAGGCGTTTCGTAAAACACATGTTTCAGCCGGAGCTATGAGTCTGAAGAAGCGTCAGTTCCGCAACTTACGCCAGGGTAATCGTTCTGTTGGTGATTATGTGGAGGAATTTAGCAAGTTATCCAGGTATGCTCCCGGAGACGTAGCTGATGATGCCGCTAAGCAGGAGAAATTTCTGGAGGGACTAAACAATGATCTGGGACTTCAGTTGACCATGGCTACCTTTAACAATTATCAAGAGTTGGTTGACAAGGCTCTCATTCTGGAAGGCAAGCAGCAGCAGGTGGAAAACCGCAAGAGGAAGTACGGACAGGGAAAGTACAACTCTGGAGTTCAGCAGAAGCCCCGTTATACCCCGTACTCGGGAAATAATGGATCAGGATCCGGCAAGTATGGTGGACACACTCACCATAACCATGGAGGACATTCACATCATGGAGGGAATGGACACAACCATAATGGACATATGAATGGCAATGGAAACGGAGAAAACAACAATCAGCATGACTCCAACCCCGCTACACCGGCAAAGAAGGATCTGAGCCACATTACCTGTTTCAAGTGCGGGAAGACCGGACACTACGCCACCGAAAGTCTCGAGGCGAAGAACGGGAATGGCAATGGAAGCTCTGGAAAGAAGCCAAATCCTTTTACCAAAGGTCAGGTGAACCATGTCAATTTGGAGGAAGTTTATGACCAGCCTGACGCCGTTGTTGGTAAGTTCTTGATTAATTCATTTACAGCCCTTGTTCTTTTTGACACGGGTGCATCGCATTCATTCATATCAAGGGGGTTTGTGGATAAGTTTAAGTTGCCGATCGTAGCCCTTAAAACACCAATGTTAGTGAGTTCCCCAGGAGCAGAGTATATGGCTAGTCGGGGATGTTTTCAGTTGCCCTTGACCGTAGGGAGACACGTTTTCCCCACAAACCTCCTCATCCTAGAATCACAAGGATTGGATGTAATTCTAGGAATGGACTGGCTATCCAAGTATGAAGGGAATATTGATTGTGCCAGTAAGTCGATTCTTCTCACCACCCTAGAGGGGAAACGGATCAAGTATGTGTCGAGGCATACGCTAAGGAGGACTCAAGTGAATTCTCTTTCGGGAGTTGTTCAGGAAGAAGTACCAGTTGTGAAGGATTATCCCTATGTTTTTCCGGAGGAACTACCAGGCATGCCACCGGATCGGGACATAGAGTTTTTGATAGAATTGTTACCAGGCACTGGACCAATATCCAAGAGACTGTACCTGATGCCCGCAAATGATCTGGAGGAAATTAAGAAGCAGATTAAGGAATTATTGGAGAAAGGTTATATTCGACCGAGTTCATCACCTTGGGGAGCCCCAGTGCTTCTAGTTGAGGAGAAGGATGGATCCTTGAGATTGGTTGTGGATTACCATGCGTTGATTGAGGTGACGATCAAGAACAAGTACCCTCTGCCGATGATCAATGATTTGTTTGACCAGCTACAAGGAGCAAAAGTTTTCTCAAAAATCGATCTTCGATCTGGATATCACCAGCTGAAGATTCGAGAAAAGGATATACCCAAGCCAACCTTTACCACGAGATATGGTCTTTATGAGTGTATGGTCATGTCTTTTGGTTTGACTAATGCCCCTGCCAATTTTATGAGTATGATGAATAAGTTATTCATGGAGTTCTTGGATAAGTTTGTTGTGGTATTCATTGATGACATATTGATTTACTCGAAGAATGAAGAAGAACACAAGGAACATTTGCGCTTGGTTCTTGAGAAGCTCAGGGAACATTAGTTATATGCAAAGTTCAGCAAGTGTGAATTCTGGTTGAAGGAAGTTGGATTTCTCGGACATGTTATATCAGGGGAAGGAATAGCAGTGGACCCTTCGAAAGTTGAAGCCATCACCGAATGGAAAGCACCCACCTCAGTCGGAGAGATTCGCAGTTTCCTTGGACTTGCACGATATTACCGAAGATTTATTGAGAATTTCTCCAAGATCGCAAAGCCCATGACAGAGTTATTGAAGAAAGACACCAAGTTTAATTGGACCGAGGAATGTGAGGCCAGTTTTCAGGAGTTGAAGAAATGTTTGGTCACAGCCCCAGTGCTAATTCTTCCGAATATACGCAAGGAATGTCAGGTATATTGCGACGCTTCTCGTCAGGGACTTGGAGGTGTTCTTATGCAAGACGAAAGAGTTGTTTCATATGCCTCACGTCAACTTCGACCCCATGAGAGGAATTATGCCACACATGATTTGGAGTTAGGAGCCGTAGTGCATGCGCTCAAGACCTGGAGGCATTTTCTTATTGGAAATCATTGTGATGTTTACACGGATCACAAGAGTTTGAAATACATCTTCACGCAGAAGGAGTTGAACCTCAGGCAGAGAAGATGGTTGGAGCTCATAAAAGATTATGACATGAAATTGCACTATCACCCAGGAAAGGAAAATGTTGTGGTAGATGCATTGAGCAGCAAGAGTTATGTCAATACCCTCACAGCAGGAGGATTACCTCAAGAGTTAATTGATGATCTCAGAGATCTCCGATTGGAGATAGTACCACGAGGTTTTGTTACCGCAATGGAAATTCAATCCACCTTGTTGGGAAAGATTTGAGAAGCCTAGAAGTTAGACAAAGGTATTGCAGAAATAAAGGAAAGGATGAACCAAGGAAAGGCAGAAGGATTTCGTGAGGATGAACACGGAACCTTCTGGTTTGAGCAGCGTATTTATGTGCCAAATGACGCAAAGATCAGGAAGTTCATTCTTCAGGATGCTCATGATTCGCCTTATTCGATACACCCAGGAAACACCAAGATGTATTTGGACTTGAAGGAAAGTTTCTGGTGGACAGGTATGAAATAGGATATTGCCGAGTATGTCGCAGTATGTGATGTATGTCAAAGGGTTAAGGCAGAGCACCAGAAACCAGTAGGATTACTTCAGCCTTTGCCGATACCGGATTGGAAGTGGGACAAGCTTGGCATGGACTTTATTACAGGATTACCCAGGACACGATCAGGCTATGATTCTGTTTGGGTAGTAGTTGATCGCTTGACCAAGGTAGCTCACTTCATCCCCGTGAAAACCACATATATAAGTGCTAAGTTGGCCAAGATATATATGACCAGGATCATATGTCTGCATGGAGTTCCGAGGACCATCATATCAGATAGAGGAACACAATTTACCTCAAAGTTTTGGCATCAGTTACACGAAACTTTGGGTACCAGGATTGAGTTCAGTACAACCTTTCATCCGCAAACAGATGGGCAGACCGAGAGAGTCAATCAGATTCTAGAGGACATGTTGAGAGCTTGTGTTCTAGATCATGGATCTAGTTGGGATGATAATTTGCCAGACGCAGAATTCTCATATAACAACAGCTATCAAGCTAGTTTGAAGATGGCCCCTTTCGAAGCTTTGTACGGAAGGAGGTGCAGGACACCATTAATGTGGGATGGAGTTGGAGACTGTAAATTATTTGATCCCGACCTTATCAGAGATTCGGAGGAGAAAGTCAAGTTGATCCGTGACAGACTCAAGGTAGCCCAATCCAGGCAGAAGAGTTATGCTGATGCTAAACGCAAGGAAGTAACCTACAAAGTCGGAGATAGAGCATATCTTCGTGTGTCTCCACTTCGAGGAGTTAAATGGTTTGGAGTTAAAGGCAAACTAGCACCACGACTTGTGGGGCCATACAGAATTTTGGAACGCATGGGTGAAGTTGCCTACAAGTTGGAATTACCCGAAGCCTTGTCAGGAGTTCATGATGTGTTTCACGTTTCCCAGTTGAAGAAGTGCCATGCAGAGATGGCCGATATTCCTTTGAGAGATACAGTGCCACTGGAGGCCATACAGTTGGATAGTGATCTGACCTATGAGGAGAAGCCCATCAAGATTCTCTAAAAAGCAAGCAGGGTTACCCGCAGCAAGGTCATCAAATTTTGCAAGGTTCAGTGGAGTCACCATACTGAGGAAGAAGCAACCTGGGAACGCCAAGAAGATCTTCAACAGGAACACCCACACCTTTTTCCTAGCCAACCCGAATCTCGAGGGCGATATTCATCTTAAGGGGGGTAGGTTTGTAACATCCCAAATTTTCAATTTGGAATGTTTTACAATTATTAGCTAAGCATCTATGCATTTTTTTATATTTTGAGTGTCATTTGGAAATTTCAGAGGCATTGAGTTTTATCTGACTTTGAAGAAAACAATGCCACTCCAAAAAGTCAGAATAAAACAATGCCAAAAGCTTTGAATTCAAAATTGAGTTTCATTTTGATTTTTTTAGAAAAATGTTTTTATAAGGTTTTTATTTAGCCTCTGAAAACTAGTTCATCTTGTAGGATTTATTTTTATGAATTTTTTGATATATATATATGTCCTATATAAAAATAATTTCTATTTTCTATCTTTATATTTTTTTCTGTCTTTCTTTCTCTTGGGCCTCATTTTTTCCCACTAAGGCCCATATCTTCCAGCCCAACCGATGGCCATCTTCCTCCTCTCGTCGTTACAGGAACATGAACGTAGAGCAACAGCCATGTACGCATGTACCTCGATCCCTCCCTTCCTCTCCCTCTCCCAACTCAATAACTG
Source organism: Secale cereale (assembly GCA_902687465.1). Lineage (NCBI taxonomy): Eukaryota > Viridiplantae > Streptophyta > Magnoliopsida > Poales > Poaceae > Secale > Secale cereale. Next base: position 340,572,623 of record LR738711.1, on the reverse strand, counting down.
CCGGAACCGGTCCCCCTTACCTCCCTCGACCCCTCCCATCCCCTAGTGCGCATCCTAGACAGCCATAATGGACACCACGAACGTTTCATACTGCAGCCATTAAACACATCAATTCCGGCAACGCCCCGCTCTCCTCTGGCTTCCCCTAACCCTCTATAAAAGCCCAGAGTGTTGCCCTAGTTCCCCTCGTCCGAAGCTCCCTATTTGCAAAAGCTATCTCCCTCCCTAACCTCGCCAATTGCTCGCCGGAGTTCGTGTGTTCCGGCGGCTTCTCCACCACGCCAGGAGGCGATACCGACACCGCGGTACTGCTCCTCGGATCCGCATCACCTTGCTCTTCATCGTCCCGCACGCGTCCTTCGCCGAAACACACCGGAGCCGCCGTCTTCCTCATCTCCGGCGACAAGTCCGGTGAACACCCTGTCCGAATTTTTTTCTCTTTTACCACTATATTTTCCAATTCAGATTATATACCAAATCTTGTTTCTAGTATATCTTTTAGTCTATAGATCCGATTTTGTTGATTCTTTTTCCTACGATTTCCTAAAAATATCCTCTATCCATAGAACCAAACGAAATATATTTTTGAAAATTTTAAAATTTGAATTCAAGCAGATCTGAATTCAAACTTCGTTAGGCCATAACTTGAGTTTCGTAACTCCGTTTTGGGTGATTCTTTTTGCTAATCGAAGCTTGTGACATGTACCTTCTGTTAAAACCAAAACCATTTATTTTTGTTGCTGTAAAAACTACATTATGTACAGAAACATTATTTCGGTGTTTTTGGAATTTTTTTCGAAATCATTTATTCGTTTTCTTTTTGATTCTTTGCTTGTATGCTTATGTATGTTATTGCTTGCTTACGCTAGATCATCCGGAGTGCGAAACTTGCTACTACAAATCTTTAGAGTTCAACGAACATCAGCAAGGCAAGTTCACACTTTGATCACAATTTTCAATACGCAGTTTTTACTATGCATTAGTTTCACCCTCAAAGATTGCATGAGTAGGACTGGGAACATGTGGATATGCTTTGTAGTTTATGTGGTAGGAACCTATGACCTTTTGTCACCCCAGGAAATATTTGTTATGTCATATATTGCTTAGCCATGCTCGTAGACGGGGATTGGTATGTGTGATACATGCAAATTGCGAGAGATAATAATTTATCGGGACAACATAAGGTGGCAACTTTAATACACATCTGGGTGGATTGTTTGGGGCACCTGGAGAAACCAGTGCTTGCCCAAGGGGAATCCCAGAGTACCCGTGTGATTACCCTAGGTCCGCCACCCAGGCTCAAAGGGATCATAAGATATTTCATGCCTAGAAACTTCCGTGTGCAGCCACTAGCCATTATGGGCTCTGGCATAGTTGAGTAAGTTGTGTGACCTCTTTCCGTGGTAGACTAGCTGATGTAGGGGAAAGTAGGTGTACCGGTCTAGCCAGGGTTTGGAGGAAATACTTCAGAAAGACTATGTCTCGATCTTCAGGTCATGGAGGTGGTCGAGTCTTGTGGGGAAAAGTGCGCAAACCTCTGCAGAGTGTACAAACTAATCATGATTAGCCGTGTCCCCGATTATGGACAACTTGAGTATCTAGAAGTGAATTATTGGTTGATCTCATCACTCTTCTTAATGAAATTATTGGGTTACCAATAACTTGGGAATTTTGGGATTGAGTTGGAGGAACCTTCTCAATAATGGCATTTTTAACTTAGTAGTAAATAAAAATTTATTCCTTTGTTGTAGGGTAAAATTGGCTTTATGCAAAAATTAAACTTAGAGCATCCACCAGCTAAATTTGCATACAGAGATAGTATTTTTCATTATTATTATTCTATGGTGTGACATTGCCAGCATATTCCATGTGCTGACCTACACGGTTGCAACGTCTTATGTTGCAGAGTTTTCCGACGAGGAGTAAAGGTGCGATAGGTCGTTGTTCTGCACTCAGTTTGCCGTGGAGTTGATGGACTCATTTTACATTTGATGCTTCCGCAGTTATTTTATCCAGATGGCTTATGTTGCAGAGTTTTCCGACGTGGAGTTTCATCATCACTATCTAAACCATGATGTAGAGGAGAAGAGGGATCAGCATGAGCAAGAGCACGACTATGTAGTACTTGAGGCACCGGCGGTCCCGCCCCCTCTTATGCCAGGGTGTCCACGTCAAGTAACTACTTTCCGCTTCGGCTCTGCTATCGAACCCTCTGTGGCTCGCACCCGGGTACTTGTCCACCTGTCCCTAAGCATGTGGCCAGTTGTCGTAGATGAGCGTGCTTCCTCCGGCACCGTTGGCTCTAACTTCTTGGGGCTCATCTCCGTGACCACAATTTGTCTGATGCCGAGCTCGTTTGGTTTTTGTAACCTCCTCTTCTTCGGTGCTTTACCGCCTACGACAGCTTCGTTGCCGGTTTCGGGGGTGGTGTCTGTGCCTGTGGCGGTGCCGGTGTCGGCATCGGTGTCAGGGTTGGTGCCACTGCCGCCACCATGCAACCCCATCTGGTGTTTGTCCAGGTAATCGAAATAGTGATTTGCTGCCTCGATGGGGTCTAGTACGAGGCGAGCAGAACCCCCAGCTTCGGCGTCGGTAGAATTTTTCCTATTCAACAATTGTAAATAAAAGATATAATGAAGAGAAAAAGCGGCATATATATATTTGGTCGGAATGTTGATTCATTCCCCTTCCTGCAAATCCCGAGTACTCCATATATCCTAGTTTCTAGTAATTTTAGGATGGACCTTTGCTAAAAAGTGGACATATGGAGCTCCTGAATTTTGCCGGAACGGAAATGAATCAACATTCTGGCAAAACATAGGCCACTCGGATATTTTTCGACAATTGGCACAAATTCATATAATAGATTTGATGCTATCTCAAGAGAACATGGCAACATCATATGACAGATTTCCAGGACTTAGCAAATTAATCAAGTGTTAAAAACAGCAACATTGTATAGGCTATATGCTCCTAAAACATCATCTAGACTATATGCACCTAAAACAACATTAATTAGCTATTGCGTTAGCTACTGCCCTAAACAAATTTACCCTAGCTAAGTTTGCTTATTTGCTAACTAAATTGGCCGTAGCTATATCTGCTACTACCCTAATTAGCTACTATTTTTTATAAATTTTTGCTACTATTTTTTAAGACCATGACCACTCCAATAGGATGCTTGTTGTAACTCGTACTGGTACCTCTACCCAGCAGCCCGAAGCCGGTGCATCCGCCCAAGCAGAGGCCATCCAGGACCAAACCCACGATCAAGCTCCACCACCACCACCTCCCCCGAACATGGACATGGCTCAGCTTCTCCAAGACTTCCAAGAGGAATGCCAAGCCAACACTGCGGCCCTCCAAATGATTGCTCAAGCCGTCAGCAACAACCGCCAGCCGGCGGGGAACGACAATGGACGTTCCTCGTTGGCGGATTTCAAGAAGCATGCACCGCCAACCTTCATCGAGACTGCTGAACCCCAGGATGCAGACGACTAGGTCCGCACCATTGAGGACTTGCTAGAACTAGTCCGCTGCACTAAAGACCGGGAGAAGGTGGCTTATGCCGCCCACTGCCTCAGGGGAATAGCTAGAGCTTGGTGGGATGGCTTCAAGGTCATGCATGCTGGGCAAGACATCACTTGGAATAACTTCAAGGCAGAATTCCTCAAGGCCCATATTCCTTCCGGAATCATGGCTATCAAGAAGCATGAGTTTCGAGCCCTGAAGCAAGGAAGTGGCATAGTCAAGGAGTACATGCAGATGTTCAGTGTTCTGTCAAGGTATGCCCCTGAAGATGTCAGCACTGATGCTGCAAAAAGGGAGCGCTTCATGGAACGCCTCAATCAGACTCTGCAGTACTCGCTTGTCGTATGTGACTGCCCAACCTTTCCTTATTTGGTCAACAAAGCACTCATGCTTGTAGACAAGCGGCATGCTCTGCAAGACACTCGCAAGCGCAAGATGGTCAGCAAGGGAAGTTCCAGTAACCAGAAGCCTCGCCCATGGCAGCCAACCCTGGTCAGGCAAAGCTATCAGCAGCCAAGAGCTCCCGCACCTCGCACCAACTATCAGCCTCAGCAGTATGCCAACCCAAGACCAGCTTTCAACCCCAATAACAGTGGTGGCAAAAAGATCAACAACCCAAACCAAGTCACTTGCTTTGGATGTGGTCAGTCAGGACACATCTCGAAGGTGTGCCCTAACAAGAAGCCCGATGCCCCGCGCCCCAATGTGTAGAACCGAGGACAAGGCCGCGGAATGCCACCAAGGAACAAAGCTCCTCGCAACCCGCCCAACAACGGCATGGGGCGTGTGAATCATGTCACTTCAGAAGAAGCCCAGGAAGACCCGGACGTCGTGCTGGGTACGTTCCTTGTCAACTCAGCACCTGCAACTGTCTTGTTTGATTCTAGAGCCACACATTCATTTGTCACTCAAAGATTTGCATTAAAAAGTGGCATGACCCCTACAACCCTGAATAACCCCATGGTGGTACAAACCCCCGAAGCAGAGATGAGAACCAAGATAGGCTGTAAGGGAGTCGGTATCATCATCAACAGGGTAGATTTCCTAGCAGACATTATCATCCTGAGATCACAAGGCTTGGATGTGATCTTAGGAATGGATTGGCTCAGCAAGCACCAAGGCTTGTTAGATTGTGCCAATCGGACTATCAATGTGACCAATGACCAAGGATTCGAAGTTAAGTTTGCCTCCAATTCCTCTTCTGCTCAGACCGCTCAAGTCAACTTTCTATCTAAAGTTGGGCTGGAGCAAGTGCCAATAGTATGTGAGTATCTCGATGTCTTTCCTCATGAGCTACCGGGAATGCCTCCTGAACGTGACATTGAATTCATTATTGAGCTCATGCCCGGGGTAGGACCCATCTATAAGAAGCCTTATAGAATGGGGACGGAAGAACTAGTTGAGTTGAAGAAGCAACTAGAAGAGCAGCTGAGGAAGGGATTTATCCGTCCTAGTGCCTCCCCTTGGGGATCACATGTTCTGTTTGTGGCAAAAAGGGACGGTACCATCCTCTTATGCATTGACTACCATTCCCTCAATGAAGTTACAATCAAGAACAAGTATCCACTTCCCAAGATTGAAGATCTGTTTGATCAACTCAGCAGAGCCAAGGTGTTCTCCAAAATCGACCTCAGATCTGGGTACTACCAGCTGAAGATCAGACCCCAAGATATTCCGAAGACGACATTTGTGACAGGATATGGTCTGTATAAGTGCACATTCATGTCATTTGGATTGACCAATGCCCTAGCTTACTTCATGTATCTCACGAATAAGGTCTTCATGGAATATTTGGACAAGTTCTTTGTTGTCTTCATTGATGACATTCTTGTCTTCTCCAAGACATAAGAAGAGCACGAGCAACATTTGAGGATGGTCCTAAAAAAGCTTCGAGAGCACCAACTATACGCAAAATTCAGCAAATGTGAGTTCTGGCTATATAAAGTTTGATTCTTGGGTCATGTATTAACCGAGGAAGGATTGTTAGTGGATCCCGCAAAAATCGAAGTTGTGACCCAATGGCAGTCCCCAACTACCATCAAGGAAGTTAGAAGCTTCCTCGGACTTGTGTGCTATTACCGCAAATTCGTGGATGGATTCTCCAGCATTGCCCGGCGAATGAGTCAGCTCCTGAAAAAGGACAAGAGGTTCGAATGGACGCCGAAGTGCGAAGAAAGCTTCCAAGAGCTCAAGAAAAGATTGACCACCGCCCCAGTTCTGGCAACACATGACATTCACAAGGAGTTTGTGATATATTGTGATGCCTCTCGAATTGGATTGGGAAGCGTTCAGATGCAAGAAGGCCCAGTCATAGCTTACCTCTCAAGGCAGCTACGAGCTCATGAAGAGAACTACGCTATTCACGATCTTGAGTTAGCAGCAGTGGTTAATGCTTCGAAGACATGATGACATTACCTCCTAGAGAAGCGGTATGAGATATACACAGACCACAAAAGTCTGAAGTATATTTTCACTCAAAAGGAATTGAACATGAGGCAACGAAGATGGTTGGAACTGATCAAGGATTATGACCACAGTGTTCAACATCACCCTAGGAAGGCTAACGTGGTAGCCGATGCCTTAAGCAGGAAGGCTTGCTCCGTGAATACCATAATTAAAGGAAGGCAACCAGCCCTGTTTGAAGAGCTTGAACATTTTGGCTTGGAATTGGTAACCTATGGATTTCTAGACCATCTAGAAGTCAAACCAACCCTGATGGACGAAGTCAAGGAAGCACAAAATGGGAACGCAAGAATTGATGCCATCAAGAAGAAGATGAAGCTAGGCAAGGCCCCAGGATTCTCCGAAGACGAGCACGGGATTGTGTGGTACAAAGGCCGCATCTGCGTACCAAACAAGATGGAGCTGGAGAATTTGATCCTCCAAGAAGCCCACGACACTCCGTATTCCATCCACCCTGTTGGAACAAAGATGTATTAAGACTTGAAGGAAAGTTTTTGGTGGCACGGGATGAAAAGAGAGATTGCCACCTATGTTACAAAGTGTGATGTATGCCAAATTAAGGGTCAAGGCTGAGTTTCAGCGACCTGCTGGATTGCTCCAACCACTTAAGGTTCCCAAGTGGAAAACGGATAAAGTCGGAATGGATTTTATCACTTGACTACCTAGGTCGAAAAGGGGACATGACACCATCTGGGTCATAGTCGACCATTTGACCAAAGTAGCCCATTTCATTCCTATCAAGACTACCTATGATGGCAACCAGCTGGCAACTCTATACATCGACAGAATCATAAGCCTTCATGCTGTTCGTAAGGAGATTGTGTCAGATCGAGGAACCTAGTTTACCTCGAGGTTCTAGAAGAAGTTCCAAGAGGCCATGGGAACCAAGTTATCTTTCAGCACTTCTTTCCACCCACAGACCAGAGGTCAGACAGAGCGAGTGAATCAAATACTCGAAGACATGCTCCGAGCCTATGCCTTGGCATATGGAGCCAAGTGGGAAGATTGCCTCCCTTTTGCCGAGTTCTCCTACAACAACTGTTATAAGTCAAGCCTTCAGACGGCACCATTTGAGGTGTTCTACGGACGCAAGTGTCGCACACCCCTCAATTGGTCAGAGACCGGAGACGGGCTAGTCTTTGGACCAGATGTTCTCCGCGAAGTAGAAGAACAAGTTCAGCAAGTCACAGAGCGTTTGAAGACCGCCAAGTCAAGACAGAAGAGCTATGCCGACACTCGACGCCGACAAGTGAACTTCCAAGTCGGAGACCATGTGTACCTGCGGGTAACTCCTCTTATGGGAACCAAGCGTTTCCATGTTAAGGGGAAGCTCACACCAAGATTTATTGGCCCCTTTAAGATCACCGCACGATGAGGAGAAGTGTCTTAATATTTGGAACTACCACCCCAACTATCCGATGTGCACAACGTATTCCACGTGTCACAACTCCGAAAGTGTCTCCAAGTTCCGGACAAGCCTGATCTCTACAAGGATGTCGATCACCAAGCCATTGACGTTCATCCTGATTTGACCTACCGAGAGAGGCCCATTTGCATATTGGATGAACTTGAATGACATACGCGAAGCCGCACCATTAAGTACCTCAAGGTTTAGTGGAGCAACTACACTAAAGCAGAAGCAACCTGGGAACATGAAGACTACCTTAGTTCCGAGTTTTCCGATCTCTTTTAAAGCCTTGTTTAGGAATCTCGGGGACGAGATTCTTGTAACATGGCTATTGCATTAATAAAGCATGAAAATTTGGACCAACAAAAACTTTTTGCATCATTTGGCTTTTATTTGGAGTTGAATTTTTCTCTCTATGATTTCAAGAGCTCTTTAAAAAGTCAACATAGCCTCACCTTCTATACTTCATCTCCTTGCCCCAAACTTCTGCTCAATGATCATACCATGTGTATAGAACAGTATAGTATATTCTTACAAAAATAATTTGGCCAAATAGTATTTCCTAAAATTAGTTTTCCAAAAACCCCTGAATTGAGATTTGCACTTCAAGTACTTGATTTAGGGTTAGAAAAATCTTTGAAAAGGTATGTTTGTATCCTATTAGGTATAGGAATCCCATAAACCACAAAAGTATAATTTTAAAAGTTAATTTCCTATTTTATTTAAAGGCTTTTTCTTTAGGCTAGAAATGGTCTTTAATTGGTAAAAATTATTTAAATCTTTCAAAAATATTTGTGAAAATTAAAGGAGACTCATAGGACATATATTGTCCATATATAATAATTTCAACACATGGTCATGTTCAAATATTGGGAAAATCCCTCAAAAACTCGTTCTGGATATTTCAATCTTTTGAAATATTTACAAAGGAAATATTCTCTGAAAATTCCAGGAAAAGTCTAGCAAGTCACATATGCATAATACGATGACTCTCCAAGGTTTCAACTCAACCGAAATTGTTTTGGTACACAAAAGTGCCCCAAAACTATTCCTGTTCAGATCCAAATTTGAAGAACTTTACATTACGAACTGGTTCCAAATGCCCCCAAACATTGTGGACATGTTCACAACAACAAATTATGACACTATACAAGTTGTGCATCAAGGGGAATGGATTTGCATGACAAGATCTTGATAAAAGCAATTCTGTTGATTTCTAGGGTTTACAAAAGTTGCATTGGTAACTTTGCCCAAATGAGCTCCAATTTGGTGGAAGGGCCTAATTATATGTTCCATTTCATCATGTGGAGTCGCATGCCAAATGAAACCCATTTGCTTTCCCAAACAAACTACAAACACCTTCTGGCCAATTACCAAAACAACAACTTTGGCTTCTTCCACTAATCTAAATAGGCTCAAGTTTTTACCATAGCACCACCAAGACCTCTTCTACCTCTAGTATCAATGGCTGCACCTCAGCTCAATGATTGAGGGGTGAAACCACCTCTTTTACCTGTAGTATCAATGGCTGCACTATTCTCTCTCAACCCTCTCTCATTCTAGAAGCCCTCCAGCGCATCCAATGCCATTTCCCCATTGTTTACTGCCTCCCTTAGCTACCAGACACTAGTGGCCACGCCCATAGGCCATAAACAATGCTGGTGGCATCAATATGCGCGCTCTGGAGCACGCTAGAGTGCACTCTAGCACTGTAGCCGCTCCTGGCCAAGCGCCTCCGGCCACCTCAACCCTCCCTCTCGCGCTAGCCGAGGCGCCTCGACGTCCACGACCCACCACGGCCGGGTCCCTCCTCCTTCTCCCTCCTCTCGCCCCAGCTCGCACGCACGGTGACCGCCCGAGTGCACTAGTGAGCACGCTCACACGCGCATCTCCTCTGGCGCCCTCTGGCGCCTTCTTTCCCCACCGCGCTAGACTAAGCCCACGAGCACCCCAGACACGACCCGACGAGCTGCATGACCTGTGTCGACCGCAACGATCTCGCCGTCGCACACCTCCTTGGTGGACCGCCGCCCGCCTATATATAGGCTTCCCCGAGCCTTCTCCTCTCCACCAGTCGCCTCAGGACACAACCAAACAGCCCTGCACTCCGAGCTCTCTCCCATAAGCTCTCGAGCTCGAGATCGAGCTCGAGCTCGGCCTCGGCGGCTCGCCATCGTCCGCTCAGTACGAGCTGTCCCTGCTGCTCCCGAGCCCTGATCTGGAACCCCAGCCATCGTCCACTGACTCTTTCCCCTCTCTATTGCAGCCGGAAACGGCCGGAACGACCACCGCCCGACATCCCTCCGTCGTGCATCCTCGACGCCGGCGAACCCGGCAGCTCCGGTGACCACCTCTACGACCACCCGAACGACGACTCCGCGGTGATTCCAGCCCTGCCCTCCGCGCTCCCCGCCGTGCCCTGCATCGCCGCTGGTGAGCTCGCCGGCCATCTGGACACTGGTTAGGGATGACAGGCGTGCCCCTCCCATCAGCCTCTCTTCCCTCTGGCCTTCCCTCTCTCCAACTGGCAGTTGGGCCCCGCTCGTCATGTTTAAACCTGGCACGCGCGCGCCGCTCGGCTTGCCCGGGCCGAAACACCTTTGGGCATGTGCACTGTGGCCGTTCTGGCCCAGTTGCACAGTGGCCTTTTTCTTTTTCTTTTCTGTGGATTTTTCAAATAAATCCACAGGATAAAATAATTATCCAAATTAATTTATTCCAACTACTAAAATCTTGTAATATTCCAACCTATTTAATGATGTAACTTTCACACATATTCATGAACTTTTTCTGTCTGTTCAAATTAAATTCAAATTTGAACAATGAAACCTCTGTTCAAAAATCCATTCATCCTATTCTGTCACTACAAATCCAAAACTAAGAATTTTTACCTTCTTTGTTTTTCTCCTAGTATTTTATAAAAATAGGTTGACATTTTTATGAGCACTTTGACTTTTTTGCTTTTATTATTGTCTTATTTCTCTGTTATTTTCTTGCAACGATTAGATACCGTATTTGACGAAGTTGCTAAAGAAGAACCAGGAGAAGGATTTGAATACTTTGGAGACCAAGCCAATCCAGGCAAGCAGCCCTTTGACCATGACACCCCTCTTGTTCATCGGACCCCTTTTTTGATTTGCTTGATGATGGAATATGACGGTGGTGAACTTGTTGTGAACCACCACATGATGCATACCCTACTCATGGATTTAGCTTGTACATGGAAGCAGTTGGAGGTGCATAATGTCGCATGTGTACCATGAACTCTTCATGGTTACAACCTTTCGAAAACCCCATCGGTGCCCCTAATGCCCTTGGGTGATGTTGAACTAAGGTCACCACTTGAGAAGGAAGTGGTGTACCAAAGAGAGCTTTTGGTGTGTCTAAAACGATGGATTAGATTTATGTGTGATTACCATCCCAACCAAACATGTGCAACCACTCTACCCCTTCATGGGACGGGGCATTATCGATTACTTGGGATGATACTAGCAAGGTGCCCACATTACTAGTGACGGGGGTGACTTAATGTCACTCTCAGGACGGGGTCGTGCTTGGATAGGCAGCCATGACCGTTTTCACAGGGCACCGGACACACTGTTGGTCCCTTTGTGTATGCATGATAATGTAAAAAGGGCAAAGTCCCATGATCTTTTACTTATACACGAGGGCTGTGCACCAATGAGTGGACCCTATGTTAGTATCGTCTGGGGAAAGGTAATGATTGGGTGCTTCCCCACAGTAATTGAGGTACTGCGGGATCGTGGATGACACGAAAGCTTCTCGGATCTTGTGGGCAAAGTGTGCAACCTCTACAGAGTGTCAATCTATTCGAATAGCCATGTCCACGGTCATGGACAATTGGGAGGTGCTACATAAACTATGTCCAGAAATTTTACAATCTTGGTGCATGTGTGTGTGTAGAGAACTATTTGGGTCAAGGTGGATCCTTGACGTGTTGAATGAGCTAGTAATGTTTCGAACTCTATTTATGTTGATATCTGTAACCTGTCCTCGTGGTTACCCAAGTTCATCGAGGCATATCTCACAAGATGGTAGGTCATCTTATCTAGCTTGAAGCTAGGTTGCTTATTTCTTGTACAACTTGAATTGTTACCTTGAACCAAATCATGGGTTGCTTGTGAGTACATTCAAAGTACTCATTGGCTTGCCACTAGTTATTTAATTGGTCAGGCATGGAGGAGCAGGAATTTGAAGAAAAGTTCTTTGGAGACGAACATGCGAACTAGGTATAATTTGTGTTCTACTTCTCTACGAAGACTTCCGCTATTCGAGTTTATTTGTTGTTCAGCACTTGAGGCTTTATCTATGTAAGACTTGACCATAACGTTCATAATTTGTGTAACATGGTATGTATGGATGTAATACTCTTGTTATTCCGCTTCTGTGTGTTCAGTGAGCATTGATCTCTGGGATCACTGTACACGTGCATTTGGTGATCTCGACTCACAAGTCGGGGACCACACATATAACCTCACCATGCACTGGTAAAAATTAGAGAAGGTTTGGCTTATGTCATCATGCATAGCCTTCATAAATCGAACCATCACCAAAGAAGTTCCATTATTTTGAGAAATAAATCACCAAGATTGAAGGGGCATCCAAATTTTCTTTGTTCTTCGCGCTGGAGTTTTTTTCTACGACGAACGTACACCCTGCAAATCACCGTGTTAAAATTTCGCATTTTTCCGGGCTCATTTACAATATTTAGGGGATTATGTGCATTTTCTAGGCATTTAGCGCATATAAATCCAATCCGACTACAGGTGCACGGGTGTGATGTGAGGGACGTGGATTGCCGTTTGATCGCGGCGCATCCTACGGTGCACACGCATGATCCGCGTGGCCAGGGTTCCGGCCAATCATAAGACAACACACAATAGGCTCAGCGCAAACTGTTTCCATAAGCAACGGAGATGAACCGTGGGTGATAATGAACGAGTAAAATTGTAAGGTAAGCAAAATTTCTGTTGTCGTTTGTCGTTGAGCTCTTGTATAAGTCAGTTACCAGTGGAATGTTTTCTAATAAACCAGGCATACCATTGACAGAAAAAATCAAGTACATGTGTACATTTTTTTGGAGACGGGATCTACCAACTTTCTTTTTTCTGGCACACGAGTATTTTACGCGCTTTGTCTACGTTGCGTGTTTCCCCCGCCCAAGTTTCAAGTTTTGCACCGAAATTTTCATTAGGCACGCGATTCAGAATTTATTCCTCCAACCACATTCCCACCCTCAGTATCCCCCCTCGCACCTCCCATATCGGCATCTCAAACTGCCGCCGCCGCAACCATAACTTCGACCACACCTACGTTCTGCTCGGATCTAGTCAGGTAACCCACCGATCTCTATCACTGTGACACCCCGAGACCGGTGCGCCAGGTGTCAGCTAGTTTTTCGTTGTCAGTGCCATGTCATCCACTTGCGTGTTGCATCTTGCCATGTCATCATATGTGTTGCATCAGCATGTTTTGAAAACTTGCATCCGTCCCAGTTCCCTCGTCTTTTCCGTTGTCCGTTCTGAGCCCAGACACACTCGCACGCGCCCGCGGTGCCTCCGAATATTTATTTTGTGAGTGACCGAAAAACGTTCTCGGAATGGGTTGAAACCTGGCGTGTGGTCTTATTATAGTGTAGACAGGCCGCCTGCCAAATTTCATCGCATTCGGAGCTCGTTTGATAGCCCAACGGATATATATAGCGGCGCTAGTCGCCGGTTTAATCGTCGGACGTTTTCGGTCTCCGAAAACCCCCGCGGGCCTCTCTCCCTCTCCTCTGACCTCAGCCCAACTACTCTACACAGCCCACCTAGGCCTTTCTAACTTCCCCTTCGCTCCGTTGCCGTTGGATCGCGATCCGATGGCTCCGGAACGGTCTAAAACCCCCTATCCTAGCTTTGTTTTGCTATATATGGATCCCCTAGCCTTCCAAATCAGGGTAACCCTAGCCTCCTCGAAATCCATGCCGCCGGCAGCCTCCTCCCACCTCCACAGCCACCACCTTCCTCCTCCCACCGTGCGGGCCCGCGGAAGCCCATCTCCGGCCCGCCCGAGCCGCGCCGGGCCCGAGCTGCCCAAGCCGGCGCCAGCCGCTTCTCCAGCGCCGACCCCGCCTCCCGGATGCCGCGCCGCCAGTGCTCCAGACCGCCCCGCCTTGGACCTCGCCTTGCCGGCCACCGGAGTCGCTGCCGGTGACCCCAGGTGCTACCACCGCCGCCATGGAAGCTCCTCCCCGCCGCCGAGCCGCCTCCAGGCCGATCTCCCTCGCCGCCACGCCTTGACGCCGTCGGCCCCGGATCCGGTCGCCCGACCTCATCTTTGGCCTCCAACGCGCCCCTCCGTCGTCGCCGCTCCTTCCCTCGCCGGCGACGAGCCGCCGCCGCGGCTGTCTCGCCCGATATAATGCCCAGGATGGGACTATATCTCCTACGTGTCGAGGCACGACTTAGAGACATAACCCCATGCTGGAATGATCGCAAGTTTGGTATCTTTGCACAACTCAGGTAAAAGATGGGGATGGAAAACATAAAATAGTTGGCTTACACTCGCCACGTCACACAAATACATTACATATCCAAAACATTATTCAATAAAACATCACAGCCCACTAAGGGTAATATCCAAATGACAAGATACCAAACATAATTTAAATCCACAGGTCGGATCGAATCCTAGTAGAAGTTCCACTACTGATCGTCGGGATAACGAACGTAGTAACGGCTACGCTCCTCGTCGTACTCCCAGTCTAGCTCGATGCCATAACCTGGATAGCTCACCATCGGACCTGCATCTAGTGTGGTGAAGTAACTGTGAGCCACAGAGGACTCAGCAATCCCGTTCCCGGGTAACATGACTATTTAAGCCTTGGGTGAGGATAAGGCTGAAGAAAAGAATAAGAGTCTGCAGCAGCAACTAGCACTAGCTTACGTGAAAGAGAGCGGGAAGAGAAGGCGCCTCGGTCGAGAGATGATCACTAAGTGATCCTGAACTAATCAAGTCAAACATAACCCCACCGTGTTCATCTCCCGAAACCCCTTTCAGAAAATGACAGTCGCGGTACACACGCTGGTAGTGTATTGGTTCAATGTGTCAAGTTTTCTACAACCGGATATTAACCAGCTCCCATCTGCCACATAACCACGGGCACGGCTTTCAAAAGTTCATAACCCTGCAGGGGTGTTCCAACTTGGCCCATGACAAGCCCACGATCCGCGGAGTCGCAACTCCAATGTGGGAAGACCAGAGTATCCTCGGAATCCCGTGCTCAAGATACTCCGAACTAAGGTAAGGCTAATCCAGCAAATCCTCCCGGCGTGCCGACCCCCTGACAATAGCCGCGCGTATCTAGTCTCAGGCCACGACCGGATGGGCGATTCTACAGGTTTTTACCAAACCTCGAGTTTCCTCGTGGTGGCCCCGCAGAACCCCCGTTTCGGACCAACACTCATGTGGAGCACTGGCCCGGGGTTGTTGATTAAGAAAGAGGGTTAATTACTCCCTATGCAAGTTATTTAGTTATTAGGCAAATAGTACCAATGTTGGGACTTGCTGGAAAAGACTTAGCACTTAGCGGTTTATCGAGGGGGCCCCATAACCCCAATCGTGTGAGGAACGCATAATCAAGGAACATAACACCGGTTTAAACCGTTCCTAGCGGCATGAGTGGAACAAATCACCAAGCAAAAGGCTTAGCCTTCCACCCATTGCCAAATATATAGATGATTTCATTTAAGCATATATATAGTGTGATATAACCCAACAAACTTCAACATGAAGCAAGCATCTTCAAACTTCACCTGCAACTAGCAACGCTATAAGAGGGGCTGAGCGAAGCCTACGTATAGCCAATCAATGGTTTGCATAGGTAGGGTGGTTAGACATGATCATGGTTACAAGTAGGAGGCCGACATGAAAGACATGGGCATCGGGGAAAAACTATAGATCAAGACTTCTAGCAATAGGCAAAAATAGTAATGGTATCCGGGTTCGGTCATCTTGCCTGAAATGTAGATGTTCGGATCGTAAGAGGGGTCCTCGTGCTCAACCTCGGTGGTAACCTCGTGCTCGTACTCGTACTCGGTCTCAGCTTCCGGCTCTAAACAATACAATCACACAAGGCACGAATCAACAAGATGCAATGCGCACACAAAAATGATGGATGCATGACTTATGCACTATGGGAGCAAAATGAGCATGACAATATGCGATCAAACAAAAAGCTTCAAAACAAGATGACAATAGGATATTATGAATCTACACGGAAAATCAATCAAGTTTCATATAAGACTTGCTGAAAACGGAGCTACGGGCTAAAAGTTACACACAAAACAATAAACATGCGAAAACTGAAAATTACAGCAACATAGCAACTTCGGAGCACTAGATAAATAAGCTACAGCACTCAAACATCGTGGCAAAGAGCATGAACATAAACTAGATATATCCTACAGCAAATAAGTCCATTGGTGCACCCCCAAAGGAGCCACGGATCAATAGCAACAAGCTTGGACATATTGAACTTGACAACAAAATCCTGACAGCAGTAATTTATTGCAACTTTGGAGCAAAAGTTAAAATATGCTACAGCCACTCAAATAAGCATGTGAGATCATGAATGGAAAGCCAACAATATATTCTACAAGGAACCATCAAGAGACACCCCAAAACTATCATGGATTGTCCTAGAACAACAAGCAAACATGGCATCTGGAAATTACAGATTCCAGACTTAGTGAAATTTCACTAAGTGTTAAAACAGCAGTTTCATCATGGCATCTTTGAGAGCAAGTTTAAGTCACCTCAAAACTAAACAAGGCAAGTGGTAAGCACCACATCAAAGTACATATGATGGTGATTCCAAAACACCTAAGCATGCATCATGGAGATAAACACAACGATAGCAATGAGCCCAACAAGATGGCATTTCATAACAAGTTAAACAACATCACAGCCACATGGCACTTTGCAATGGAGATAAACATGGCAAGATTAATTCTATCATGCAAGTATAAGCATTCATCATGTAGAGCATGGCAAGACGAACACGTGGACATGTCATTTGCATCATTCGGATAAACGAGCTAAAAGTTATCACTATGCAAAGATGGCATAAAAACATCACTAACAGCAGTTTATAACGGGATGCACTATTGCAACGAATATTTAAGCATCTAGATGATCTCAAACATGCATGGCACAAAGGAATGAATCGTAGTGCTAGTCACCACGAACGTCTGGACATGCCATTTGCGCAAAACGGAGCACCACACAAGAAGTTATCCATGTTAGAAAAATGCATCAGCACACAACAATCCAAAGACTTAGAAGGAATTAGGGTTCAACCTCTCAGATCTGGGGAAAAAACAACGGACTCGCGGCGGATCGGGCCGGCGGTGAGGAGATCCGGCTCGGGCGGCTGGGAGGCCCACGCGGTTGTGGGCCGAAGGAGGGAGGCGCAGGAGACTGGCCCGCGAAGGAGAGGCCTGCGGCGGTCGCCTGGCGGCGCGGCGGAGTGGCGATGGCGGCTGGGCCCTTGGCCGAAGCGGCCTGGCGGGGAAGCTGCGGGCCGGCCCAGCTAGGGCGGTGGAGCGGCTCCCGTCGCGGCTCTGGGCTCTGGTCCGCTCGGCTGACGATGCGGCAGGGGAGGGAGATCGGCCCGGGGCTTTGGGCCTGCTTGCGCCGGATCGTCCGAACGGGCCCTGGCGGCTGAGGCGAAGCGCCCAGGCGAGCGGCGGGATCCGCTGGATCGGATCGACGCGGAGGAAGCCCAGGCGGGGCGATGCGAGGAGGCGTTGACCTTCGATCTGGATCGATCGAGGCGCTGGAATCCTCTCGATCCAGCGAGCTGGCGGCGGCGTTCGATGGATCTGGTGGTGGCCTTCGAGGCCGGCGGTAGGAGGTGCCTGGGAGCCGGCCGGCGGCGGGGAAAACGGACCAGAGGCAGCCGGTGAGAGGATGAGGTGGAGGGGAGGTGTGATGAGGATTCCGGCGAGGTGGAGGAACTCCGGCGAAATTCCGGCGAGACTCCGAAGAGGTGGCTGGAGGTGGAAGAGAAGTGGCTAGGGGAGCTAGGGTTTCCTTGTTTTGGGGCAAAACTTGGGGGAAGTGGACAAATATATATAGGCACAAAGAGCTAGGGTTGTCCAAATGAGGTGTGGTTTTCGGCCACACGATCAAAATTGGATGGCCTAGATGATAGAAGTGGCTAGGAGTGGTTTGGTGGGCTGTTGGAGGGGTGTCTTGGGCCTCAAAGTGGAGGCACTTTGAGCCCACGAGAATAATTGTTGGGGGTAGCAAACGGACTCGAAACGCGACGAGATTTGACAGGCGGGTTACACACACCAAAACAACAACACACGACAAGCCTCACGCCAAACCGGTAACGTTACACGGCCAAACACCAAAGTAGACCTACGGGACGCCACAGACACGTGAGGGAGCTCCGGAACGCGAAACGGACAACGGGAAGGAATGCGTGGAACCGGATGCAAACGACAACACAAATGCAATGCGATGCACATGACTACATGATATGCATGAATGCCACACACGCAACGCGACAAAACGGCGAAAACCCAAAAGACAAAGAACCCGGAATGGAATAGATGAAGCCGGAGATATATTATATGCCCAAAAGGGATAGTATTACATCCGAGGCATTACAAACTCTCCTCTACTACAAAAGATCTCGTCCCGAGATCTAGGACTGGAAAAAGGAAGGGTACTCGGAACAAAGATGATCTTCTCGTTCGTACGTAGCTTCTCGGTCGGTGTGATGTGACCACTTGACTTTCAAGAATTTGATGGACTTGTTGCTGGTCTTGCGTTCGGTTTCTTCGAGAATAGCAATGGGATGCTCTCGGTAAGACAGGTCTTGTTGAAGATCAATCTCTTCAAACGGAATCATGCGTTCAGGTGCCTTGAAGCATTTGCGGAGTTGAGAAACATGAAACACATCATGAATATTGGCGAAGTTGGAAGGGAGCTCAAGTTGATAGGCTAGATCGCCTCTTTTGCCAAGGATCTTGAAAGGCCCGACGTATCTAGGAGCAAGCTTTCCTTTGATACCGAATCTTTCGGTGCCTTTCATCGGAGAAACACGGAGATAGACATGATCACCAATGTTGAAGGCCAAATCACGATGCTTGCCGTCATAGTAGCTCTTCTGACGCGACTGAGCGGCCTTGAGATTCTCGCGTATGACTTTGCACATTTCTTCGGCTTCTGAGATCAAGTCATTGCCAAGAAGTTGACGTTCACCTGTTTCAGACCAGTTGAGAGGGGTACGGCACTTTCTGCCATAGAGGATTTCAAACGGAGCTTTGCCTGCACTTGCTTGAAAGCTGTTGTTGTAAGAGAACTCGACAAATGGAAGGCAATCTTCCCATTTCATGCCAAAAGATATGACACAGGCTCTGAGCATGTCTTCTAGAATCTGATTCACTCGCTCGACTTGACCACTAGTCCGAGGGTGAAAAGCAGTGCTGAACCTGATCTTAGTGCCCATGGTAGACTGAAAGGAGTCCCAGAATTTGGATGTGAACAAACTTCCACGGTCTGAGGAGATAACTTGAGGAATGCCATGTAAGGACACAATTTTGGAAGTGTACAACTCCGCCAATTGAGCTGCGTTGATGGATTCTTTGACTGGAAGGAAGTGAGCGACTTTGGTAAGCTTGTCAATCACCACAAAGATAGAATCATTCCCTCTTTTGGACTTAGGAACGCCAGTGACGAAATCCATTTCAATGTGGTCGAACTTCCACTCGGGAATAGGAAGAGGTTGGAGAAGACCGGCTGGACGTTGATGTTCTGCTTTCACTCTTCTGCGGACATCACATTCATAAACGAATTGGGCAATTTCCCTTTTCATGCGTGTCCACCAGTAAGATTGCTTGAGGTCTTGGTACATCTTGGAACTGCCAGGATGAATGGAAAGGAGACAATCATGTGCTTCTTCCATTATGAGCTTCCTGAGATCACCTTTGGGAACGACGAGTCTGTCCTCAAAGAACAAGGTATCTCTCTCATCAACACGATAGCACTTGTATTTAGGAGTGCCCTTTGCAATACCATGTTTCACCTTCTGCACCATGGCATCACTGAGTTGGGCCTCACGGACCTGATCTTCCAAGGTAGGAGCAACTTGAAGATTTGCAAGAAAACCCTGCGGAACAACTTGGAGGTTGAGTTTCCTGAATGCTTCACAAAGCTCAGGCTGGAACGGCTTGATAAGAAGGTTGTTGCAATATGCCTTTCTGCTCAAAGCATCTGCAATCACATTCGCCTTGCCAGGAGTGTATTCAATGCTGGGATCATACTCTTGGATCATTTCAACCCAACGAGTCTGGCGGAGGTTCAGATTCGGCTGTGTGAAGATGTATTTCAAGCTCTTGTGATCGGTGAAGATGTCGAATTTTCTGCCCAACAACAGATGTCTCCACGTAATCAAAGCATGTACCACAGCTGCTAGTTCGAGATCATGTGTGGGGTAGTTCTTCTCACTTGGGTTCAGCTGACGAGAAGTGTATGCCACAATTCTCTTATCTTGCATAAGCACACCACCAAGGCCTTGAAGAGAAGCATCACAGAATACTTCATAGGGCTTGGATTCATCTGAAGGAGTTAGAACTGGAGCAGAGACGAGCTTTTCTTTGAGAGTTCTGAATGCCACTTCACACTCTGGAGAACAAAAGTATTTGACATTCTTCTGCAGCAAGTTGGAGAGAGGCTTGGCAATCTTGGAGAAGTTCTCAACGAACCTTCTGCAATAGCTGGCAAGACCAAGAAAGCTTCGGAGTTGCTTGACGTTCTGAGGAGCTTCCCAGTTGACAATTGCTTCAACTTTCTCGGGATTTACTGCAATACCATCAGCTGAGATGATATGGCCCAGGTACAAAACCTTATCGAGCCAAAACTCACACTTGGAGAACTTGGCATAGAACTTATGCTCACGGAGTCGATCAAGAACCAGACGTAAGTGCTTTTCGTGATCTTCTTCATTCTTGGAAAACACCAGAATATCATCCAGATACACAAGCACAAACTTGCCAGTGTAGGGGTTGAAGATGTAGTGCATCATTCTCGAGAAGGTAGGTGGAGCATTGGCGAGACCAAAAGACATGACCGTATACTCGTATGAGCCGTAGCTCGTTCTGAAGG
Source organism: Secale cereale (assembly GCA_902687465.1). Classification (NCBI taxonomy): domain Eukaryota; kingdom Viridiplantae; phylum Streptophyta; class Magnoliopsida; order Poales; family Poaceae; genus Secale; species Secale cereale. The sequence continues at coordinate 340,552,039 of LR738711.1, read as the reverse complement.
CAGTCTTGGGGATGTCTTCCTCGCGAATGCGAATTTGGTGATAGCCCATTCGGAGATCGAGCTTAGAGAACACTTTAGCTCCTTTGAGCTGCTCGAACAGTTCATTGATGTTGGGGAGCGGATACTTGTTATTTATTTTCTTCTTGTTCAATGGCCGGTAATCAACGCAGAGACGCTCCGTGCCATCCTTCTTCTTGACAAATAAGACACCACAGCCCCAAGGAGATGTACTAGGCCTGATGAGACCCATACGCTCCTGTTCATCAAGCTGCTTCTTCAATTCCTTCAATTCTTCAGGAGAGAGCTTGTACGGACGCCGGCATGCTGGCTCAGTACCCGGCTAGAGTTCAATGACGAATTCCACCTTACGGTGTGGAGGCATGCCTGGAAGTTCTTCAGGAAAGATGTCTTGATATTCGTTTACCACCGGAATTTGAGAGATGGCATTAATCTTGCCCTTATCATTGAGAGAGAAAAGCCTGATAGTGTTATCCCTGGAGGCAAAGATAATCACATCTTCATCAGGATGAGTCATCTTGACTTCCTTCTGTGCACAATCAATGTGAGCATCATGCTGAGAAAGCCAGTCCATCCCGAGGATGAGGTCAATGTCGGAATTGCCAAGAACCACCGGATTAGCCAGAAAGCGATAATCACCCATGCGAATAGATACATTCGGAGCATACAAGCTAGAATGCATCTGCTTTGCCGGAGAAGAAATTGCCAATTGCCTTGGTAAAGCTGCTGTGATCACACTATGCTTGGATGCAAATGGGTATGACATGAAAGAATGTGAAGCACCCGAATCAAATAACACTTTAGCAGGAAAAGAGTTAACTGGAAGGTTACCCAAAATCACATCAGAAGAATTCTCCGCTTGCGCTGCATTCATCAGATTGACCCTTGCAGACTTTGGAACATGCTTGACAATAGCTGAACTGACAGGTGGAGGAGGTGGAAGGCGCTTCGGGTTGGGGCACTTGTTGGCATAGTGACCTTTCTGAGTGCACTTGTTGCAAGTCACTTCTGAGAGAGGACGGAAATGAGAACCACTTGACTTGGAGCCTTGAGACTGAAACTGGTTCCTCGACTGGTTGCTCGGGTTGGGTGGGTGGGAGAAACCACGTCCACCGGAGTTCTTGTTGTTGTTGGAGTTGTTGTAGGGAGCTCGAATCACTGGAGGATGAGGAAGCCAAAATTTCTGTTGTTTCACAGCCACTTGAGAAGATGAGGAGGAGTGAACGGCATCTCGAATCCTCTTTTTAGAAGCCTCCATCTTGAGCTGAGTTGCCTCTTGTTTCAAAGTCATGTTATAGAATTTGTCGAACTCATCGGGCTCGAACAAGGTGAGAGCAAGTTGAAGTTCATCTTTCAGACCACCACGAAACTGATAGATTTTGCTCTTGGCATCAGGAATGTCTTACTTAGCATAGCGGGCGAGGTTTTGGAACTTGACATTATAGTGGTAGACAGTCATAGAGCCCTGCTTCAGGTTGCAGAATTGTTCACGCATACCCTCGATGACACTTGTTGGAATGTGGTGAGAGCGAAAGTCCTTGCAGAAATCCTCCCAAGAGATCACACGACCTGGCCTGGAGTCTTTGTACTGCTGCCACCAGTCAGCTGCTTGGTCTTTGAGTTGGAAGGCTGCAAACTTCACATAGTCCTCTTCTCTTACGTTACTGCACTCAAAATGCTTTTTGATATCGGTTAACCAATCTTCAGCATCAAGAGGGTCGACACAGTAACTGAAAGCTTTTGGATTATTGGCCAAGAACTGGTTGAGAGTAGCATGGTGCTGCTGGTTGAAGAAGTTGCCTTGATTCCCGGGAACACCCTGATTAGCTTGATTAGCTTGCATCTGCTGCATCATCTGCATCAACAACTGGGTGTTCTGATTTGTAGTCTGCATAATCGCTCTCCAAGCCTCAGACGGAGGAGGAGGGGAAGGAGGACGATCTGGGACCTCTTCACCCTCTGGTTTAGCGTTGGGAACTCTTTTCGGAGCCATCCTGAAAGAGATGACCACGAATCAGCAATTGATTGAAAGAAGATAAAGCTGAATCAATGGAATGAATTGCAACAAGTCTTCACAATAATCATTCGAACAATAGGAACGAATGAAATCATTCGAACAAGAGGAGCGAATGAAATTCTCAATTAAATGACAACATCAATCTTCACGAGAAGCCACATAGGGGACAAAAGGTAAATAAGAAAACAACAAGGTACAGACGGAAACAAACACAAGATAGGAGCTTCGTTCTAACATCTTTGTGCTGTAAGCTCATGAATGCGTTACGAAAGGGTTTTGCAATCCCCGGATCAGCATAGCCAAGGACCCTTTAAGATGCAACTCCCGATCGGAACATCGGTCATAATACCACTTCACTCAATGTAGAACCCCGAACTCGCTAACCTGCATTCGTTGGAAGAATGCCTACGATCTACTGGATAAACCCACCTATGAATTTCCGAAATTTTCCAGTTATGCAATCCGGTGTTGGGGATACAGGGGAAGCACCGCGCAATCAACTCTAAACCTACATCCAGCTGTATCCAACTCTAAACCCACCTATGAATTTCTGAAATTTTCCAGTTATGCACTTTGCCATGCCATGCATAATTAAACCGGACATGCATCATACTTGGATGTGCATCGTATGCCATGTTTATGCTTGTGTGTTTACCTATGTTGTTTGCTTCTTTCCGGTTTGCTTCCCTCCTTAGCTTCGGGTTCGTTCCGGAGTTGTGAGGCTTCTTCTTCGTCTTCTTCATGGACCCGTTCTTCTCCCTTGCGGAATCCCAGGCAAGATGATCATACCCTTGGATACCTTTACTACCATTGCCATGCTTAGTTGTCTCGATGCTATCGTTACATGTCGCGCTACCCATCTTTTATGTCAGCCTCTCCTTGTTGCCATGAAACCTCTAACTGTTGAAACCTTCCTAGAAAAACCACTGTTTGGCTATGTTACCCGCTTGCTCAGCCCCTCTTATAGCGTTGTTAGCTGCAGGTGAAGATGAAGATCGTTCAAGGAGGGAACTTGTTGTTGTTATATCACAATATCTATAATTATTATTAACACACCTATATACTGGACATGGGTGGAAGGCTTGGCCTTTTGCTCGGTGTTTTGTTCCACTCATGCCACCTTAGGCGCCGATAAACCGGCATTATGTTCCTTGATTTTGCGTTCCTTACACGATGGGTGGATGGGGACCCCTTGACAGTTCGACTTTGAATAAAACTCCTCCAGCAAGGCCCAACTTTGGTTTTAATTTGCTCATAATAACAACTTAATTAATTAATTAAATTGCATAGGGAGTTAGCGCTATCCGAGGATTCTTTCTACATAGCAGGGGGGCAGTGCTGATGGTGTTGGTCCCAAACGGGGAGCCTGCGGGGCCACCACGGGGAAACTCGAGGTTTGGCTCCCGTAGCTTCACCCATCCGGTCGTGGCCTGAGACGAGATACGCGCAGCGACTATCAGGGTGTCGGCACGCCGGGAGGTCTTGCTGGACTTGTTTTACCATTGTCGAAATGTCTTGTGCTACCGGGATGCCGAGCCTGATCGGATTTCCCTAAGATAAGGAGTGATGATATTATATTTATCACTTCAGCTAATCGTGAGAGCTTGTGATGGGCTAAGTTGGAACACCCCTGCAGGGTTATGATCTTTCGAAAGCCGTGCCCGCGGTTATGTGGCAGATTGGAATTTTTTAATGTCCGGTTGTAGAAAACTTGACAGATGATCCGAAGTAAAACACACAACTGTGTGAGTAACCATGACTGTCTCTTTTCACTTTGAGAAGAGAACTCGGTGGGGTTATGTTTGATACGTATGTAGTTCAGGATCTTTAGCGATCACCACTTTTGCGACCGTTTGCGTAGATGCTCATCTTATTCTGGTACTCGTAAGTTAGCCACCATATTATGCTTAGCCACTGCTGCAACCTCACCACTTTACCTCTTCCTACCCATAAGCTTTGCTAGTCTTGATACCCATGGTTATGGGATTGCTGAGTCCTCGTGGCTCACAGATACTACAACACTAGATGCAGGTTCAGCCGAGTTCGATGCAGGAGCTGGTTCAAGTTCTTCACTGGGAGCTCGATGAAGAGTTTGGCCGTATGCTTGTGACGTTTCCGACGATTAGTAGTGGTTCTTCTACTAGGATTCGATCCTGACCTGTGGCTTTATGTTGTTTGGTATCTTGTCTTTGGATCTTACCCTTAGATGGGTTGTGATATTTTGAATGATGCATTGCTTATGTATTGTATTGTGTGAAGTGGCGAGTGTAAGCCAACTATCTCCTTTTGCAATTTAATCCCTCTTTTACATGAGTCGTGCAAAGATACCAAACTTGAGATCATTCTAGGATGGGTTTATACCTTTAAGTCGTGCCTCGACACGTAGGAGGTATAGTCCCATCCTAGGCATTACAGTCTGTTAGTAGAGAAAATCAGGAGGACATCAGCTGACCAGAAAAGGTCTTGTGGATATGCCCCTCACATTTAGATGCTTATCAACTCGAGGGTGGAGAAAGGGACATATCTTCTTGACAATAGGCATCTTCATCTTAGGCTAGATTTCGAGGACAATGAAGTTGTCATGGATGCATCCCATCCTACTTCAGTTGAGGGCCAAGAGAAGATTGCTCAAGAAAAGGCAGCTAGGAAAGCAAGTGCTTCTGGAGCTCCTAAGACTAACCAAGATCAGCTCAATCATCTGCTTGAGGCCACTCTGAGGATTGAGAAGAGTTTGGCCAACTTGACTCTGAATCAAGCGAGCCTTGAAAGGATCATTGAGAAAAAAATATGTGATGTAGATGTGAAGGTCACTGAGATCCAAGCTACCGTGGAGAAGCTCAAGGAAGAGGCTGAGGATAGAGAAACGACAAATGCTTTACAAAGAGTGACAAGAGGACACATATCTGCTGCAGTACCCATGGCTGACACTAGAGCAACTACATCCGCACATGCAGCCACAACATCAATGCCACCTCCAGTTGCCACTCCACCTGCTCCAACAACTTCCACACATGCATTCATCCTTGGAGTCCTATCGATGCCTCCTCAAAGGATCAAGCCTAGAGAGACGCATGACTCTATGCATTTTCAAACTTTTTGGTAACTTGTTGCCAAAGGGGGAGAAAGATTATAGATTATATGCTGAGAGAGAGAGAGAGAGAGAGCTTTGCTTCCTTTGCCTTCTTTCATTTTTGGTTGAAACGTATTTGTGTGCTTGTTTGATACTCCATGTTTATGTGTGTGAGATACTTGTATGATCATGTGTTTGATCATATCATACTTTAATTCTTGCTTGAATGATACTATTATTTATCTCTAATATATGATCATTCACTTTGCCTTGGTGATGAGTGCATATTTTACCTTCTATCATTTTGAGAGCTCCACCAAGATGTATGTGACATGGAAGAGTAACCCATGATCCTAATCGATTGTGCATTTGAATTAAAGAGAAAAAATTTAAATAATGCACAAATTTAGGGGAAGCTCTTGCTTATCACATACTTATCAAAGCGACGATGTATTTAAATCATATTATCATTTGTCGAAGCTTTGATCTATATGTTGTCATCAATTACCCAAAAGGGGGAGATTGAAAGTGCAACTATCCTTGGGTCGTTTTGCTAATTCCTAACAACATTTAGCTCATTGAACTAATGCTCCTTCAAGATGATCATTTCAGAAATTTCAATGATTGGCTTGGCATGTAGCAGAAATGTGACCCTCAAAATTCTAAGGACAAATTTTGGCTCAAGCTCAAGACTCTACATTTTTACTTTTAGTGATCCAAGATCACATTGACTCCATTCGAAAAGGCAATACTATTAAAAGGGCATGAGGTGTTCACTACTAGGGAAAACCCTAGTTGTAGTGCTTGAAATATGCATAGCAGTAGCGTTGGGTCCAGCGCTACTACTAGCGCGCTACACCTAAGTTGTAGCTGGTATGGGAAGCGCTACTTGTAAGTATTGTTAACAGTAGCACTCCCCTCAGTAGAGCTGCTGCTAACTATCTATAGCGCTTGAATAAACGAAGCGCTGCTACTAACCCAACACTACTATTAGATGCTTTCCAGCGCTACTGCTATTATTCTCGCTTTCACAGACTAACATCCCCTCTATGTATTTGTGATGTATTTATACATGCTCTATATAGTAGTTTCATCAGATCATACTAAACATACATTATTCTCATCATATCATAGACATACAGTACTCTCTTCATACCATCATCGTCATTCAGCACAAATGTCATCACATCTCAAAAATAACGATACACAAGAGTGATAATGTCATGTCTCGAATAAGTGCAAACGCATGGTCATGGCACACACACAAGTTTCATCATCACTATCTAAACCATGATGTAGAGGAGAAGAGCGATCAGCATGAGCAAGAGCGCGACTATGTAGTACTTGAGGCACCGGCGGTCCCGCCCCCTCTCATGCCAGAGTGTCCACGTCAAGTAACTACTTTCCGGTTTGGCTCTGCTGTCGAACCCTCTGTGGCTCGCACCCGGGTACTTGTCCACCTGTGCCTAAGCGTGTGGCCAGTTGTCGTAGATGAGCGTGCTTCCCCCGGCACCGTTGGCTCTAACTTCTTGGGGTGCATCTCCGTGACCACAATTTGTTTGATGTCGAGCTCGTTTGGTTTTTTTAACCTCTTCTTCTTCGGTGCTTTACCGGCTATGACAGCTTCGTTGACGGTTTCGGGGGTGGTGTCTGTGCCTGTGGCGGTGCCGGAGTCGGCATCGGTGTCAGGGTTGGTGCCACTGCCGCCACCATGCAACCCCATCTGGTGTTCGTCCAGGTAATCGAAATAGTGATTTGCTACCTCAATGGGGTCTAGTACGAGGCGAGCAGAACCCCCAGCTTCGGCGTCGGTAGAATGTTTCCTATTCAACAATTGTAAATAAAAGATATAATGAAGACAAAAAAGCGGCATATATATATTTGGTCGGAATGTTGATTCATTCCCCTTCCTGCAAATCCCGAGTACTCCATATGTCCTAGTTTCTAGTAATTTTAGGTAGGGCCTTTGCTAAAAAATGGACATATGGAGAGCCTGAATTTTGCCGGAACGGAAATGAATCAACATTCTGGCAAAACATAGGCCACTCGGATATTTTTCGACAATTGGCACAAATTCATATAATAGATTTGATGCTATCTCAAGAGAACATGGCAACATCATATGACAGATTTCCAGGACTTAGCAAATTAATCAAGTGTTAAAAACAGCAACATTGTAACATCCCAAATTTTCAATTTGGAATGTTTTACAATTATTAGCTAAGCATCTATGCATTTTTTTTATTTTGAGTGTCATTTGGAAATTTCAGAGGCATTGAGTTTTATCTGACTTTGGGTTCAACTTGGCATCTGAAATTTATTTCAAAAATCCCTGAAAAACACTTGTTCAAAAGTGTGAGAGGAGCTAACATGCCACTCCAAAAAGTCAGAAGAAAACAATGCCAAAAGCTTTGAATTCAGAATTGAGTTTCATTTGGATTTTTTTTAGAAAAATGTTTTTTATAAAGTTTTTATTTAGCCTCTGAAAAATAGTTCATCTTGTAGGATTTATTTTTCTGAATTTTTTAATGTATATATGTCCTATATAAAAATATTTTCTATTTTGTATCTTTATATTTTTTTCTGTCTTTCTTTTTCTTGGGCCTCATTTTTTCCCACCAAGGCCCATATCTTCCAGCCCAACCGATGGCCATCTTCCTCCTCTCGTCGTTACAGGAACATGAACGTAGAGCAACAGCCATGTACGCCTGTACCTCGATCCCTCCCTTCCTCTCCCTCTCCCAATTCAATAACTTTCGGAACCGGTTCCCCTTACCTCCCTCGACCCCTCCCATCCCCTAGTGCGCCTCCTAGACAGCCATAATGGACACCACGAACGTTTCATACTGCAGCCATTAAACACATCAATTACGGCAACGCCCCGCTCTCCTTTGGCTTCCCCTGACCCTCTATAAAAGCCCAGAGTGTTGCCCCAGGTCCCCTCATCCGAAGCCCCCTATTTGCATAAGCTATCTCCCTCCCTAACCTCGCAAATTGCTCGCCGGAGTTCGTGTATTCCGGCGGCTTCTCCACCACGCCAGGAGGCGATAACGACACCGCGGTACTGCTCCTCGGATCCGCATCACGTTGCTCTTCACCGTCCCGCACGCGTCCTTCGCCGAAACACACCGGAGCCGCCTTCTTCCTCATCTCCGGCGACAAGTCCGGTGAACACCCTGTCCGAATTTTTTTTCTCTTTTACCAGTATATTTTCCAATTCAGATTCTATACCAAATCTTGTTTCTAGTATATCTTTTAGTCTATAGATCCGAATTTGTTGATTCTTTTTCCTACGGTTTCCTAAAAATATTCTCTATCCAGAGAACCAAAAGAAACATATTTTTGAAAATTTTAAAATTTGAATTCAAGCAGATCTGAATTCAAACTTCGTTAGGCCATAACTTGAGTTTCGTAACTCCGTTTTGGGTGATTCTTTTTGCTAATCGAAGCTTGTGACATGTACCTTCTGTTAAAACCAAAACCATTTATTTTTGTTGCTGTAAAAATTACATTATGTACAGAAACATTATTTTGGTGTTTTTGGAGTTTTTTCGAAATCTTTTATTTGTTTTCTTTTTGATTCTTTGCTTATATGCTTATGTATGTTATTGCTTGCTTACGCTAGATCATCCGGAGTGCAAAGCTTGCTACTACGAATCTTTAGAGTTCAAAGAACATCAGCAAGGCAAGTTCACACTTTGATCATAATTTTCAATACGCAGTTTTTACTATGCATTAGTTTCACCCTCAAAGATTGCATGAGTAGGACTGGGAACATGTGGATATGCTTTGTAGTTTATGTGGTAGGAACCTATGACCTTTTATCACCCTGGGAAATATTCGTTATGTCATATATTGCTTAGCCATGCTCGTAGACGGGGATTGGTATGTGTGATACATGCAAGTTGCGAGAGATAATAATTTATCGGGACAACATAAGGTGGCAACTTCAATACACATCTGGGCGGATTGTTTGGGGCACCTGGAGAAACTAGTGCTTGCCCAAGGGGAATCCCGGAGTACCCGTGTGATTACCCTACGTCCGCCACCCAGGCTCAAAGGGATCATAAGATATTTCATGCCTAGAAACTTCCGCGTGCAGCCACAAGCCATTATGGGCTCTGGCATAGTTGAGTAAGTTGTGTGACCTCTTTCCGTGGTAGACTAGCTGATGTAGGGGAAAGTAGGTATACCGGTCTACCCAGGGTTTGTTGGAAATACTTCAGAAAGACTATGTCTCGATCTTCCGATCATGGAGGTGGTCGAGTCTTGTGGGGAAAAGTGTGCAAACCTCTGCAGAGTGTACAAACTAATCATGATTAGCCGTGTCCCTGGTTATGGACAACTTGAGTATCTAGAAGTGAATTATTGGTTGATCTCATCACTCTTCTTAATGAAATTATTGGGTCACTAATAACTTGGGAATTTTGGGATTGAGTTGGAGGAACCTTCTCAATAAAGGCATTTTTAACTTAGTAGTAAATTAAAATTTATTCCGCTGTTGTAGGGTAAAATTGGCTTTATGAAAAAATTAAACTTAGAGCCTCCACCAGCTAAATTTGCATACAAAGATAGTATTTTTCATTATTATTATTCTATGGTGTGACATTGCCAGCATATTCCATGTGCTGACCTACACGGCTGCAACGTCTTATGTTGTAGAGTTTTCCGACGAGGAGTAAAGGTGCGATAGGTCGTTGTTCTGCACTCAGTTTGCCGTGGAGTTGATGGACTCATTTTACTTTTGATGCTTCCGCGGTTATTTTATCCAGATGGCCTTTGGCCATATTATTGTAATAAATACTCTTTTGAGGACCTCGGTGTAATAAAGTGTGTGATTGAACTCTGTTATAATTCATCGAGTACTGTGTGTGTTAGCATACCGATCCAGGGATGACACTTAAGCACAGAGACTTCGATCCATTTGGGTCGGGTCGTTACAAGATGGTATCAAAGCACACGCTGACTGTAGGACGCGGCCACTAGGAAATGGAAAACCATAGGAAGAAAACTCTATTTTACCACTTCCTTATATATCCGTTGGTCTGTACTATTCTCTATTCATTTCTATCTCTTCTCTACTTCAATTCAATAGTTGTTGAACCCCATGACCAAGTTGCTCAGTTGATGAGACCAAGACCCATGAAGACATCATTGATGAAGAAGAAGAAGCTAGAATTGACTTTGATTTGAGAAGATTTAGTTTAGACCACCACTACCAAATGGAGTCCAACGAATGATTGTGGTAGTATGAAGAGATCATATCTCTTGTGGATATGACCTTACCTGTAGGTTTTGCTTGAGTGGTGTGATTTGTGTGAATTGCTTGATTTGAAGTTTTATTGCTATCATAAGCATATGGGTAGTGATTTCTCTCATTAGTCCCTTATTCTAATGTAATATCTCATCCACTCTAAACCGAACAGATGCCTCCGAGACATGACCCGGAATTTCCGCCGGAACTTACCCAGTTGATCCAGAACCAGAATGCCCTCATGCAGCTACTCATCCAGAATCAGAACTAGAACAACAACAACAACAACCCACCGCCGCCACCCCCGGTCGACAACCTTACCCGTTTCCTGAGGTTGAACCCACCCGTGTTCTCCAGCAGTACGGAGCCGATTGTCGCAGATGACTGGCTTCACAAGATCGGAAGGGAACTGACCACCGCAGGATGTACTGACGCTGAGAAGGTGCGCTTTGCTGCACATCAACTGGATGGACCAGCAGCTTCGTGGTGGGAGAATTACACCACCACATTCCCCATGGCAAATGTGACTTGGGATCAGTTCCAGCAGGCGTTTCGTAAAACACATGTTTCAGCCGGAGCTATGAGTCTGAAGAAGCGTCAGTTCCGCAACTTACGCCAGGGTAATCGTTCTATTGGTGATTATGTGGAGGAATTCAGCAAGTTATCCAGGTATGCTCCCGGAGACGTAGCTGATGATGCTGCTAAGCAGGAGAAATTTCTGGAGGGACTAAACAATGATCTGGGACTTCAGTTGACCATGGCTACCTTTAACAATTATCAAGAGTTGGTTGACAAGGCTCTCATTCTGGAAGGCAAGCAGCAGCAGGTGGAAAACCGCAAGAGGAAGTACGGACAGGGAAAGTACAACTCTGGAGTTCAACAGAAGCCCCGTTATACCCCGTACTCGGGAAATAATGGATCAGGATCCGGCAAGTATGGTGGACACACTCACCATAACCATGGAGGACATTCACATCATGGAGGGAATGGACACAACCATAATGGACATATGAATGGCAATGAAAAGGGAGAAAACAACAATCAGCATGACTCCAATCCCGCTACACCGGCAAAGAAGGATCTGAGCCACATTACCTGTTTCAAGTGCGGGAAGACCGGACACTACGCCACCGAAAGTCCCGAGGCGAAGAACGGGAATGGCAATGGAAGCTCTGGAAAGAAGCCAAATCCTTTTACCAAAGGTCAGGTGAACCATGTCAATTTGGAGGAAGTTTATGACCAGCCTGACGCCGTTGTTGGTAAGTTCTTGATTAATTCATTTACAGCCCTTGTTCTTTTTGACACGGGTGCATCGCATTCATTCATATCAAGGGGGTTTGTGGATAAGTTTAAGTTGCCGATCGTAGCCCTTAAAACACCAATGTTAGTGAGTTCCCCAGGAGCAGAGTATATGGCTAGTCGGGGATGTTTTCAGTTGCCCTTGACCGTAGGGAGACACGTTTTCCCCACAAACCTCCTCATCCTAGAATCACAAGGATTGGATCTAATTCTAGGAATGGACTGGCTATCCAAGTATGAAGGGAATATTGATTGTGCCAGTAAGTCGATTCTTCTCACCACCCTAGAGGGGAAACGGATCAAGTATGTGTCGAGGCATACGCTAAGGAGGACTCAAGTGAATTCTCTTTCGGGAGTTGTTCAGGAAGAAGTACCAGTTGTGAAGGATTATCCCTATTTTTTTCCGGAGGAACTACCAGGCATGCCACCGGATCGGGACATAGAGTTTTTGATAGAATTGTTACCAGGCACTGGACCAATATCCAAGAGACTGTACCTGATGCCCGCAAATGATCTGGAGGAAATTAAGAAGCAGATTAAGGAATTATTGGAGAAAGGTTATATTCGACCGAGTTCATCACCTTGGGGAGCCCTAGTGCTTCTAGTTGAGGAGAAGGATGGATCCTTGAGATTGGTTGTGGATTACCATGCGTTGAATGAGGTGACGATCAAGAACAAGTACCCTCTGCCGATGATCAATGATTTGTTTGACCAGCTACAAGGAGCAAAAGTTTTCTCAAAAATCGATCTTCGATCTGGATATCACCAGCTGAAGATTCGAGAAAAGGATATACCCAAGCCAACCTTTACCACGAGATATGGTCTTTATGAGTGTACGGTCATGTCTTTTGGTTTGACTAATGCCCCTGCCAATTTTATGAGTATGATGAATAAGTTATTCATGGAGTTCTTGGATAAGTTTGTTGTGGTATTCATTGATGACATATTGATTTACTCGAAGAATGAAGAAGAACACAAGGAACATTTGCGCTTGGTTCTTGAGAAGCTCAGGGAACATTAGTTATATGCAAAGTTCAGCAAGTGTGAATTCTGGTTGAAGGAAGTTGGATTTCTCGGACATGTTATATCAGGGGAAGGAATAGCAGTGGACCCTTCGAAAGTTGAAGCCATCACCGAATGGAAAGCACCCACCTCAGTCGGAGAGATTCGCAGTTTCCTTGGACTTGCACGATATTACCGAAGATTTATTGAGAATTTCTCCAAGATCGCAAAGCCCATGACAGAGTTATTGAAGAAAGACACCAAGTTTAATTGGACCGAGGAATGTGAGGCCAGTTTTCAGGAGTTGAAGAAACGTTTGGTCATAGCCCCAGTGCTAATTCTTCCGAATATACGCAAGGAATGTCAGGTATATTGCGACGCTTCTCGACAGGGACTTGGAGGTGTTCTTATGCAAGACGAAAGAGTTGTTTCATATGCTTCACGTCAACTTCGACCCCATGAGAGGAATTATGCCACACATGATTTGGAGTTAGGAGCCGTAGTGCATGCGCTCAAGACCTGGAGGCATTTTCTTATTGGAAATCATTGTGATGTTTACACGGATCACAAGAGTTTGAAATACATCTTCACGCAGAAGGAGTTGAACCTCAGGCAGAGAAGATGGTTGGAGCTCATAAAAGATTATGACATGAAATTGCACTATCACCCAGGAAAGGAAAATGTTGTGGCAGATGCATTGAGCAGCAAGAGTTATGTCAATACCCTCGCAGCAGGAGGATTACCTCAAGAGTTAATTGATGATCTCAGAGATCTCCGATTGGAGATAGTACCACGAGGTTTTGTTACCGCAATGGAAATTCAATCCACCTTGTTGGGAAAGATTTGAGAAGCCTAGAAGTTAGACAAAGGTATTGCAGAAATAAAGGAAAGGATGAACCAAGGAAAGGCAGAAGGATTTCGTGAGGATGAACACGGAACCTTCTGGTTTGAGCAGCGTATTTATGTGCCAAATGACGCAAAGATCAGGAAGTTCATTCTTCAGGAGGCTCATGATTCGCCTTATTCGATACACCCAGGAAACACCAAGATGTATTTGGACTTGAAGGAAAGTTTTTGGTGGACAGGTATGAAAAAGGATATTGCCGAGTATGTCGCAGTATGTGATGTATGTCAAAGGGTTAAGGCAGAGCACCAGAAACCAGCAGGATTACTTCAGCCTTTGCCGATACCGGATTGGAAGTGGGACAAGCTTGGCATGGACTTTATTACAGGATTACCCAGGACACGATCAGGCTATGATTCTGTTTGGGTAGTAGTTGATCGCTTGACCAAGGTAGCTCACTTCATCCCCGTGAAAACCACATATATAAGTGCTAAGTTGGCCAAGATATATATGACCAGGATCATATGTCTGCATGGAGTTCCGAGGACCATCATATCAGATAGAGGAACACAATTTACCTCAAAGTTTTGGCATCAGTTACACGAAACTTTGGGTACCAGGATTGAGTTCAGTACAACCTTTCATCCGCAGACAGATGGGCAGACCGAGAGAGTCAATCAGATTCTAGAGGACATGTTGAGAGCTTGTGTGCTAGATCATGGATCTAGTTGGGATGATAATTTGCCAGACGCAGAATTCTCATATAACAACAGCTATCAAGCTAGTTTGAAGATGGCCCCTTTCGAAGCTTTGTACGGAAGGAGGTGCAGGACACCATTAATGTGGGATGGAGTTGGAGACCGTAAATTATTTGATCCCGACCTTATCAGAGATTCGGAGGAGAAAGTCAAGTTGATCCGTGACAGACTCAAGGTAGCCCAATCCAGGCAGAAGAGTTATGCTGATGCTAAACGCAAGGAAGTAACCTACAAAGTCGGAGATAGAGCATATCTTCGTGTGTCTCCACTTCGAGGAGTTAAATGGTTTGGAGTTAAAGGCAAACTAGCACCACGATTTCTGGGGCCATACAGAATTTTGGAACGCATGGGTGAAGTTGCCTACAAGTTGGAATTACCCGAAGCCTTGTCAGGAGTTCATGATGTGTTTCACGTTTCCCAGTTGAAGAAGTGCCATGCAGAGATGGCCGATATTCCTTTGAGAGATACAGTGCCACTGGAGGCCATACAGTTGGATAGTGATCTGACCTATGAGGAGAAGCCCATCAAGATTCTCTAAAAAGCAAGCAGGGTTACCCGCAGCAAGGTCATCAAATTTTGCAAGGTTCAGTGGAGTCACCATACTGAGGAAGAAGCAACCTGGGAACGTGAAGAAGATCTTCGACAGGAACACCCACACCTTTTTCCTAGCCAACCCGAATCTCGAGGGCGATATTCATCTTAAGGGGGGTAGGTTTGTAACATCCCAAATTTTGAATTTGGAATGTTTTACAATTATTAGCTAAGCATCTATGCATTTTTTTATATTTTGAGTGTCATTTGGAAATTTCAGAGGCATTGAGTTTTATCTGACTTTGGAGAAAACAATGCCACTCCAAAAAGTCAGAATAAAACAATGCCAAAAGCTTTGAATTCAAAATTGAGTTTCATTTTGATTTTTTTAGAAAAATGTTTTTATAAGGTTTTTATTTAGCCTCTGAAAACTAGTTCATCTTGTAGGATTTATTTTTATGAATTTTTTGATATATATATGTCCTATATAAAAATAATTTCTATTTTCTATCTTTATATTTTTTTCTGTCTTTCTTTTTCTTGGGCCTCATTTTTTCCCACTAAGGCCCATATCTTCCAGCCCAACCGATGGCCATCTTCCTCCTCTCGTCGTTACAGGAACATGAACGTAGAGCAACAGCCATGTACGCATGTACCTCGATCCCTCCCTTCCTCTCCCTCTCCCAACTCAATAACTGCCGGAACCGGTCCCCCTTACCTCCCTCGACCCCTCCCATCCCCTAGTGCGCATCCTAGACAGCCATAATGGACACCACGAACGTTTCATACTGCAGCCATTAAACACATCAATTCCGGCAACGCCCCGCTCTCCTCTGGCTTCCCCTAACCCTCTATAAAAGACCAGAGTGTTGCCCCAGTTCCCCTCGTCCGAAGCTCCCTATTTGCAAAAGCTATCTCCCTCCCTAACCTCGCCAATTGCTCGCCGGAGTTCGTGTGTTCCGGCGGCTTCTCCACCACGCCAGGAGGCGATACCGACACCGTGGTACTGCTCCTCGGATCCGCATCACCTTGCTCTTCATCGTCCCGCACGCGTCCTTCGCCGAAACACACCGGAGCCGTCGTCTTCCTCATCTCCGGCGACAAGTCCGGTGAACACCCTGTCCGATTTTTTTTCTCTTTTACCACTATATTTTCCAATTCAGATTATATACCAAATCTTGTTTCTAGTATATCTTTTAGTCTATAGATCCGATTTTGTTGATTCTTTTTCCTACGGTTTCCTAAAAATATCCTCTATCCATAGAACCAAACGAAATATATTTTTGAAAATTTTAAAATTTGAATTCAAGCAGATCTGAATTCAAACTTCGTTAGGCCATAACTTGAGTTTCGTAACTCCGTTTTGGGTGATTCTTTTTGCTAATCGAAGCTTGTGACATGTACCTTCTGTTAAAACCAAAACCATTTATTTTTGTTGCTGTAAAAACTACATTATGTACAGAAACATTATTTCGGTGTTTTTGGAATTTTTTTCGAAATCTTTTATTCGTTTTCTTTTTGATTCTTTGCTTGTATGCTTATGTATGTTATTGCTTGCTTATGCTAGATCATCCGGAGTGCGAAACTTGCTACTACAAATCTTTAGAGTTCAACGAACATCAGCAAGGCAAGTTCACACTTTGATCACAATTTTCAATACGCAGTTTTTACTATGCATTAGTTTCACCCTCAAAGATTGCATGAGTAGGACTGGGAACATGTGGATATGCTTTGTAGTTTATGTGGTAGGAACCTATGACCTTTTATCACCCCAGGAAATATTTGTTATGTCATATATTGCTTAGCCATGCTCGTAGACGGGGATTGGTATGTGTGATACATGCAAGTTGCGAGAGATAATAATTTATCGGGACAACATAAGGTGGCAACTTTAATACACATCTGGGTGGATTGTTTGGGGCACCTGGAGAAACCAGTGCTTGCCCAAGGGGAATCCCGAAGTACCCGTGTGATTACCCTAGGTCCGCCACCCAGGCTCAAAGGGATCATAAGATATTTCATGCCTAGAAACTTCCGTGTGCAGCCACTAGCCATTATGGGCTCTGGCATAGTTGAGTAAGTTGTGTGACCTCTTTCCGTGGTAGACTAGCTGATGTAGGGGAAAGTAGGTGTACCGGTCTAGCCAGGGTTTGGAGGAAATACTTCAGAAAGACTATGTCTCGATCTTCAGGTCATGGAGGTGGTCGAGTCTTGTGGGGAAAAGTGCGCAAACCTCTGCAGAGTGTACAAACTAATCATGATTAGCCGTGTCCCCGGTTATGGACAACTTGAGTATCTAGAAGTGAATTATTGGTTGATCTCATCACTCTTCTTAATGAAATTATTGGGTTACCAATAACTTGGGAATTTTGGGATTGAGTTGGAGGAACCTTCTCAATAATGGCATTTTTAACTTAGTAGTAAATAAAAATTTATTCCTTTGTTGTAGGGTAAAATTGGCTTTATGCAAAAATTAAACTTAGAGCCTCCACCAGCTAAATTTGCATACAGAGATAGTATTTTTCATTATTATTATTCTATGGTGTGACATTGCCAGCATATTCCATGTGCTGACCTACACGGCTGCAACGTCTTATGTTGCAGAGTTTTCCGACGAGGAGTAAAGGTGCGATAGGTCGTTGTTCTGCACTCAGTTTGCCGTGGAGTTGATGGACTCATTTTACATTTGATGCTTCCGCAGTTATTTTATCCAGATGGCTTACGTTGCAGAGTTTTCCGACGTGGAGTTTCATCATCACTATCTAAACCATGATGTAGAGGAGAAGAGGGATCAGCATGAGCAAGAGCACGACTATGTAGTACTTGAGGCACCGGCGGTCCCGCCCCCTCTCATGCCAGAGTGTCCACGTCAAGTAACTACTTTCCGCTTCGGCTCTGCTATCGAACCCTCTGTGGCTCGCACCCGGGTACTTGTCCACCTGTCCCTAAGCATGTGGCCAGTTGTCGTAGATGAGCGTGCTTCCTCCGGCACCGTTGGCTCTAACTTCTTGGGGCTCATCTCCGTGACCACAATTTGTCTGATGCCGAGCTCGTTTGGTTTTTGTAACCTCCTCTTCTTCGGTGCTTTACCGCCTACGACAGCTTCGTTGCCGGTTTCGGGGGTGGTGTCTGTGCCTGTGGCGGTGCCGGTGTCGGCATCGGTGTCAGGGTTGGTGCCACTGCCGCCACCATGCAACCCCATCTGGTGTTTGTCCAGGTAATCGAAATAGTGATTTGCTGCCTCGATGGGGTCTAGTACGAGGCGAGCAGAACCCCCAGCTTCGGTGTCGGTAGAATTTTTCCTATTCAACAATTGTAAATAAAAGATATAATGAAGAGAAAAAGCGGCATATATATATTTTGTCGGAATGTTGATTCATTCCCCTTCCTGCAAATCCCGAGTACTCCATATGTCCTAGTTTCTAGTAATTTTAGGATGGACCTTTGCTAAAAAGTGGACATATGGAGCTCCTGAATTTTGCCGGAACGGAAATGAATCAACATTCTGGCAAAACATAGGCCACTCGGATATTTTTCGACAATTGGCACAAATTCATATAATAGATTTGATGCTATCTCAAGAGAACATGGCAACATCATATGACAGATTTCCAGGACTTAGCAAATTAATCAAGTGTTAAAAACAGCAACATTGTATAGGCTATATGCTCCTAAAACATCATCTAGACTATATGCACCTAAAACAACATTAATTAGCTATTGCGTTAGCTACTGCCCTAAACAAATTTACCCTAGCTAAGTTTGCTTATTTGCTAACTAAATTGGCCGTAGCTATATCTGCTACTACCCTAATTAGCTACTATTTTTTATAAATTTTTGCTACTATTTTTTAAGACCATGACCACTCCAATAGGATGCTTGTTGTAACTCGTACTGGTACCTCTACCCAGCAGCCCGAAGCCGGTGCATCCGCCCAAGCAGAGGCCATCCAGGACCAAACCCACGATCAAGCTCCACCACCACCACCTCCCCCGAACATGGACATGGCTCAGCTTCTCCAAGACTTCCAAGAGGAATGCCAAGCCAACACTGCGGCCCTCCAAATGATTGCTCAAGCCGTCAGCAACAACCGCCAGCCGGCGGGGAACGACAATGGACGTTCCTCGTTGGCGGATTTCAAGAAGCATGCACCGCCAACCTTCATCGAGACTGCTGAACCCCAGGATGCAGACGACTAGGTCCGCACCATTGAGGACTTGCTAGAACTAGTCCGCTGCACTGAAGACCGGGAGAAGGTGGCTTATGCCGCCCACTGCCTCAGGGGAATAGCTAGAGCTTGGTGGGATGGCTTCAAGGTCATGCATGCTGGGCAAGACATCACTTGGAATAACTTCAAGGCAGAATTCCTCAAGGCCCATATTCCTTCCGGAATCATGGCTATCAAGAAGCATGAGTTCCGAGCCCTGAAGCAAGGAAGTGGCATAGTCAAGGAGTACATGCAGATGTTCAGTGTTCTGTCAAGGTATGCCCCTGAAGATGTCTGCACTGATGCTGCAAAAAGGGAGCGCTTCATGGAACGCCTCAATCAAACTCTGCAGTACTCGCTTGTCGTATGTGACTGCCCAACCTTTCCTGATTTGGTCAACAAAGCACTCATGCTTGAAGACAAGCGGCATGCTCTGCAAGACACTCGCAAGCACAAGATGGTCAGCAAGGGAAGTTCCAGTAACCAGAAGCCTCGCCCATGGCAGCCAACCCCGGTCAGGCAAAGCTATCAGCAGCCAAGAGCTCCCGCACCTCGCACCAACTATCAGCCTCAGCAGTATGCCAACCCAAGACCAGCTTTCAACCCCAATAACAGTGATGGCAAAAAGATCAACAACCCAAACCAAGTCACTTGCTTTGGATGTGGTCAGTCAGGACACATCTCGAAGGTGTGCCCTAACAAGAAGCCCGATGCCCTGCGCCCCAATGTGTAGAACCCAGGACAAGGCCGCGGAATGCCACCAAGGAACAAAGCTCCTCGCAACCCTCTCAACAACGGCATGGGGCGTGTGAATCATGTCACTTCAGAAGAAGCCCAGGAAGACCCGGACGTCGTGCTGGGTACGTTCCTTGTCAACTCAGCACCTGCAACTGTCTTGTTTGATTCTAGAGCCACACATTCATTTGTCACTCAAAGATTTGCATTAAAAAGTGGCATGACCCCTACAACCCTGAATAACCCCATGGTGGTACAAACCCCCGAAGCAGAGATGAGAACCAAGATAGGCTGTAAGGGAGTCGGTATCATCATCAACAGGGTAGATTTCCTAGCAGACATTATCATCCTGAGATCACAAGGCTTGAATGTGATCTTAGGAATGGATTGGCTCAGCAAGCACCAAGGCTTGTTAGATTGTGCCAATCGGACTATCACTGTGACCAATGACCAAGGATTCGAAGTTAAGTTTGCCTCCAATTCCTCTTCTGCTCAGACCGCTCAAGTCAACTGTCTATCTAAAGTTGGGCTGGAGCAAGTGCCAATAGTATGTGAGTATCTCGATGTCTTTCCTCATGAGCTACCGGGAATGCCTCCTGACCGTGACATTGAATTCATTATTGAGCTCATGCCCGGGGTAGGACCCATCTATAAGAAGCCTTATAGAATGGGGACGGAAGAACTAGTTGAGTTGAAGAAGCAACTAGAAGAGCAGCTGAGGAAGGGATTTATCCGTCCTAGTGCCTCCCCTTGGGGATCACATGTTCTGTTTGTGGCAAAAAGGGACGGTACCATCCGCTTATGCATTGACTACCATTCCCTCAATGAAGTTACAATCAAGAACAAGTATCCACTTCCCAAGATTGAAGATCTGTTTGATCAACTCAGCAGAGCCAAGGTGTTCTCCAAAATCGACCTCAGATCTGGGTACTACCAGCTGAAGATCAGACCCCAAGATATTCCGAAGACGACATTTGTGACAGGATATGGTTTGTATAAGTGCACGGTCATGTCATTTGGATTGACCAATGCCCTAGCTTACTTCATGTATCTCATGAATAAGGTCTTCATGGAATATTTGGACAAGTTCTTTGTTGTCTTCATTGATGACATTCTTGTCTTCTCCAAGACATAAGAAGAGCACGAGCAACATTTGAGGATGGTCCTAAAAAAGTTTCGAGAGCACCAACTATACGCAAAATTCAGCAAATGTGAGTTCTGGCTATATAAAGTTGGATTCTTGGGTCATGTATTAACCGAGGAAGGATTGTTAGTGGATCCCGCAAAAATCGAAGTTGTGACCCAATGGCAGTCCCCAACTACCATCAAGGAAGTTAGAAGCTTCCTCGGACTTGTGTGCTATTACCGCAAATTCGTGGATGGATTCTCCAGCATTGCCCGGCGAATGAGTCAGCTCCTGAAAAAGGACAAGAGGTTCGAATGGACGCCGAAGTGCGAAGAAAGCTTCCAAGAGCTCAAGAAAAGATTGACCACCGCCCCTGTTCTGGCAACACATGACATTCACAAGGAGTTTGTGATATATTGCGATGCCTCTCGAATTGGATTGGGAAGCGTTCAGATGCAAGAAGGCCCAGTCATAGCTTACCTCTCAAGGCAGCTACGAGCTCATGAAGAGAACTACGCTATTCACGATCTTGAGTAAGCAGCAGTGGTTAATGCTTCGAAGACATGATGACATTACCTCCTAGAGAAGCGGTATGAGATATACACAGACCACAAAAGTCTGAAGTATATTTTCACTCAAAAGGAATTGAACATGAGGCAACGAAGATGGTTGGAACTGATCAAGGATTATGACAACAGTGTTCAACATCACCCTAGGAAGGCTAACGTGGTAGCCGATGCCTTAAGCAGGAAGGCTTGCTCCGTGAATACCATAATTAAAGGAAGGCAACCAGCCCTGTTTGAAGAGCTTGAACATTTTGGCTTGGAATTGGTAACCTATGGATTTCTAGACCATCTAGAAGTCAAACCAACCCTGATGGACGAAGTCAAGGAAGCACAAAATGGGAACGCAAGAATTGATGCCATCAAGAAGAAGATGAAGCTAGGCAAGGCCCCAGGATTCTCCAAAGACGAGCACGGGATTGTGTGGTACAAAGGCCGCATCTGCGTACCAAACAAGATGGAGCTGGAGAATTTGATCCTCCAAGAAGCCCACGACACTCCGTATTCCATCCACCCTGTTGGAACAAAGATGTATTAAGACTTGAAGGAAAGTTTTTGGTGGCACGGGATGAAAAGAGAGATTGCCACCTATGTTACAAAGTGTGATGTATGCCAAATTAAGGGTCAAGGCTGAGTTTCATCGACCTGCTGGATTGCTCCAACCACTTAAGGTTCCCAAGTGGAAAACGGATAAAGTCGGTGTTGGAAATATGCCCTAGAGGCAATAATAAATTGGTTATTATTATATTTCCTTGTTCACGATAATCGTTTATTATCCATGCTAGAATTGTATTGATAGGAAACTCAGATACATGTGTGGATACATAGACAAACACCATGTCCCTAGTAAGCCTCTAGATGACTAGCTCGTTGATCAATAGATGGTTACGGTTTCCTGACCATGGACATTGGATGTCGTTGATAACGGGATCACATCATTAGGAGAATGATGTGATGGACAAGACCCAATCCTAAGCCTAGCACAGATCGTGTAGTTCGTATGCTAAAGCTTTTCTATATGTCAAGTATCTTTTCCTTAGACCATGAGATTGTGCAACTCCCGGATACCGTAGGAATACTTTGGGTGAACCAAACGTCACAACGTAACTGGGTGGCTATAAAGGTGCACTACAGGTATCTCCGAAAGTGTCTGGTGGGCTGGCACGAATCGAGACTGGGATTTGTCACTCCGTATGACGGAGAGGTATCTCTGGGCCCACTCGGTAGGACATCATCATAATGTGCACAATATGT
The DNA here is from genome assembly GCA_902687465.1 of Secale cereale. Lineage (NCBI taxonomy): Eukaryota > Viridiplantae > Streptophyta > Magnoliopsida > Poales > Poaceae > Secale > Secale cereale. The sequence goes on along the minus strand of LR738711.1, from coordinate 340,529,361 downwards.
GATCAAGGAGTTGATCACGGGATGATGTGTTACGGAACGAGTAAAGAGACTTACCGGTAACGAGATTGAGCAAGGTATCGGTATACCGACGATCGAATCTCGGGCAAGTGCTATACCGATAGACAAAGGGAATCGTATACGGGATTGATTGAATCCTTGACATCGTGGTTAATCCGATGAGATCATCGTGGAACATGTGGGAGCCAACATGGGTATCCAGATCCCGCTGTTGGTTATTGGCCGGAGAGTTGTCTCGGTCATGTCTACATGGTTCCCGAGCCCGTAGGGTCTACACACTTAAGGTTCGATGACGCTAGGGTTATAGGGAAAGTATGTACGCGGTTACCGAATGTTGTTCGGAGTCCCGGATAAGATCCCGGACGTCACGAGGAGTTCCGGAATGGTCCGGAGGTAAAGATTCATATATGGGAAGTCCTGTTTTGGTCACCGGAAAAGTTTCGGGCGATATCGGTAATGTACCGGGACCACCGGGAGGGTCCCGAGGGTCCACCAGGTGGGGCCACCAGCCCCAGGTGGCTGCGTGGGCTAAGTGTGGGAGGGGACCAGCCCCAAGGGGGCTGGTGCGACCCCCCACCAAGTCCCTAGGCTCATGGAGTGTGGAGGGGGGCAAACCCTAGGTCCAGATGGGCCTTAAGGCCCACCCTAGGGCGCCCCCTCTCTCTCTCCCCCCCCCCTTGGCCGCACCCTAGATGGGTTTTCTAGGGATGGCCGCACCCCTAGGGGTGGGAAACCCTAAAGGGGGCGCAGCTCTCCCTTCCCCCTATATATATGTGAGGTTTTGGGGCTGCTAGACACACGAGAACGTCTCCCTCTTGGCGCAGCCCTACCCCTCTCCCTCCTCGTCTCTTGCAGCGCTTGGCGAAGCCCTGCTGGAGTCCCGCGCTCCTCCACCACCACCACGCCGTCGTGCTGCTGTTGGATGGAGTCTTCCCAACCTCTCCCTCTCTCCTTGCTGGATCAAGGCGTGGGAGACGTCACCGGGCTGCACGTGTGAAGAACGCGGAGGCACCGTCCGTTCGGTGCTAGGATCTTCGGCGATCTGAATCACGGCGAGTACGACTCCATCAACCGCGTTCTTGAACGCTTCCGCTTAGCGATCTACAAGGGTATGTGGATCCAACTCTCCTCTCGTAGATGCATCTCCTAGATTGATCTTGGTGAACGTAGGAAAATTTTTGTTTCCCATGCAACGTTCCCCAACAGTGGCATCATGAGCCAGGTTCTTGCGTAGATGCTTTCACGAGTAGAACACAAAGGGGTTTGTGGGCGTTGATGTTTAGATTGCTTCCCTCCTTGGTCTTTCTTGATTCAGCGGTATTATGGGATGAAGCGGCCCGGACCAACTTTACATGTCCACGTACATGAGACCGGTTCCATCGACAGACATGCGACTTTTGTTGCATAAGATGGCTGGCGGGTGTCTGTCTCTCCTATCTTAGTTGAATCGGAATAGACAAAGGCGGTCCTTGTAGAAGGTTAAATAGCAACTTAAATATCACCGTTGTGGCTTTGCGTAGGTAAGAAGCGTTGTTGCTAGATACCCATAGCAGCCACGTAAAACATGCAACAACAAATTAGAGGACGTCTAACTTGTTTTTGCAGGGTATGTATGTGATATGATATGGCCATGACATGATGAGATATATTCGATGTATGAGATGATCATGTTGTAATAGTTAATATCGACTTGCATGTCGATGTATACGGCAACCGGCAGGAGCCATAGGGTTGTCTTTAATTTTTGTATGACCTGCGTGTCAATCATTAAGCGCTATGTAATACTTTACTTTATCGCTAAACGGTAGCAATAGTAGTAAGAGCATGGTGGGCGCGCGACAACCCCGATGGCGACACGATGATGGAGATCATGATGATGGGGATCATGGTGTTACGCCGGTGACGATGGAGATCATGCCGGTGCTTTGGAGATGGAGATCAAAAGCACGAGTTGATGGCCATATCATGTCACTTATGATTTGCATGTGATGTTACTCCTTTTATGCATCTTATTTTGCTTAGGACGGCGGTAGCATTATAAGATGATCCTTCACTAAAATTTCAAGATGAAATTGTGTTCCCCCCGAGTGTGCGCCGTTGCGAAGGATCGTCGTTTCGAAGCACCACGTGATGATCGGGTGTGATAGACTCTACGTTCGCATACAACGGGTGCAAGCCGGTTTTGCACATGCAGAACACTCGGGTTAGACTTGACGAGCCTAGCATGTACAGACATGGCCTCGGAACACGGAAGACCGAAAGGTCGAGCATGAGTCATATAGTAGATATGATCAACATGAAGATGTTCACCATTGACACCACCTCATCTCACGTGATGATCGGACTTGGGTTGGTGGATTTGGATCATGTCACGCTCGGATGACCAGAGGGATGTCAATTTGAGTGGGAGTTATAAGTAATTTGATTAGTTAAACTCACTTATCATGAACAATAGTCTAAGTTGCCTTTGCAAATTATGTTGTAGATCAATAGCTTGCGTTGTAGCTCCCTGTTTAATATGATCCTAGAGAAAGACTAAGTTGAAAGATATTGTAAGCAAGGATGCGGACTGGGTCCGTAGTCCGAGGAGTGTCCTCACTGCTGCACAGAAAGCTTACGTCTTTGATGCACCGCTCAATGTGCAAACCCCTACAACGTTGTCTGTGGATGTTGTGAACACCTGAGAGACACGTCCTGATGACTACTTGATAGTTTAGTGCACCATACTTTACGGCTTAGAATCGGGATTCCAATGACGTTTTGAACGCCATGGAACATATGAGATGTTCTAAGAGCTGAAATTGGGATTTCAGGCTCATGCCCGTGTTGAGAGGTATGAGACCTCTGACAAGTTCCTTTGCCAAAAAGATGGAGGAGAATAGCTCAACTAGTGAGCATGTGCTCAGAATGTCTGGGTGCTAAAATCACTTGAACCAAGTAGGAGTTAATCTTCCAGGTAAGATAGTGGTTGACAGAATTCTCTAGATACTATCACCAAGCTACTAGAACTTCGTGATGAACTATGACATGCAAAGGATGGAGATGATCCCGGAGCTATTAGCGGTTCTTAGTACCGCAAAAGTAGAAATCAAGAAGGAGCATCAAGTGTTGATGGTTTTGCAAGACCACTGGTTTCAAAAGGGGTAAGGGCTAGAAGGGAAACTTCATGAATGGCAAACCTGTTGTCACTCTGATGAAGGAACCCATGGTTGAACCCAAACCTCGAGACTAAGTGCTTCTATTGTAAGGGGAACGGTCACATGGTAGCGGAACCACCCCAAATACATGGTAGATATGATAGCTGGCAACTTCAACAAAGTATATTTGATATACGTGTTATTGATGTGTACCTTAGTAGTACTCCTTGTAGCACCTGGGTATTGGATACCGGTTCAGTTGCTATTATTAGTGACTTGAAGCAAAAGCTACGGACTGAATGGAGACTAGCTAAGGGCGAGGTGACGATGTGTGTTGGAAGTGTTTCCAAGGTTGATGAGATCACCATCGCACACTTCGTCTATTTTCGAGATTAGTGTTGAACCTAGATAGATGTTATCAGGTGTCTACGTTGAGCATGAAAATGATTAGATCATGTTCATCGCAATACGGTTATTCATTTAAGTTAGAGAATAATGGTTATTCTGTTTACATGAATAATACCTTTATGGTCATGCACCCAATGGTTCGTTGAATCTCGATCATGGTAATACACATAATGATAATATTAATGCCAAAAGATGTAGAGTTAATAATGATAGTACCACTTTCTTGTGGCACTGCCGCTTAGGTCATTTTGGCATAAAATGCATGAAGAAACTCCATGCTGATGGACGTTTGGAGTCACTTGATTTTGAATCGCTTGACACATGTGAGCCATGCCTCATGGGCAGGATGACTAAGACCCCGTTTTCAGGTACAATGAAACGGGCAAGTGACTTGTTGGAAATCATACATGCTGATGTGTGTGATCCAATGAGAATTAAGGCGTGTGGTGGATATCATTATTTTCTCATCTTCACTGACGATTTGAGTAGATATGGGTATATTTACTTAATGAAGCAAAAGTCTGAAACGTTTGAAAAGTTCAAGCAATTTCAGAGTGAAGTTAAGAATCATCATAACAAGAAGATCATGTTCCTACGATCTGATCAAGGGAAGATTTTCTGAGTTGTGAGTTTGGCAATCACTTAAGACATTGTGGAATTGTTTTGCTGTTGAAGCCACCTGGAACACCACAGCGTAATGGTGTGTCTGGACGTCGTAATCGAACCTTATGAGATATGGTACGATCTATGATGTCTCTTACCGATCTACCGCTATTATTTTGAGGTTATGCATTAGAGACAGCTGCATTCACTTTAGATAGGGCACCATCTAAGTCCGTTGAGACGACGTCGTATGGTTTGGCAAGAAACCGTAGTTGTCGTTTCTCAATGTTTGGGGCTGCGAGGCTTATGGCTTCAGCCGGGAAAAGCTCGAACCCAAAGCGGACAAATACATCTTCATGGGATACCCACTGGTAACGGTTGGGTATACCTTCTATCTCAGATCCAAGGACAAAAATGTTTGTCACTAAGAACGGGTCCTTTCTCGAGAAAGAGTTTCTCTCGAAAGAATTGAGTGGGAGGAAGATAGAACTTTATAAGGTTTTCGAACCCTCACTTCAACCGGAGAGTAGTGCAACACAGAAAGATGTTTCTGTGGAACCTACGACTGTTGAAGAGGAAACTAATGATAGTGATCATGAAGTTTCGGATCAAGTTGCTATCAAACCTCGTAGGTCGACAAGGATAAGTACTACTCCTGAGTGGTACGGTGATCCTGTCTTAAATGTCATGTTGTTGGACAACAATGAACCTACGAACTATGGAGAAGCGATGGTGGGTCCATATTCCGACAAATGGTTAGAAACCGATAAATCCGAGATAGGATCCATGTATCAAAACAAAGTATGGACTTTGGTGTACTTGCCCTATGATCGGCAAGCCATTGAGACAAATGGATCTTTAAGACTAAGACGGACGTGGACGGTAATGTCACCGTCTATGAAGCTCGACTTGTGGCGAAGAGTTTTCCACAAGTTCAAGGAGTTGACTACGATGAGATTTTCTCACCCGTAGCGGTGCTTAAGTCCGTCGGAATCATGTTAGCATTAGCTGCATTTATGAAATCTGGCAGATGGATGACAAAACAAGTTTCCTTACCAGTTTTCTTAAAGAAAGGTTGTATGTGATACAATCAGAAAGGTTTTGTCGATCCTAAGGATGCTAAAAGGTATGCTAGCTCCAGCGATCCTTCCATGGACTAGAGCAAGCATCTCGGAGTCGGAATATACACTTTGATGGAGTGATCAAAGTTTTTGGGTATACAAAGTTTGTTGGAAACTTGTATTTGCAATAAAGTGAGTGGGAGCACTACAACATTTCTGATAAGTATATGTGAATGACATATTGTTGATCCGAAATGATGTAGAATTTCTAGAAAGCATAAAGGGTTGTTTGAAATGAGTTTTTCAAAGGAAGACCTGGATAAAGCTGCTTACATATTGGGCATCAAGATCTATACAGATAGATCAAGACGCCTGATGATACTTTCAAAAGAACACACACCTTTGACATGATTTTGAAGGAGTTCAAAATAGATCAGTCAAAGAAGGAGTTCTTACCTGAGTTGTGAGGTGTGAAGTTGAGTAAGACTCAAAACTTGACCACGGCAGAAGGAAGAGGAAGGACGAAGGTCGTCCCCTATGCTTTTGTCATAGGCTCTGTACGGTATGCCATGCTAAGTACCGCACCTGATGTGTGCCTTGCCACATGTCTGGCAAGAGGGTACAAAGGTGATCCAGGAGTGGATTACTAGATAGTGGTCAAAATTATCCTTAGAGGAGTAAGGAAATGTTTCTCGGTTATGGAGGTGATAAAGAGTTCGACGTAAAGAGTTACGTCGATGCAAGCTTAACACCTATCCGGATAACTCTAAGTGGAGGTACCGGATACGTATAATGGAGCAACAGTTTGGAATAGCTCCAAGTGGAACGTGATAGCAGCATCTACGATATGACATAAGGTTTTGCGAAGAACATAGGGATCTGAATGTTGCAGACCCGTTGACTACAACCTCTCTCACAAGCATAACATGATCAAACCCAGAACTCATTGAGTATTAATCACATATTGATGTGAACTAGATTACTGACTCTAGTGAACTCTTGGATGTTAGTCACATGGCGATGTGACCTGTGAGTGTTAATCACATGGCGATGTGAACTAGATTATTGACTCTAGTGCAAGTGGGAGACTGTTGGAAATTTGCCCAAGAGGCAATAATAAATTGGTTATTATTATATTTCCTTGTTCACGATAATCGTTTATTATCCATGCTAGAATTGTATTGATAGGAAACTCAGATACATGTGTGGATACATAGACAAACACCATGTCCCTAGTAAGCCTCTAGATGACTAGCTCGTTGATCAATAGATGGTTGCGGTTTCCTGACCATGGACATTGGATGTCGTTGATAACGGGATCACATCATTAGGAGAATGATGTGATGGACAAGACCCAATCCTAAGCCTAGCACAGATCGTGTAGTTCGTATGCTAAAGCTTTTCTATATGTCAAGTATCTTTTCCTTAGACCATGAGATTGTGCAACTCCCGGATACCGTAGGAATACTTTGGGTGAACCAAACGTCACAACGTAACTGGGTGGCTATAAAGGTGCACTACAGGTATCTCCGAAAGTGTCTGGTGGGTTGGCACGAATCGAGACTGGGATTTGTCACTCCGTATGACGGAGAGGTATCTCTGGGCCCACTCGGTAGGACATCATCATAATGTGCACAATATGTGATCAAGGAGTTGATCACGGGATGATGTGTTACGGAACGAGTAAAGAGACTTACCGGTAACGAGATTGAGCAAGGTATCGGTATACCGACGATCGAATCTCGGGCAAGTGCTATACCGATAGACAAAGGGAATCGTATACGGGATTGATTGAATCCTTGACATCGTGGTTCATCCGATGAGATCATCATGGAACATGTGGGAGCCAACATGGGTATCCAGATCCCGCTGTTGGTTATTGGCCGGAGAGTTGTCTCGGTCATGTCTACATGGTTCCCGAGCCCGTAGGGTCTACACACTTAAGGTTCGATGACGCTAGGGTTATAGGGAAAGTATGTACGCGGTTACCGAATGTTGTTCGGAGTCCCGGATAAGATCCCGGACGTCACGAGGAGTTCCGGAATGGTCCGGAGGTAAAGATTCATATATGGGAAGTCCTGTTTTGGTCACCGGAAAAGTTTCGGGCGATATCGGTAATGTACCGGGACCACCGGGAGGGTCCCGGGGGTCCACCAGGTGGGGCCACCAGCCCCAGGTGGCTGCGTGGGCTAAGTGTGGGAGGGGACCAGCCCCAAGGGGGCTGGTGCGCCCCCCCACCAAGTCCCTAGGCTCATGGAGTGTGGAGGGGGCAAACCCTAGGTCCAGATGGGCCTTAAGGCCCACCCTAGGGCGCCCCCTCTCTCTCCCCCCCCCTTGGCCGCACCCTAGATGGGTTTTCAAGGGCTGGCCGCACCCCTAGGGGTGGGAAACCCTAAAGGGGGCGCAGCCCTCCCTTCCCCCTATATATATGTGAGGTTTTGGGGCTGCTAGACACACGAGAACGTCTCCCTCTTGGCGCAGCCCTACCCCTCTCCCTCCTCGTCTCTTGCAGCGCTTGGCGAAGCCCTGCTGGAGTCCCGCGCTCCTCCACCACCACCACGCCGTCGTGCTGCTGTTGGATGGAGTCTTCCCAACCTCTCCCTCTCTCCTTGCTGGATCAAGGCGTGGGAGACGTCACCGGGCTGCACGTGTGAAGAACGCGGAGGCACCGTCCGTTCGGTGCTAGGATCTTCGGCGATCTGAATCGCGGCGAGTACGACTCCATCAACCGCGTTCTTGAACGCTTCCGCTTAGCGATCTACAAGGGTATGTGGATCCAACTCTCCTCTCGTAGATGCATCTCCTAGATTGATCTTGTTGAACGTACGAAAATTTTTGTTTCCCATGCAACGTTCCCCAACAGTCGGAATGGATTTTATCACTTGACTACCTAGGTCGAAAAGGGGACATGACACCATCTAGGTCATAGTCGACCATTTGACCAAAGTAGCCCATTTCATTCCTATCAAGACTACCTATGATGGCAACCAGCTGGCAACTCTATACATCGACAAAATCATAAGCCTTCATGCTGTTCGTAAGGAGATTGTGTCAGATCGAGGAACCTAGTTTACCTCGAGGTTCAAGAAGAAGTTCCAAGAGGCCATGGGAACCAAGTTATCTTTCAGCACTTCTTTCCACCCACAGACCAGAGGTCAGACAGAGCGAGTGAATCAAATACTCGAAGACATGCTCCGAGCCTATGCCTTGGCATATGGAGCCAAGTGGGAAGATTGCCTCCCTTTTGCCGAGTTCTCCTACAACAACTGTTATAAGTCAAGCCTTCAGACGTCACCATTTGAGGTGTTCTACGGACGCAAGTGTCGCACACCCCTCAATTGGTCAGAGACCGGAGAAGGGCTAGTCTTTGGACCAGATGTTCTCCGCGAAGTAGAAGAACAAGTTCAGCAAGTCACAGAGCGTTTGAAGACCGCCAAGTCAAGACAGAAGAGCTATGCCGACACTCGATACCGACAAGTGAACTTCCAAGTCGGAGACCATGTGTACCTGCGGGTAACTCCTCTTATGGGAACCAAGCGTTTCCATGTTAAGGGGAAGCTCACACCAAGATTTATTGGCCCCTTTAAGATCACCGCACGATGAGGAGAAGTGTCTTAATAGTTGGAACTACCACCCCAACTATCCGATGTGCACAACGTATTCCACGTGTCACAACTCCGAAAGTGTCTCCAAGTTCCGGACAAGCCTGATCTCTACAAGGATGTCGATCACCAAGCCATTGACGTTCATCCTGATTTGACCTACCGAGAGAGGCCCATTTGCATATTGGATGAACTTGAATGACATACGCGAAGCCGCACCATTAAGTACCTCAAGGTTTAGTGGAGCAACTACACTAAAGCAGAAGCAACCTAGGAACATGAAGACTACCTTAGTTCCGAGTTTCCCGATCTCTTTAAAAGCCTAGTTTAGGAATCTCGGGGACGAGATTCTTGTAACATGGCTATTGCATTAATAAAGCATGAAAATTTGGACCAACAAAAACTTTTTGCATCATTTGGCTTTTATTTGGAGTTGAATTTTTCTCTCTATGATTTCAAGTGCTCTTTAAAAAGTCAACATAGCCTCACCTTCTATACTTCATCTCCTTGCCCCAAACTTCTGCTCAATGATCATACCATGTGTATAGAACAGTATAGTATATTCTTACAAAAATATTTTGGCCAAATAGTATTTCCTAAAATTAGTTTTCCAAAAACCCCTGAATTGAGATTTGCACTTCAAGTACTTGATTTAGGGTTAGAAAAATCTTTGAAAAGGTATGTTTGTATCCTATTAGGTATAGGAATCCCATAAACCACAAAAGTATAACTTTAAAAGTTAATTTCCTATTTTATTTAAAGGCTTTTTCTTTAGGCTAGAAATGGTCTTTAATTGGTAAAAATTATTTAAATCTTTCAAAAATATTTGTGAAAATTAAAGGAGACTCATAGGACATATATTGTCCATATATAATAATTTCAACACATGGTCATGTTCAAATATTGGGAAAATCCCTCAAAAACTCGTTCTGGATATTTCAATCTTTTGAAATATTTACAAAGGAAATATTCTCTGAAAATTCCAGGAAAAGTCTAGCAAGTCACATATGCATAATACGATGACTCTCCAAGGTTTCAACTCAACCCAAATTGTTTTGGTACACAAAAGTGCCCCAAAACTATTCCTGTTCAGATCCAAATTTGAACAACTTTACATTACGAACTTGTTCCAAATGCCCCCAAACATTGTGGACATGTTCACAACACCAAATTATGACACTTTACAAGTTGTGCATCAAGGGGAATGGATTTGCATGACAAGATCTTGATAAAAGCAATTCTGTTGATTTCTAGGGTTTACAAAAGTTGCATTGGTAACTTTGCCCAAATGAGCTCCAATTTGGTGGAAGGGCCTAATTATATGTTCCATTTCATCATGTGGAGTCGCATGCCAAATGAAACCCATTTGCTTTCCCAAACAAACTACAAACACCTTCTGGCCAATTACCAAAACAACAACTTTGGCTTCTTCCACTAATCTAAATAGGCTCAAGTTTTTACCATAGCACCACCAAGACCTCTTCTACCTCTAGTATCAATGGCTGCACCTCAGCTCAATGATTGAGGGGAAAACCACCTCTTTTACCTCTAGTATCAATGGCTGCACTATTCTCTCTCAACCCTCTCTCATTCTAGAAGCCCTCCAGCGCATCCAATGCCATTTCCCCATTGTTTACTGCCTCCCTTAGCTACCAGACACTAGTGGCCACGCCCATAGGCCATAAACAATGCTGGTGGCATCAATATGCGTGCTCTGGAGCACGCTAGAGTGCACTCTAGCACTGTAGCCGCTCCATGCCAAGCGCCTCCGGCCACCTCAGCCCTCCCTCTCGTGCTAGCCGAGGCGCCTCGACGTCCACGACCCACCACGGCCGGGTCCCTCCTCCTTCTCCCTCCTCTCGCCCCAGCTCGCACGCACGGTGACCGCCCGAGTGCACTCGTGAGCACGCTCACACGCGCATCTCCTCTGGCGCCCTCTGGCGCCTGCTTTCCCCACCGCGCTAGACTAAGCCTACGAGCACCCCAGACACGACCCGACGAGCTGCATGACCTGTGTCGACCGCAACGATCTCGCCGTCGCACACCTCCTTGGTGGACCGCCGCCCGCCTATATATAGGCTTCCCCGAGCCTTCTCCTCTCCACCAGTCGCCTCAGGACACAACCAAACAGCCCTGCACTCCGAGCTCTCTCCCATAAGCTCTCGAGCTCGGCCTCGGCGGCTCGCCATCGTCCGCTCAGTACGAGCTGTCCCTGCTGCTCCTGAGCCCTGATCTGGAACCCCCGCCATCGTCCACTGACTCTTTCCCCTCTCTATTGCAGCCGGAAACGGCCGGAACGACCACCGCCCCACGTCCCTCCGTCGTGCATCCTCGACGCCGGCGAACCCGGCAGCTCCGGTGACCACCTCTACCACCACCCGAACGACGACTCCGCGGTGATTCCAGCCCTGCCCTCCGCTCTCCCCGCCGTGCCCTGCATCGCCGCTGGTGAGCTCGCCGGCCATCTGGACACTGGTTAGGGATGACAGGCGTGCCCCTCCCATCAGCCTCTCTTCCCTCTGGCCTTCCCTCTCTCCAACTGGCAGTTGGGCCCCGCTCGTCATGTTTAAACCTGGCACGCGCGCGCCGCTCGGCTTGCCCGGGCCGAAACACCTTTGGGCATGTGCACTGTGGCCGTTCTGGCCCAGTTGCACAGTGGCCTTTTTCTTTTTCTTTTCTGTGGATTTTTCAAATAAATCCACAGGATAAAATAATTATCCAAATTAATTTATTCCAACTACTAAAATCTTGTAATATTCCAACCTATTTAATGATGTAACTTTCACACATATTCATGAACTTTTTCTGTCTGTTCAAATTAAATTCAAATTTGAACAATGAAACCTCTGTTAAAAAATCCATTCATCCTATTCTGTCACTACAAATCCAAAACTAAGAATTTTTACCTTCTTTGTTTTTCTCCTAGTATTTTATAAAAATAGGTTGATATTTTTATGAGCACTTTGACTTTTTTGCTTTTATTATTGTCTTATTTCTCTGTTATTTTCTTGCAACGATTAGATACCGTATTTGACGAAGTTGCTAAAGAAGAACAAGGAGAAGGATTTGAAGACTTTGAAGACCAAGCCAATCCAGGCAAGCAGCCCTTTGACCATGACACCCCTCTTGTTCATCGGACCCCTTTTTTGATTTGCATGATGATGGAATATGACGGTGGTGAACTTGTTGTGAACCACCACATGATGCATACCCTACTCATGGATTTAGCTTGTACATGGAAGCAGTTGTAGGTGCATAATGTCGCATGTGTACCATGAACTCTTCATGGTTACAACCTTTCGAAAACCCCATCGGTGCCCCTAATGCCCTTGGGTGATGTTGAACTAAGGTCACCACTTGAGAAAGAAGTGGTGTACCGAAGAGAGCTTTTGGTGTGTCTAAAACGATGGATTAGATTTATTTGTGATTACCATCCCAACCAAACATGTGCAACCACTCTACCCCTTCATGGGACGGGGCATTATCGATTACTTGGGATGATACTAGCAAGGTGCCCACATTACTAGTGACGGGGGTGACTTAATGTCACTCTCGGGACGGGGTCGTGCTTGGATAGGCAGCCATGACCGTTTTCACAGGGCACCGGACACACTGTTGGTCCCTTTGTGTATGCATGATAATGTAAAAAGGGCAAAGTCCCATGATCTTTTACTTATACACGAGGGTTGTGCACCAATGAGTGGACCCTATGTTAGTATCGTCTGGGGAAAGGTAATGATTGGGTGCTTCCCCACAGTAATTGAGGTACTGCGGGATCGTGGATGACACGAAAGCTTCTCGGATCTTGTGGGTAAAGTGTGCAACCTCTACAGAGTGTCAATCTATTCGAATAGCCATGTCCACGGTCATGGACAATTGGGAGGTGCTACATAAACTATGTCCAGAAATTTTACAATCTTGGTGCATGTGTGTGTGTAGAGAACTATTTGGGTCAAGGTGGATACTTGACGTGTTGAATGAGCTAGTAATGTTTCGAACTCTATTTATGTTGATATCTGTAACCTGTCCTCGTGGTTACCCAAGTTCATCGAGGCATATCTCACAAGATGGTAGGTCATCTTATCTAGCTTGAAGCTAGGTTGCTTATTTCTTGTACAACTTGAATTGTTACCTTGAACCAAATCATGGGTTGCTTGCGAGTACATTCAAAGTACTCATTGGCTTGCCACTAGTTATTTAATTGGTCAGGCATGGAGGAGCAGGAATTTGAAGAAAAGTTCTTTGGAGACGAACATGCGAACTAGGTATAATTTGTGTTCTACTTCTCTACGAAGACTTCCGCTATTCGAGTTTATTTGTTGTTCAGCACTTGAGGCTTTATCTATGTAAGACTTGACCATAACGTTCATAATTTGTGTAACATGGTATGTATGGATGTAATACTCTTGTTATTCCGCTTCTGTGTGTTCAGTGAGCATTGATCTCTGGGATCACTGTACACGTGCATTTGGTGATCTCGACTCACAAGTCGGGGACCACACATATAACCTCACCATGCACTGGTAAAAATTAGAGAATGTTTGGCTTATGTCATCATGCATAGCCTTCATAAATCGAACCATCACCAAAGAAGTTCCATTATTTTGAGAAATAAATCACCAAGATTGAAGGGGCATCCAAATTTTCTTTGTTCTTCGCGCTGGAGTTTTTTTCTACGACGAACGTACACCCTGCAAATCACTGTGTTAAAATTTGGCATTTTTCCGGGCTCATTTACAATATTTAGGGGATTATGTGCATTTTCTAGGCATTTAGCGCATATAAATCCAATCCGACTACAGGTGCACTTGTGTGATGTGAGGGACGTGGATTGCCGTTTGATCGCGGCGCATCCTATGGTGCACACGCATGATCCGCGTGGCCAGGGTTCCGGCCAATCATAAGACAACACACAATAGGCTCAGCGCAAACTGTTTCCATAAGCAACGGAGATGAACCGTGGGTGATAATGAACGAGTAAAATTGTAAGGTAAGCAAAATTTCTGTTGTCGTTTGTCGTTGAGCTCTTGTATAAGTCAGTTACCAGTGGAATGTTTTCTAATAAACCAGGCATACCATTGACCGAAAAAATCAAGTACATGTGTACATTTTTTTGGAGACGGGATCTACCAACTTTTTTTTTCTGGCACACGAGTATTTTACGCGCTTTGTCTACGTTGCGTGTTTCCCCCGCCCAAGTTTCAAGTTTTGCACCGAAATTTTCATTAGGCACGCGATTCAGAATTTATTCCTCCAACCACATTCCCACCCTCAGTATCCCCCCTCGCACCTCCCGTATCGGCATCTCAAACTGCCGCCGCCGCAACCATAACTTCGACCACACCTACGTTCTGCTCGGATCTAGTCAGGTAACCCACCGATCTCTATCACTGTGACACCCCGAGACCGGTGCGCCAGGTGTCAGCTAGTTTTTCGTTGTCAGTGCCATGTCATCCACTTGCGTGTTGCATCTTGCCATGTCATCATATGTGTTGCATCAGCATGTTTTGAAAACTTGCATCCGTCCCAGTTCCCTCGTCCTTTCCGTTGTCCGTTCTGAGCCCAGACACACTCGCACGCGCCCGCGGTGCCTCCGAATATTTATTTTGTGAGTGACCGAAAAACGTTCTCGGAATGGGTTGAAACTTGGCGTGTGGTCTTATTATAGTGTAGACAGGCCGCCTGCCAAATTTCATCGCATTCGGAGCTCGTTTGATAGCCCAACAGATATATATAGCGGCGCTAGTCGCCGGTTTAATCGTCGGACGTTTTCGGTCTCCGAAAACCCCGCGGGCCTCTCTCCCTCTCCTCTGACCTCAGCCCAACTACTCTACACAGCCCACCTAGGCCTTTCTAACTTCCCCTTCACTCCGTTGCCGTTGGATCGCGATCCGATGGCTCCGGAACGGTCTAAAACCCCCTCTCCTAGCTTTGTTTTGCTATATATGGATCCCCTAGCCTTCCAAATCAGGGTAACCCTAGCCTCCTCGAAATCCATGCCGCCGGCAGCCTCCTCCCACCTGCACAGCCACCACCTTCCTCCTCCCACCGCGCAGGCCCGCGGAAGCCCATCTCCGGCCTGCCCGAGCCGCGCCGGGCCCAAGCTGCCCAAGCCGGCGCCAGCTGCTTCTCCAGCGCCGACCCCGCCGCCCGGATGCCGCGCCGCCAGTGCTCCAGACCGCCCCGCCTTGGACCTCGCCTTGCCGGCCACCGGAGTCGCTGCCGGCGACCCCAGGTGCTGCCACCGCCGCCATGGAAGCTCCTCCCCGCCGCCGAGCCGCCTCCAGGCCGATCTCCCTCGCCGCCACGCCTTGACGCCGTCGGCCCCGGATCCGGTCGCCCGACCTCATCCTCGGCCTCCAACGCGCCCCTCCGTCGTCGGCGCTCCTTCCCTCGCCGGCGACGAGCCGCCGCCGCGGCTGTCTCGCCCGATGTAATGCCCAGGATGGCACTATATCTCCTACGTGTCGAGGCACGACTTAGAGACATAACCCCATGCTGGAATGATCGCAAGTTTGGTATCTTTGCACAACTCAGGTAAAAGATGGGGATGGAAAACATAAAATAGTTGGCTTACACTCTCCACGTCACACAAATACATTACATATCCAAAACATCATTCAATAAAACATCACAGCCCTCTAAGGGTAATATCCAAATGACAAGATACCAAACATAATTTAAATCCACAGGTCGGATCGAATCCTAGTAGAAGTTCCACTACTGATCGTCGGGATAACGAACGTAGTAACGGCTACGCTCCTCGTCGTACTCCCAGTCTAGCTTGATGCCATCACCTGGATAGCTCACCATCGGACCTGCATCTAGTGTGGTGGAGTAACTGTGAGCCATAGAGGACTCAGCAATCCCGTTCCCGGGTAACATGACTATTTAAGCCTTGGGTGAGGATAAGGCTGAAGAAAAGAATAAGAGCCTGCAGCAGCAACTAGCACTAGCTTACGTGAAAGAGAGCGGGAAGAGAAGGCGCCTCGGTCGAGAGATGATCACTAAGTGATCCTGAACTAATCAAGTCAAACATAACCCCACCGTGTTCATCTCCCGAAACCCCTTTCAGAAAATGACAGTCGCGGTACACACGCTGGTAGTGTATTGGTTCAATGTGTCAAGTTTTCTACAACCGGATATTAACAAGCTCCCATCTGCCACATAACCACGGGCACGGCTTTCAAAAGTTCATAACCCTGCAGGGGTGTTCCAACTTGGCCCATGACAAGCCCACGATCCGCGGAGTCGCAACTCCAATGTGGGAAGACCCGAGTATCCTCGGAATCCCGTGCTCAAGATACTCCGAACTAAGGTAAGGCTAATCCAGCAAATCCTCCCGGCGTGCCGAACCCCTGACAATAGCCGCGCGTATCTAGTCTCAGGCCACGACCGGATGGGCGATTCTACAGGTTTTTACCAAACCTCGAGTTTCCTCGTGGTGGCCCCGCAGAACCCCCGTTTCGGACCAACACTCATGTGGAGCACTGGCCCGGGGTTGTTGATTAAGAAAGAGGGTTAATTACTCCCTATGCAAATTATTTAGTTATTAGGCAAATAGTACCAATGTTGGGACTTGCTGGAAAAGACTTAGCACTTAGCGGTTTATCGAGGGGGCCCCATAACCCCAATCGTGTGAGGAACGCATAATCAAGGAACATAACACCGGTTTAAACGGTTCCTAGCGGCATGAGTGGAACAAATCACCAAGCAAAAGGCTTAGCCTTCCACCCATTGCCAAATATATAGATGATTTCATTTAAGCATTTATATAGTGTGATATAACCCAACAAACTTCAACATGAAGCAAGCATTTTCAAACTTCACCTGCAACTAGCAACGCTATAAGAGGGGCTGAGCGAAGCCTACGTATAGCCAATCAATGGTTTGCATAGGTAGGGTGGTTAGACATGATCATGGTTACAAGTAGGAGGCCGACATGAAAGACATAGGCATCAGGGAAAAACTATAGATCAAGACTTCTAGCAATAGGCAAAAATAGTTATGGTATCCGGGTTCGGTCATCTTGCCTGAAATGTAGACGTTCGGATCGTAAGAGGGGTCCTCGTGCTCAACCTCGGTGGTAACCTCGTGCTCGTACTCGTACTCGGTCTCAGCTTCCGGCTCTAAACAATACAATCACACAAGGCACGAATCAACAAGATGCAATGCACACACAAAAATGATGGATGCATGACTTATGCACTATGGGAGCAAAATGAGCATGACAATATGCGATCAAGCAAAAAGCTTCAAAACAAGATAACAATAGGATATTATGGATCTACACGGAAAATCAATCAAGTTTCATATAAGACTTGCTGAAAACGGAGCTACGGGCTAAAAGTTACACACAAAACAATAAACATGCGAAAACTGAAAATTACAGCAACATAGCAACTTTGGAGCACTAGATAAATAAGCTACAGCACTCAAACATCATGGCAAAGAGCATGAACATAAACTAGATATATCCTACAGCAAATAAGTCCATTGGTGCACCCCCAAAGGAGCCACGGATCAATAGCAACAAACTTGGACATATTGAACTTGACAACAAAATCCTGACAGCAGTAATTTATTGCAACTTTGGAGCAAAAGTTAAAATATGCTACAGCCAGTCAAATAAGCATGTGAGAGCATGAATGGAAAGCCAACAATATATTCTACAAGGAACCATCAAGAGACACCCCAAAACTATCATGGATTGTCCTAGAACAACAAGCAAACATGGCATCTGGAAATTACAGATTCCAGACTTAGTGAAATTTCACTAAGTGTTAAAACAGCAGTTTCATCATGGCATCTTTGAGAGCAAGTTTAAGTCACCTTAAAACTAAACAAGGCAAGTGGTAAGCACCACATCAAAGTACATATGATGGTGATTCCAAAACACCTAAGCATGCATCATGGAGATAAACACAACGATAGCAATGAGCCCAACAAGATGGCATTTCATAACAAGTTAAACAACATCACAGCCACATGGCACTTTGCAATGGAGATAAACATGGCAAGATTAATTCTATCATGCAAGTATAAGCATTCATCATGTAGAGCATGGCAAGACGAACACGTGGACATGTCATTTGCATCATTCGGATAAACGAGCTAAAAGTTATCACTATGCAAAGATGGCATAAAAATATCACTAACAGCAGTTTATAACGGGATGCACTATTGCAACGAATATTTAAGCATCTAGATGATCTCAAACATGCATGGCACAAAGGAATGAATCGTAGTGCTAGTCACCACGAACGTTTGGACATGCCATTTGCGCAAAACGAAGCACCACACAAGAAGTTATCCATGTTAGAAAAATGCATCAGCACACAACAATCCAAAGACTTAGAAGGAATTAGGGTTCAACCTCTCAGATCTGGGGAAAAAACAACGGACTCGCGGCGGATCGGGCCGGCGGTGAGGAGATCCGGCTCGGGCGGCTGGGAGGCCCAGGCGGTTGTGGGCCGAAGGAGGGAGGCGCAGGAGACCGGCCCGCGAAGGAGAGGCCTGCGGCGGTCGCCTGGCGGCGCGGCGGAGTGGCGATGGCGGCTGGGCCCTTGGCCGAAGCGGCCTGGCGGGGAAGCTGCGGGCCGGCCCAGCTAGGGCGGTGGAGCGGCTCCCGTCGCGGCTCTGGGCTCTGGTCCGCTCGGCTCGGGGCTCTGGGCCTGCTTGCGGCGGATCGTCCGAACGGGCCCTGGCGGCTGAGGCGAAGCGCCCAGGCGAGCGGCGGGATCCGCTGGATCGGATCGACGCGGAGGAAGCCCAGGCGGGGCGATGCGAGGAGGCGTTGACCTTCGATCTGGATCGATCGAGGCGCTGGAATCCTCTCGAGCCAGCGAGCTGGCGGCGGCGTTCGATGGATCTGGTGGAGGCCTTCGAGGCCGGCGGTAGGAGGCGCCTGGGAGCCGACCGGCGGCGGGGAAAACGGACCAGAGGCGGCCGGTGAGAGGATGAGGTGGAGGGGAGGTGTGATGAGGATTCCGGCGAGGTGGAGGAACTCCGGTGAAATTCCGGCGAGACTCCGGCGAGGTGGCTGGAGGTGGAAGAGAAGTGGCTAGGGGAGCTAGGGTTTCCTTGTTTTGGGGCAAAAATTGGGGGAAGTGGACAAATATATATAGGCACAAAGAGCTAGGTTTGTCCAAATGAGGTGTGGTTTTCGGCCACACGATCAAAATTGGATGGCCTAGATGATAGAAGTGGCTAGGAGTGGTTTGGTGGGCTGTTGGAGGGATGTCTTGGGCCTCAAAGTGGAGGCACTTTGAGCCCACGAGAATAATTGTTGGGGGTAGCAAACGGACTCGAAACGCGACGAGATTTGACAGGCGGGTTACACACACCAAAACAACAACACACGACAAGCCTCACGCCAAACCGGTAACGTTACACGGCCAAACACCAAAGTAGACCTACGGGACGCCACGGACACGTGAGGGAGCTCCGGAACGCGAAACGGACAACGGGAAGGAACGCGTGGAACCGGATGCAAACGACAACACAAATGCAATGCGATGCACATGACTACATGATATGCATTTATGCCACACACGCAACGCGACAAAACGGCGAAAACCCAAAAGACAAAGAACCCGAAATGGAATAGATGAAGCCGGAGATATATTATATGCCCAAAAGGGATAGTATTACATCCGGGGCATTACAAACTCTCCTCTACTACAAAAGATCTCGTCCCGAGATCTAGGACTGGAAAAAGGAAGGGTACTCGGAACAAAGATGATCTTCTCGTTCGTACGTAGCTTCTCGGTCGGTGTGATGTGACCACTTGACTTTCAATAATTTGATGGACTTGTTGCGGGTCTTGCGTTCGGTTTCTTCGAGAATAGCAACGGGATGCTCTCGGTAAGACAGGTCTTGTTGAAGATCAATCTCTTCAAACGGAATCATGCGTTCAGGTGCCTTGAAGCATTTGCGGAGTTGAGAAACATGAAACACATCATGAACATTGGCGAAGTTGGAAGGGAGCTCAAGTTGATAGGCTAGATCGCCTCTTTTGCCAAGGATCTTGAAAGGCCCGACGTATCTAGGAGCAAGCTTTCCTTTGATACCGAATCTTTGGGTGCCTTTCATCGGAGAAACATGGAGATAGACATGATCACCAATGTTGAAGGCCAAATCACGATGCTTGCCGTCATAGTAGCTCTTCTGACGCGACTGAGCGGCCTTGAGATTCTCGCGTATGACTTTGCACATTTCTTCGGCTTCTGAGATCAAGTCATTGCCAAGAAGTTGGCGTTCACCTGTTTCAGACCAGTTGAGAGGGGTACGGCACTTTCTGCCATAGAGGATTTCAAACGGAGCTTTGCCTGCACTTGCTTGAAAGCTGTTGTTGTAAGAGAACTCGACAAATGGAAGGCAATCTTCCCATTTCATGCCAAAAGATATGACACAGGCTCTGAGCATGTCTTCTAGAATCTGATTCACTCGCTCGACTTGACCACTAGTCCGAGGGTGAAAAGCAGTGCTGAACCTGATCTTAGTGCCCATGGCAGACTGAAAGGAGTCCCAGAATTTGAATGTGAACAAACTTCCACGGTCTGAGGAGATAACTTGAGGAATGCCATGTAAGGACACAATTTTGGAAGTGTACAACTCCGCCAATTGAGCTGCGTTGATGGATTCTTTGACTGGAAGGAAGTGAGCGACTTTGGTAAGCTTGTCAATCACCACAAAGATAGAATCATTCCCTCTTTTGGACTTAGGAAAGCCAGTGACGAAATCCATTTCAATGTGGTCGAACTTCCACTCAGGAATAGGAAGAGGTTGGAGAAGACCGGCTGGACGTTGATGTTCTGCTTTCACTCTTCTGCAGACATCACATTCATAAACGAATTGGGCAATTTCCCTTTTCATGCGTGTCCACCAGTAAGATTGCTTGAGGTCTTGGTACATCTTGGAACTGCCAGGATGAATGGAAAGGAGACAATCATGTGCTTCTTCCATTATGAGCTTCCTGAGATCACCTTTGGGAACGACGAGTCTGTCCTCAAAGAACAAGGTATCTCTCTCATCAACATGATAGCACTTGTATTTAGGAGTGCCCTTTGCAATACCATATTTCACCTTCTGCACCATGGCATCACTGAGTTGGGCCTCACGGACCTGATCTTCCAAGGTAGGAGCAACTTGAAGATTTGCAAGAAAACCCTGCGGAACAACTTGGAGGTTGAGTTTCCTGAATGCTTCACAAAGCTCAGGCTGGAACGGCTTGATAAGAAGGTTGTTGCAATATGCCTTTCTGCTCAAAGCATCTGCAATCACATTCGCCTTACCAGGAGTGTATTCAATGCTGGGATCATACTCTTGGATCATTTCAACCCAACGAGTCTGGCGGAGGTTCAGATTCGGCTGTGTGAAGATGTATTTCAAGCTCTTGTGATCGGTGAAGATGTCGAATTTTCTGCCCAACAACAGATGTCTCCACGTAATCAAAGCATGTACCACAGCTGCTAGTTCGAGATCATGTGTGGGGTAGTTCTTCTCACTTGGCTTCAGCTGACGAGAAGTGTATGCCACAATTCTCTTATCTTGCATAAGCACACCACCAAGGCCTTGAAGAGAAGCATCACAGAATACTTCATAGGGCTTGGATTCATCTGAAGGAGTTAGAACTAGAGCAGAGACGAGCTTTTCTTTGAGAGTTCTGAATGCCACTTCACACTCTGGAGACCAAAAGTATTTGACATTCTTCTGCAGCAAGTTAGAGAGAGGCTTGGCAATCTTGGAGAAGTTCTCAACGAACCTTCTGCAATAGCTAGCAAGACCAAGAAAGCTTCGGAGTTGCTTGACGTTCTGAGGAGCTTCCCAGTTGACAATTGCTTCAACTTTCTCGGGATTTACTGCAATACCATCAGCTGAGATGATATGGCCCAGGTACAAAACCTTATCGAGCCAAAACTCACACTTGGAGAACTTGGCATAGAACTTATGCTCACGGAGTCGATCAAGAACCAGACGTAAGTGCTTTTCGTGATCTTCTTCATTCTTGGAAAACACCAGAATATCATCCAGATACACAAGCACAAACTTGCCAGTGTAGGGGTTGAAGATGTAGTGCATCATTCTCGAGAAGGTAGGTCGAGCATTGGCGAGACCAAAAGACATGACCGTATACTCGTATGAGCCGTAGCTCGTTCTGAAGGCAGTCTTGGGGATGTCTTCCTCGCGAATGCGAATTTGGTGATAGCCCATTCGGAGATCGAGCTTAGAGAACACTTTAGCTCCTTTGAGCTGCTCGAACAGTTCATTGATGTTGGGGAGCGGATACTTGTTCTTTATTGTCTTCTTGTTCAATGGCCGGTAATCAACGCAGAGACGCTCCGTGCCATCCTTCTTCTTGACAAATAAGACACCACAGCCCCAAGGAGACGTACTAGGCCTGATGAGACCCATACGCTCCTGTTCATCAAGCTGCTTCTTCAATTCCTTCAATTCTTCAGGAGAGAGCTTGTACGGACGCCGGCATGCTGGCTCAGTACCCGGCTCGAGTTCAATGACGAATTCCACCTTACGGTGTGGAGGCATGCCTGTAAGTTCTTCAGGAAAGACGTCTTGATATTCGTTTACCACCGGAATTTGGGAGATGGCATTAATCTTGCCCTTATCATTGAGAGAGAAAAGCCTGATAGTGTTATCCCTGGAGGCAAAGATAATCACATCTTCATCAGGATGAGTCATCTTGACTTCCTTCTGTGCACAATCAATGTGAGCATCATGCTGAGAAAGCCAGTCCATCCCGAGGATGAGGTCAATGTCGGAATTGCCAAGAACCACCGGATTAGCCAGAAAGCGATAATCACCCATGCGAATAGATACATTCGGAGCATACAAGCTAGAATGCATCTGCTTTGCCGGAGAAGAAATTGCCAATTGCCTTGGTAAAGCTGCTGTGATCACACTATGCTTGGATGCAAATGGGTATGACATGAAAGAATGTGAAGCACCCGAATCAAATAACACTTTAGCAGGAAAAGAGTTAACTGGAAGGTTACCCAAAATCACATCAGAAGAATTCTCCGCTTGCGCTGCATTCATCAGATTGACCCTTGCAGACTTTGGAACATGCTTGACAATAGCTGAACTGACAGGTGGAGGAGGTGGAAGGCGCTTCGGGTTGGGGCACTTGTTGGCATAGTGACCTTTCTGAGTGCACTTGTTGCAAGTCACTTCTGAGAGAGGACGGAAATGAGAACCACTTGACTTGGAGCCTTGAGACTGAAACTGGTTCCTCGACTGGTTGCTCGGGTTGGGTGGGTGGGAGAAACCACGTCCACCGGAGTTCTTGTTGTTGTTGGAGTTGTCGTAGGGAGCTCGAATCACTTGAGGAGGAGGAAGCCAAAATTTCTGTTGTTTCACAGCCACTTGAGAAGATGAGGAGGAGTGAACGGCATCTCGAATCCTCTTTTTAGAAGCCTCCATCTTGAGCTGAGTTGCCTCTTGTTTCAAAGCCATGTTATAGAATTTGTCGAACTCATCGGGCTCGAACAAGGTGAGAGCAAGTTGAAGTTCATCTTTCAGACCACCACGAAACTGATAGATTTTGCTCTTGGCATCAGGAATGTCTTGCTTAGCATAGCGGGCGAGGTTTTGGAACTTGACATTATAGTGGTAGACAGTCATAGAGCCCTGCTTCAGGTTGCGGAATTGTTCACGCATACCCTCGATGACACTTGTTGGAATGTGGTGAGAGCGAAAGTCCTTGCAGAAATCCTCCCAAGAGATCACACGACCTGGCCTGGAGTCTTTGTACTGCTGCCACCAGTCAGCTGCTTGGTCTTTGAGTTGGAAGGCTGCAAACTTCACATCGTCCTCTTCTCTTACGTTACTGCACTCAAAATGCTTTTTGATATCGGTTAACCAATCTTCAGCATCAAGAGGGTCGACACAGTAACTGAAAGCTTTTGGATTATTAGCCAAGAACTGGTTGAGAGTAGCATGGTGCTGCTGGTTGAAGAAGTTGCCTTGATTCCCGGGAACACCCTGATTAGCTTGATTAGCTTGCATCTGCTGCATCATCTGCATCAACAACTGGGTGTTCTGATTTGTAGTCTGCATAATCGCTCTCCAAGCCTCAGACGGAGGAGGAGGGGAAGGAGGACGATCTGGGACCTCTTCACCCTCTGGTTTAGCGTTGGGAACTCTTTTCGGAGCCATCCTGAAAGAGATGACCACGAATCAGCAATTGATTGAAAGAAGATAAAGCTGAATCAATGGAATGAATTGCAACAAGTCTTCACAATAATCATTCGAACAATAGGAACGAATGAAATCATTCGAACAAGAGGAGCGAATGAAATTCTCAATTAAATGATAACATCAATCTTCACGAGAAGCCACATAGGGGACAAAAGGTAAATAAGAAAACAACAAGGTACAGACGGAAACAAACACAAGATAGGAGCTTCGTTCTAACATCTTTGTGCTGTAAGCTCATGAACGCGTTATGAAAGGGTTTTGCAATCCCCGGATCAGCATAGCCAAGGACCCTTTAAGATGCAACTCCCGATCGGAACATCGGTCATAATACCACTTCACTCAATGTAGAACCCCGAACTCGCTAACCTGCATTCGTTGGAAGAATGCCTACGATCTACTGGATAAACCCACCTATGAATTTCTGAAATTTTCCAGTTATGCAATCCGGTGTTGGGGATACAGGGGAAGCACCGCGCAATCAACTCTAAACCTACATCCAGCTGTATCCATCCTTCAACACATAACCAGTCTTTCTCGGAAACTATCTACCTCGGACCTTCGAAAAGCATCCACTATAACAGGCTATGGCAATACTCCCGAGCTACCTCCCCAGTACTGGGTGATGTCGGGGTTATCTTACCACTAACCGTATAGGAGAGATTTTTGATGTCGGCCATCTTAAGTATTTAGTACTGCCGCGATATGCTTGTGAAGACAATAACCCGAAGCTCAACTCCCCGGGACACTGCCACAACCCCTAATGTCAGGAGGCATCGAGAACAATATTCTCGTCACAAGAACATCGAAACAATCCCACAATACTCGCGAGATTCCTAAAAAAAATTTGGTGTAATTTTTGAAAGTAGAAGAGGGAAGAGTAGACGTCAGGAGTCCTCACCAGAGAGAAAGGGGATGAGAAGTAAAGAAATCCTACTCTCCGATATAAATATAGGACTCAAAATGTTTTTCAGTGTGTGCCTAGACTCGACCGTCAACGATTCGATCAATCAGTGGGGGCTTCTAGGTCGGAGAAGGCTCTGATACCAACTTGTAATGCCCAGGATGGGACTATATCTCCTACGTGTCGAGACACGACTTAGAGACATAACCCCATGCTGGAATGATCGCAAGTTTGGTATCTTTGCACAACTCATGTAAAAGATGGGGATGGAAAACATAAAATAGTTGGCTTACACTCGCCACGTCACACAAATACATTACATATCCAAAACATCATTCAATAAAACATCACAGCCCTCTAAGGGTAAAATCCAAATGACAAGATACCAAACATAATTTAAATCCACAGGTCGGATCGAATCCTAGTAGAAGTTTCACTACTGATCATCGGCATAACGAACATAGTAACGGCTACGCTCCTCGTCGTACTCCCAGTCTAGCTCGGTGCCATCACCTGGATAGCTCACCATCGGACCTGCATCTGGTGTGGTGAAGTAACTGTGAGCCACAGAGGATTCAGCAATCCCGTTCCCGGGTAACATGACTATTTAAGCCTTGGGCGAGGATACGGCTGAAGAAAAGAATAAGAGTCTGCAGCAGCAACTAGCACTAGCTTACGTGAAAGAGAGCGGGAAGAGAAGGCACCTCGGTCGAGAGATGATCACTAAGTTATCCTGAACTAATCAAGTCAAACATAACCCCACCGTGTTCATCTCCCAAAACCCCTTTCGGAAAATGACAGTCACGGTACACACGCTGGTAGTGTATTGGTTCAATGTGTCAAGTTTTCTACAACCGGATATTAACAAGCTCCCATCTGCCACATAACCGTGGGCACGGCTTTCGAAAGTTCATAACCCTGCAGGGGTGTTCTAACTTGGCCCATGACAAGCCCGCGATCCGCGGAGTCGCAACTCCAAGGTGGGAAGACCCGAGTATCCTCGGAATCCCGTGCTCAAGATACTCCGAACTAAGGTAAGGCTAATCCAGCAAATCCTCCCAGCGTGCCGACACCCTGACAATAGCCGCGCGTATCTAGTCTCAGGCCACGACCGGATGGGCGATTCTACAAGTTTTTACCAAACCTCGAGTTTCCTCGTGGTGGCCCTCGCAGAACCCCTGTTTCGGACCAACACTCGTGTGGAGCACTGGCCCGGGGTTGTTGATTAAGAAAGAGGGTTAATTACTCCCTATACAAGTTATTTAGTTATTAGGCAAATAGTACCAATGTTGGGACTTGCTGGAAAAGACTTAGCACTTAGCGGTTTATCGAGGGGGCCCATAACCCCAATCGTGTGAGGAACGCATAATCAAGGAACATAACACCGGTTTAAACGGTTCCTAGCGGCATGAGTGGAACAAATCACCAAGCAAAAGGCTTAGCCTTCCACCATTGCCAAATATATAGATGATTTCATTTAAGCATTTATATAGTGTGATATAACCCAACAAACTTCAACATGAAGCAAGCATCTTCAAACTTCACCTGCAACTAGCAACGCTATAAGAGGGGCTGAGCGAAGCCTACGTATAGCCAATCAATGGTTTGCATAGGTAGGGTGGTTAGACATGATCATGGTTACAAGTAGGAGGCTGACATGAAAGACATGGGCATCGAGGCAAAACTATAGATCGAGACTTCTAGCAATAGGCAAAAATAGTAATGGTATCCGGGTTCGGTCATCTTGCCTGAAGAGTAGTCGTTCGGATCGTAAGAGGGGTCCTCGTGCTCAACCTCGATGGTAACCTCGTGCTCGTACTCGTACTCGGTCTCAGCTTCCAGCTCTAAACAATACAATCACACAAGGCACGAATCAACAAGATGCAATGCGCACACAAAAATGATGGATGCATGACTTATGCACTATGGGAGCAAAATGAGCATGACAATATGCGATCAAGCAAGAAGCTTCAAAACAAGATAACAATAGGATATTATGAATCTACACGGAAAATCAATCAAGTTTCATATAAGACTTGCTGAAAACGGAGCTTCGGGCTAAAAGTTACACACAAAACAATAAACATGCGAAAACTGAAAATTACAGCAACATAGCAACTTCGGAGCACTAGATAAATAAGCTACAGCACTCAAACATCATGGCAAAGAGCATGAACATAAACTAGATATATCCTACAGCAAATAAGTCCATTGGTGCACCCCCAAAGGAGCCACGGATCAATAGCAACAAGCTTGGACATATTGAACTTGACAACAAAATCCTGACAGCAGTAATTTATTGCAACTTTGGAGCAAAAGTTAAAATATGCTACAACCACTCAAATAAGCATGTGAGAGCATGAATGGAAAGCCAACAATATATTCTACAAGGAACCATCAAGAGACACCCCAAAACTAGCATGGATTGTCCTAGAACAACAAGCAAACATGGCATCTGGAAATTACAGATTCCAAACTTAGTGAAATTTCACTAAGTGTTAAAACAACAGTTTCATCATGGCATATTTGAGAGCAAGTTTAAGTCATCTCAAAACTAAACAAGGCAAGTGGTAAGCACCACATCAAAGTACATATGATGGTGATTCCAAAACACCTAAGCATGCATCATGGAGATAAACACAACGATAGCAATGAGCTCAACAAGATGGCATTTCATAACAAGTTAAACAACATCACAGCCACATAGCACTTTGCAACGGAGATAAACATGGCAAGATTAATTCTATCATGCAAGTCTAAGCATTCATCATGTAGAGCATGGCAAGACGAACACGTGGACATGTCATTTGCATCATTCGGATAAACGAGCTAAAAGTTATCACTATGCAAAGATGGCATAAAAACATCACTAACATCAGTTTATAACGGGATGCACTATTGCAACGAATATTTAAGCATCTAGATGATCTCAAACATGCATGGCACAAAGGAATGAATCGTAGTGCTAGTCACCACAAACGTCTGGACATGCCATTTGCGCAAAACGGAGCACAACACAAGAAGTTATCCACGTTAGAAAATGCATTAGCACACAACAATCCAAAGACTTGGAAGGAATTAGGGTTCAACCTCTCAGATCTGGGGAAAAAACAACGGACTCGCGGCGGATCGGGCCGGCGGTGAGGAGATCCGGCTCGGGCGGCTGGGAGGCCCAGGTGGTTGTGGGCCGAAGGAGGGAGGCGCAGCAGACGGGCCCGCGAAGGAGAGGCCTGCGGCGGTCGCCTGGCGGCGCGGCGGAGTGGCGATGGCGGCTGGGCCCTTGGCCGAAGCGGCCTAGTGGGGAAGCTGCGGGCCGGCCCAGCTAGGGCGGTGGAGCGGCGCCCGTCGCGGCTCTGGGCTCTGGTCCGCTCGGCTGACGATGCGGCAGGGGAGGGAGATCGGCCCGGGGCTCTGGGCCTGCTTGCGCCGGATCGTCCGAACGGGCCCTGGCGGCTGAGGCGAAGCGCCCAGGCGAGCGGCAGGATCCGCTGGATCAGATCGACGCGGAGGAAGCCCAGGCGGGGCGATGCGAGGAGGCGTTGACCTTCGATCTGGATCGATCGAGGCGCTGGAATCCTCTCGATCCAGCGAGCTGGCGGCGGCGTTCGATGGATCTAGTGGTGGCCTTCGAGGCCGGTGGTAGGAGGCGCCTGGGAGCCGGCCGGCAGCGGGGAAAACGGATCGGAGGCGGCCAGTGAGAGGATGAGGTGGAGGGGAGGTGTGATGAGGATTCCGGCGAGGTGGAGGAACTCCGGCAAAATTCCGGCGAGACTCCGGCGAGGTTGCTGGAGGTGGAAGAGAAGTGGCTACGGGAGCTAGGGTTTCCTTGTTTTGGGGCAAAAATTGGGGGAAGTGGACAAATATATATAGGCACAAAGAGCTAGGGTTGTCCAAATGAGGTGTGGTTTTCGGCCACACAATCAGAATTGGATGGCCTAGATGATAGAAGTGGCTAGGAGTGGTTTGGTGGGCTGTTGGAGGGGTCTCTTGGGCCTCAAAGTGGACGCACATTGAGCCCACGAGAATAACAGTTGGGGTAGCAAACGGACTCAAAACGCGACGAGATTTGACAGGCGGGTTACACACACCAAAACAACAACACACGACAAGCCTCATGCCAAACCGGTAACGTTACACGGCCAAACACCAAAGTAGACCTACGGGACGCCACGGACACGTGAGGGAGCTCCGGAACGCGAAACGGACAACAGGAAGGAACGCGTGGAACCGGATGCAAACGACAACACAAATGCAATGCGATGCACATGACTACATGATATGCATTAATGCCACACACGCAACGCGACAAAACGGCGAAACCCGAAAGACAAAGAACCCGAAATGGAATAGATGAAGCCGGAGATATATTATATGCCCAAAAGGGAAAGTATTACATCCGGGGCATTACACCCGATCCAATCGGGATCAGGGACGAACACGACGAGCGTTGTCTCGTGCCGCTCGTGAGCCGCACAGCCTCCCCGGTGGGCCACCGGTCCGCTCGACCGCAGGGGCCCAGGCCACGCCTGCGGCCCAGGCGCTCGGCCGCGAGGCGAGCCGCATCCGCATGGGCCAGGCCTGCCAGCGGCCCGACGCTCTCCCTCGGCCTCGTGGGCCCAAGCTGGCCCGACGCTCCCAAGCCAGCCTGCCTCTCCCTCCTTTCCAGATCTGGGCCAGGCCCATGGTGAGGGCCCCTATTCCCCGCGTGTGCGCTGTTTAGCCTCTTCTCGCTCACTCTGTTTCTATCAAATGGCTAAGTCCTTTTTTCTGTCAGTTTAATGTTGCATCTTTGACTGCTTGTAATTAATTGTGTGCTTGTCAAAATTGAGTGAATAATATGTCAAAATGATCGTGGTGATATTCTCTACACTTTGTTCCATTGTTCCATGCTCATTTGAGTTCATCTAGATGCTCTAATATCTGTTGCAAGATTGCTACTTGTTATAAACTGCTGCTACTTGTTATTTTCATGCCATGTTTGAGATGTGATAACTTGGTGCATGTTTATCCAAATGATGCAAATGATATGTCAAAATGTTCATCATGAGATGCTCTACATGTTGGTTGCTATAGCATGCATGTTAGAGTTCATATTGCCATGTTTATCTCTGTTGCAAAATTGCATGTGGCTGTTAGGTTTTGTAACTTGTTACGAGATGCCTTGTTGAGGAGCTCATTGCTATTGTTGTGTTTGTCCCCTTGTCACATGCCCATATGTTTTAGAATCTCCATGATGTGGTCTTTGAGGTGGTGCATTTAAATTTCCATGATATGCCTTGTGTTGACTTAAACATGCTTGTAAACATGCCATGTTGTTATTGCTGTTTTAACACTTCGTGAAATTTCACGAAGTCTGGAATCTATCATATCCTGATGCTATGTTTGCTTGATGTCCTAGGAAAATCCATGTTAGTTTTGGGGTGGCCATTGATCATTCCTTGTTGTATATGTCTATCCATTCATGCCTTCACTTGCTCTTTTGGGTTGCTGTAGCTTATTTAATTCTTGCTCCCAAGTTGCTATAAAATATTGCTGTTAGGTTTTTGTTGTCATGATCAAAATGTTGTAGCTTGTTGCTATTGATCCATGCCTCCTATGGAGATGCTCCAATGGAGTTGTTTGCTGTCGGATATTTCTACTTCATGTCCATGCTTCTTGTCAACATGTTTGAGTGCTGTAGCATATATTTACCTTGCTCCAAAGTTGCTATGTGGCTGTTAATTACAGCTTTGCATTGTTTATTGTTTCATGTGTATCTTTTAGCCCGTTGCTCCGTTTGGAGTGTTCCTTATATGAAACTTGTGAGATTTTGCATGTAGATTCATAATATAATCTTGTTTTCATGTTTGGAGTATGTTTGCTTGATGTTTGGGTGCATCTTGCACCGTTGCCATGCTTAACTTGTTTCGCTCATATCTTCTAGGCCGTAGCTCTGAATTAAACAAACTTTATATGAATCTTGACTAGAATTTCGTGTAGATCATGATGGTGCATGTTAAATTGCTGTTTAACAACTTGAACTTAAGGTTTGTGCAGATCTGGACTAATTTCAAACTATGCATATGAGGACTTTCCGGATTTGTCTTAAGTAGCTTCCGGCCTCATTTAAACTGATGTTCTTATGTTGCTTCTCTGTGCTTCCTACCTTGTCATGTTTTGCATCCTATATGGATTTGTCTTGCATCCTACTTGCTTGAGCTTATTGTCTTGTTCTTGAGTTGTTCTGGTGTGCTTCCTATGTTGTCATATAATGCATACTAAGTGCAATTGTTGTGCTTCCTGTATAGACTTGTCATGCATCCTACCTTGCCATGTATTGCATCATATATGTTCTTGTGTTGTTTTCTGTGCTTCCTACCTTGCCATATTTTGCTTCCTGTATAGAATTGTCAAGCATCATACCTTGCCATGTATTGCATCATATATAAACTTGTGTTGTTTTGCTGTGCTTCCTACCTTGCCATGTATTGCATCATATTGACTTGTGTTGTTTTTCTGTGCTTCCTACCTTGCCATGTTTTGCTTCCTGTGTAGACTTGCTGTGCATCATAAGTAGACTTGTTTTGCATCATACTTGGTTGAGCATATTGAGATGTTCTTGTGTAGTGTGTTTACCGTATTGCTTGCTTCTTCTCGTTAGTGCTTGTTCCGTTGCGTTCGTGAGGATTCGTTCGTATTCCCGTGGTTCTTATTCAAGGCTTCTTCTTCGTCTTCTTCATGGATCCGTTCTTCTTCCTTGCGGGATCTCAGGCAAGATGACCATACCCTTGGATACCTTACTATCATTGCCTTTGCTTAGTTGTCTCGATGCTATCGTTACATGTCGCGCTACCCATCATTATTGTCGGCCCCTCTCCTTGTTTCCATGAAACCTCTATCCTTTGAAACCTTCCTAGCAAAACCATTGTTTGGCTATGTTACCCGCTTGCTCAGCCCCTCTTATAGCGTTGTTAGTTGCACGTGAAGATGAAGATCGTTCCAGGAGGGAACTTGTTGTTGGAATATCACAATATTTATTATGATTATTAACACACCTATATACTGGGCATGGGTGGAAGGCTTGGCCTTTTGCTCGATGTTTTCTTCCACTCATGCCACCTTAGGCGCCGATAAACCGGCATTATGTTCCTTGATTTTGCGTTCCTTACATGATGGGTATATGGGGACCCCTTGGCAGTTCGTCTTTGATTAAAACTCCTCCAGCAAGGCCCAACATTGGATTTAATTTGCTTATAATAACAACTTAATTAATTAATTAATTGCATAGGGGGTCATGTCCCCGGGTTCTTAATTCTACATAACAGGGGGGGCCAGTGCTGATGGTGTTGGTCCCAAATGAGTGGACTGCGGGAACCACCACGGGGAAACTCGAGGATTGGCTCCTGTAGGATGTCCCATCCGGTCGTGGCCTGAGACGAGATACGCGCGGCTACTATCAGGGTGTCGGCACACCGGGAGGTCTTGCTGGACTTGTTTTACCGTTGTCGAAATGTCTTGTGCACCGGGATGCCGAGCCTTATCGGATTTCCCTAAGATAAGGGTGATGATATTATATTTATCACTTCAGCTGATCGTGAGAGCTTGTGATGCGCTAAGTTGTGACACCCCTGCAGGGTTATGATCTTTCGAAAGCCGTGCCCGCGGTTATGTGGCAGATTGGAATTTGTTAATGTCCGGTTGTAGAAAACTTGACAGAGGATCCGAAGTAAAACACACAACTGTGTGAGTAACCGTCACTGTCTCTTTTCACTTTGAGAAGAGAACACGGTGGGGTTATGTTTGACTCTTAAGTAGTTCAGGATCTTTAGCGATCACTACTAGTTGCGGCCGTTTGCGTAGATGCTCATCTTATTCTTGTAGTCGTAAGTTAGCCACCATATATATTGCTTAGTCGCTGCTGCAACCTCACCACTTTACCTCTGCCTACCTATCAAGCCTTGATATTCTTGTTACCCATGGTTATGGGATTGCTGAGTCCTCGTGGCTCACGATACTACAACAACAGTTGCAGGTGCAGGTTTCCGATG
Organism: Secale cereale; assembly: GCA_902687465.1. Classification (NCBI taxonomy): domain Eukaryota; kingdom Viridiplantae; phylum Streptophyta; class Magnoliopsida; order Poales; family Poaceae; genus Secale; species Secale cereale. Next base: position 340,496,385 of record LR738711.1, on the reverse strand, counting down.
TCTTGACGTGAGAGCGTTGTTCTTTTGTTGGAGTTCTTCTTCTTCAGTCTTGGGTTAGGTTCCGGGTCGGCAGCGTGGGATAGCAGATGGATGTCTTTGTGTTTTTCATGTTTGTATCCGTAGTCGGATACTTTGTATTGAGGTTGTTTTATTCATGTGACTTGTATGTATTGTTGTATCCCCCATGTATGTATGTAATGGTACGATGTAATGATATCCATCTTGCTAAGCGCCCGAAATGCGGTTGTGCCCCAATCACGTAAGTGTCACGTGATCGGGATAGAATCGCATCTTGGGCCTGACAAGTTGGTATCAGGGCCTCGACCGACCATAGGAGCCCCCTTGATTGATCGTAGAATGGCCGTTGTTGAGTCTAGCAGAAAAACTTTTTCGGAGTCTAGTTACATCGGAGAGTAGGAATTCTTTTTATTCCCCTGCCCCTTCGTCGCTCTGGTGAGGAATCTCGACGTAGGTGTTTTGAATTACCCCTCTTCCCCTTAATTTTTTTTTAGGATCACGTGGTTAGTTTTCGTTCGTCGCGTTGTTAGTTCTTTCATCTGGTGCATCTCTCGTCAAGTGGATTCAACCCTCTTCTTCTTGCAAGTTCAACCCTCAATTCTTTTCAACCGACGGTGTTTGCCCCGTCCGATGTGGTCTTTTCTTTTCCCACCCACCTACCCTTTTGCTTCTCAGAGCCGGAGTCCTTAATCGAGTATCCATCCTACTCGTGTGAATCCTTTGCATTCTTTCCTCAGTTATTTTTCAACCGGTGAATTCTCGTCTAGCTCGTCATCATTCTTCTGTTTTCTTCTCCGATGAGTTCTTCTCTCGTTTGATATTCTTCACCTCTTCTTTTTTCTGGTGGATTCAATTCAAGTATTCGGTGTTGTTCATATTCTTTTTCCTCGGCTCAATTGCTTCACCTTGTTCGTTTGTCTCTCGCCATTTTTTTATTCCGGAGTTCCGAAACATCTCTGGAGATTCGTTTGTGTTCCAATTAATTCGAGGTTGTCACCTCATTTGAGTCTTTCAATCGTTCCGATGCACTATCTCCTTTTTGATCCTTTCCAACGGTGTTTTCCCTTCGGTGGGCTCATAACCCACAGGTTTTCTTCCCAGGATCTTACCTGACTCTTCTAATTCCCGGAGTGTTCTCATATTCTTTTCAAGTGTGAGGTAAGTATGGATTCCATCAGTCATATGCCTTCTCCAAGTTTGTTTACAAATTCTTTTCATGTTTGGTTCAACCTTTACTCTTTTAATTCTTCCGGAGTGTCTCAATAATATTGGTTGTGTTCCTTGTCGTCATTTGGAGACCGAAGAAGCGTTTTCCCCTGAGTCTTGTCCGTTCTCTCGGATATTCGTGCTTCTAGCTTAATGCTATCCTCTCGAATTATTCTGGTTGTCATAAATTCTTTTCCATACCCATCCGGAGTATTTTCATGAATTCTTTTTCATTGTGTTCCTCCAAAGTCCATCATTTCAGAAGATTTCTTCATTCTCAGTTTTCAGCTTCGTCCTCCAAATATTCTTCTTTGTTGCCTCTTCGTTCGTCTCACATTCTTCCGGTGCTTTGTTCAAGTATTCTTTAACCAGTTCACAATCTCTTTGTTCTCGTCATTCAAATTGTCCTCAAGTGCTTTATTCTTCCCGGAGATTCATTCTCTTGTATTCACTCAATTTCATTCCTTACGGTGGTCATTCTCTTTCTTCACTCAATTTAATCCTTACGGTGGTTCACTCAACAGTTCTTTTTCCGTTGCTATCATATCAATTCATTCGTTCATCCCAATCCTACTGGTGTTTCATGAAGATTTTGTCGCAAGTTCGCGATATATTCTTCTTTAAATCAATTTCATTGTGAATAAGTGATGTGCAAATCCATTGCTTCTCATCAATTTAATTAATGGAGGATAAGCATCACATAATTCCTATTCTTTTCATCAAGTGGATTTATTCCTTCCTTGAGAGTTTATTCTTGATGAATAAATTCTACTCCCAGTGCTTTCATCTTTTCATTCCGGAGTTCAAGTTTTTCTCGTCTATCTCGTCGGACCCCGTCAAATCATCGCAAGGCTCTAAACTTATTCTTTTCATCTGTCATTTCTATTTTCATCATCCTTTCGTTACCGGAGTTCTTCGTGGAGGTTCATCGCAATTCAAATCATTCGTCAATCGTTCATCTAATTCTTTCGGATCAAGCTCAAGCATTATTCTTTTGCATCTCGAAGTGCAAATAATTCTCCCTATTCTTTTGAAGTGGAGTTTTGCATTTCTTCCTTCACCTCATCTCTTCAATCTTTCGTTCTAGCGGTAATTCACCTAAAGTTTTGAGATGTTTACATAAGTCCACAACAAGCTCATTCTTTTGTTGTTGATTTTATCAACAACTCCATTCAAGTCCTTCTTTGAGGATGCTCTTTTAAATTCATTCGTGATGGAAGTTGTCATCTTCTTCTCCATTCTTTTAATTCCGTTCTTTCAATTCTTCCGGAGGCATTGTCTTGTTCATTTTGTCATGTTTTTATTCAATCTCCTCAGGTTCTTGTCCTATTCCATTCATGTTCAACCGGTGTGCTATTTCATTCCATTTTCAGCCGAAGTGCTGCCCGAATTCCTTCGTGCAGATTCCTTTTTCTATCTCTTTTAACCGGAGTGGTTTCAAATTCATTCTTGTTTCGTCAGCTCTTGTTTCGTGCCTTTCAACCTCCTTGATTCTCGTTGTATCCCTTGTTCCTCTTGTCTAACGAAGCCTTTGCAACTTCGTTCATCTTTGTTCTATCCTTTCTTTCGAGTGGCTCATCCTCTCAACGTTCTTTGGTTTCACTCATTTGTAATCGAAGAACCTTGTTCTTCCTTTTCCTTCCCGTCTCGTTCCTAAGATCTCGGGACGATATCTCTTGTTAGTAGGGGAGTGTTGTGACACCCCAAGACCGGTGCGCCAGGTGTCAGCCAGTTTTCGTTGTCAGTGCCATGTCATCCGCTTGCATGTTGCATCTTGCCATGTCATCATGTGTGTTGCATCAGCATGTTTTCAAAACTTGCATCCGTCCGAGTTCCCTCGTCCTTTCCGTTGTCCGTTCTGAGCCCACACACACTCGCACGCGCCCGCGGTGCCTCCGAATATTTATTTTGTGAGTGGCCAAAAAACGTTCTCGGAATGGGTTGAAACTTGGCGTGTGGTCTTATTATAGTGTAGACAGGCCGCCTGCCAAATTTCATCGCATTCGGAGCTCGTTTGATAGCCCAACGGATATATATAGCGGCGCTAGTCGCCTATTTAATCGTCGGACGTTTTCGGTCTCCGAAAACCCCCGCGGGCCTCTCTCCTTCTCCTCTCACCTCTGCCCAACGACTCTACACAGCCCACCTAGGCCTTTCTAACTTCCCCTTCGCTTCGTTGCCGTTGGATCGCGATCCAATGGCTCCGGAACGGTCTAAAACCCCCTCTCCTAGCTTTGTTTTGCTATATATGGATCCCCTAGCCTTCCAAATTAGGGAAACCCTAGCCTCCTCGAAATCCGTGCCGCCGCCAGCCTCCTCCCACCTCCACAGCCGCCACCTTCCTCCTCCCACCGCGCGGGCCCGCGGAAGCCCATCTCCGGCCCACCCGAGCCGCGCCGGGCCCGAGCTGCCCAAGCCGGCGCCAACCACTTCTCCAGCGCCGACCCCGCCGCCCGGATGCCACGCCGCCAGTGCTCTAGACCGCACCGCCTTGGACCTCACCTCGACGGCCACCGGAGTCGCCGCCGGCGACCCCAGGTGCTGCCACCGCCGCCATGGAAGCTCCTCCCCGCCGCCGAGCCTCCTCTAGGCCGATCTCCCTGGCCGCCACGCCTTGACGCCGTCGGCCCCGGATCCGGTCGCCCGACCTCATCCGTGGCCTCCAACGCGCCCCTCCGTCCTCGCCGCTCCTTCCCTCGTCGGCGACGAGCCGCCGTCGCGGCTGTCTCGCCCGATCCAATCGGGATCAGGGACGAGCACGACGAGCGCTGGCTGGTGCCGCTCGTGGGCCGCGCAGCCTCCCCGGTGGGCCACCGGTCCGCTCGACTGCAGGGCCCAGGCCATGCCCGCGGCCCAACCGCTCGGCCGCGAGGCAACCCGCATCCGCATGGGCCAGGCCTGCCAGCCGGCCCGACGCTCTCCCTCGGCCTCGTGGGCCCAAGCTGGCCCGACGCTCCCAGGCCGGCCTGCCTCTCCCTCCTCTCCATATCTGGGCCAGGCCCATGGTGAGGGCCCCTATTCCCCGCGTGTGCGCTGTTTAGCCTCTTCTCGCTCACTCTGTTTCTGTCAAATGGTTAAGTCCTTTTTTCTGTCAGTTTAATGTTGCATCTTTGACTGCTTGTAATTAATTGTGTGATTGTCCAAATTGAGTGAATAATATGTCAAAATGATCGTGGTGATATGCTCTACACTTTGTTCAATTGTGCCATGCTCATTTGAGTTCATCTAGATGCTCTAATATCTGTTGCAAGAGTGCTACTTGTTATAAACTGCTGCTACTTGTTATTTTCATGCCATGTTTGAGATGTGATAACTTGGTGCATGTTTATCCAAATGACGCAAATGATATGTCAAAATGTTCATCATGAGATGCTCTAAATGTTGGTTGCTATAGCATGCATGTTAGAGTTCATATTGCCATGTTTATCTCGGTTGCAAAAGTGCATGTGGCTGTTAGGTTTTGTAACTTGTTACGAGATGCCTAGTTGAGGAGCTCATTGCTATCGTTGTGTTTGTCCCCTTGTCACATGCCCATATGTTTTAGAATCTCCATGATGTGGTCTTTGAGGTGGTGCATTTAAATTTCCATGATATGCCTTGTGTTGACTTAAACATGCTTGTAAACATGCCATGTTGTTATTGCTGTTTTAACATTTCGTGAAATTTCACGAAGTCTGGAATCTGTCATATCATGATGCTATGTTTGCTTGATGTCCTAGGAAAATCCATGTTAGTTTTGGGGTGGCCATTGATCATTCCTTGTTGTATATGTTGTTGTCTATCCATTCATGCCTTCACTTGCTCTTTTGGGTTGCTGTAGCTTATTTAATTCTTGCTCCCAAGTTGCTATAAAATATTGCTGTTAGGTTTTTGTTGTCATGATCAAAAAGTTGTAGCTTGTTGCTATTGATCCATGCCTCCTATGGAGTAGCTTCTGGCCTCATTTAAACTGGTGTTCTTATGTTGCTTCTCTGTGCTTCCTACCTTGTCATGTTTTGCATCCTATATGGATCTGTCTTGCATCCTACTTGCTTGAGCTTATTGTCTTGTTCTTGAGTTGTTCTGGTGTGCTTCCTATGTTGTCATATAATGCATACTAAGTGCAATTGTTGTGCTTCCTGTATAGACTTGTCATGCATCCTACCTTGCCATGTATTGCATCATATATGTTCTTGTGTTGTTTTCTGTGCTTCCTACCTTGCCATATTTTGCTTCCTGTATAGAATTGTCAAGAATCATACCTTGCCATGTATTGCATCATATATAAACTTGTGTTGTTTTGCTGTGCTTCCTACCTTGCCATGTATTGCATCATATTGACTTGTGTTGTTTTTCTATGCTTCCTACCTTGCCATGTTTTGCTTCCTGTGTAGACTTGCTGTGCATCATAAGTAGACTTGTTTTGCATCATACTTGGTTGAGCATATTGAGATGTTCTTGTGTAGTGTGTTTACCGTATTGCTTGCTTCTTCTCGTTAGTGCTTGTTCCGTTGCGTTCGTGAGGATTCGTTCGTTTTCCCGTGGTTCTTCTTCAAGGCTTCTTCTTCGTCTTCTTCATGGATCCGTTCTTCTTCCTTGCGGGATCTCAGGCAAGATGACCATACCCTTGGATACCTTACTATCATTGCCTTTGCTTAGTTGTCTCGATGCTATCGTTACATGTCGCGCTACCCATCATTATTGTCGGCCCCTCTCCTTGTTGCCATGAAACCTCTATCCTTTGAAACCTTCCTAGCAAAACCATTGTTTGGCTATGTTACCCGCTTGCTCAGCCCCTCTTATAGCGTTGTTAGTTGCAAGTGAAGATGAAGATCGTTCCAGGAGGGAACTTGTTGTTGGAATATCACAATATTTATTATGATTATTAACACACCTATATACTGGGCATGGGTGGAAGGCTTGGCCTTTTGCTCAGTGTTTTCTTCCACTCATGCCACCTTAGGCGCCGATAAACCGGCATTATGTTCCTTGATTTTGCGTTCCTTACACGATGGGTATATGGGGACCCCTTGACAGTTCGTCTTTGATTAAAACTCCTCCAGCAAGGCCCAACATTGGATTTAATTTGCTTATAATAACAACTTAATTAATTAATTAATTGCATAGGGGGTCATGTCCCCGGGTTCTTAATTCTACATAACAGGGGGGGCCAGTGCTGATGGTGTTGGTCCCAAATGAGTGGACTGCGGGAACCACCACGGGGAAACTCGAGGATTGGCTCCTGTAGGATGTCCCATCCGGTCGTGGCCTGAGACGAGATTCGCGGGGCTACTATCAGGGTGTCGACATGCCGGGAGGTCTTGCTGGACTTGTTTTACCGTTGTCGAAATGTCTTTTGCACCGGGATGCCGAGCCTTATCGGATTTCCCTAAGATAAGGGGTGATGATATTATATTTATCACTTCAGCTGATCGTGAGAGCTTGTGATGGGCTAAGTTGTGACACCCCTGCAGGGTTACGATCTTTCGAAAGTCGTGCCCGCGGTTATGTGGCAGATTGGAATTTGTTAATGTCCGGCTGTAGAAAACTTGACAGAGGATCCGAAGTAAAACACACAACTGTGTGAGTAACCGTCACTGTCTCTTTTCACTTTGAGAAGAGAACACGGTGGGGTTATGTTTGACTCTTAAGTAGTTCAGGATCTTTAGCGATCACTACTAGTTGCGGCCGTTTGCGTAGATGCTCATCTTATTCTTGTAGTCGTAAGTTAGCCACCATATATATTGCTTAGTCGCTGCTGCAACCTCACCACTTTACCTCTGCCTACCTATTAAGCCTTGATAGTCTTGTTACCCATGGTTATGGGATTGCTGAGTCCTCGTGGCTCACGATACTACAACAACAGTTGCAGGTCCAGGTTTCCGATGTCTTGTCGTGAGAGCGTTGTTCTTTTGTTGGAGTTCTTCTTCTTCAGTCTTGGGTTAGGTTCCGGGTCGGCAGCCTGGGATAGCAGATGGATGTCTTTGTGTTTTTCATGTTTGTATCCGTAGTCGGATACTTTGTATTGAGGTTGTTGTATTCATGTGACTTGTATGTATTATTGTATCCCCCATGTATGTATGTAATGGTACGATGTAATGATATCCATCTTGCTAAGCGCCTGAAATGCGGTTGTGCCCCAATCACGTAAGTGTCACATGATCGAGATAGAATCGCATCCTGGGCCTGACAATCACGGCCCCGGCCTGATTGCTTGAATGGCACCTACGAAATATCCTCATGCCTCCAAATCCCCACCGCCAGGAGCTGATGTCGGTCCATGGCGTGATGTCTGCTGTGCGTGTTAACACATAGGAACACCTCGCCTCCGTCGCCGCAACGAACATGGTGCAGACTCTGGCCCAGATGAAGTCCCCTAGCGACTACCCCCCAGGACTTAACATGTAAGATCTGACCAGCTAAATCTTACAAATACCACTTGCAACGGCTATGATTTGTACGGCTATGATCTGACCAGCATGTTGGTGATTTGTTTATTTCAGTACTGCACACTTTGTGATGTTCAAATATTATTGTGTATAGCTCTATTCCACCAATACCAGCAACAAACTTACAATACATGACTCAGGATATCACCAGAGATGCTGCGAATTTACTATTTTTAGTGGATGCTAACCATGTTGTATTTAACATTCATGTCCATGTACTTGCGTAGGGTCATAACGGACAATGCTGTTGTTTGTTGTCGAGGTTAGCTGCATCCCATGTCTTACAGTATTTCACATCATTTGTGCAATTTCAGTTTAACTTCTACCATTTACTGGTTGCCTGTAGGTACACATGTTAGTGGCACTAATCCACGCTTCGACCCAGAGGAACAACTCGCCCCCACTATCGTTGAATTAGGGCGGGCTCTGGCCTCGATGAAGTGCCCCAGCAACTACCTCTCAGGACATACCAAGTATGTACTCACCAGTTCAATCTTACCAATACCAGTTGCAATTAATGACTATGTTCTATACGTTCGATGTATTAAGCATGTTCTAGTAAACATGCCTAACACGTTTTTTGCTACTTTTCCTACCTTTTTATAGACAGCTGGGCCATTCTCTGCTCTCGCAGCACCTGCCTTGCGATGTTTAAGTATGCCAATTGCATTTTTATCTGTACCGGTTTCAATGTCTATTAAGCCTGTTGCAATTACTAGTTGAATCCATTTTTAAACACTTGTATTTCAATGGCTACAAACTTACAAAACATGACTTAGGATGCTGTTAACCCTATTGCAATTAACAGTTGTATCGATTTTTTAATCTGTCCATTTGCTACCATGCTACTCTCCGCAATGAAGATATACTAGAGATGTTGCCCATTTGCTATTTTTGGTGGATGCTAACCATGTTCTATTTAACATGCCTGTCCGTGTACTTACGCAGGATCATAATGGCCGATGATGTTGTTTGTCGTCTAGGTTAGTTGCATCCCATGTCTTACAATATTTCAAACCATTTATGCAATTGTAGTTTAACTTCTACCATTTACTGGTTGGCTATAGGTACACATGTCAGTGGCCCTGATCCACACTTCAACCTAGAGGAACATCTCGCCTCCGCCGCCTCGGACTTTGGGCGGGCTCTGGCCAAGATGAAGTGCCCCAGCAACTACGTCTCAGGACTTAACAAGTATGTACGGACCAGTTCAATCTTACCAATACATGTTGTAATTAATGGCTATGTTTTGTACGGTCGATGTATTAAGCATGTTGTAGTAAACAGGCCTAACAAGTTTTAGCTATTTTGCCTACCTTTTTATAGACAACTAGGCCATTATCTGCTATGGCAGCACCTGTCCTATGATGTTTAAATCTGCAATTGCATTTTTATCAGTACCGGTTTCAATGGTCATTAAGCATGTTGCAATTAACAGGTGTATCCATTATTAAAGAGTTGTATTTCAATGGCTACAAACTTACAAAACATGAATTGGGATGTTGGTAAGCCTGTTGCAATTAACATTTGTATCCATTTTTTAATCCTCCCCTTTGCTACCGTGTTACTCTTTCGTAATAAAGATATCACTACAGATGCTGTCGTTTTATTACCATTTGCTATTTTTGGTGGATGTTAACCCTTTTGTAGTTAACATTGGCTTTCCATGTACTTACATGGGGCTACAATGGGCGATGTTGTTGTTTGCCATCGAGGTTAGCTGCATCCCATGTCTTATACACCATCTATTCCTAAATATAAGTATTTTTGGAGATTCCGATATAGACTATATGAGGAGCAAAATGAGTGAATCAAAATTAAAATCTAAACTATATCTATAATTCTTTATACACCCGTATGTAATTCATATTGAAATCTCAAAAAAAATACTTGTACTTAGGAACATAGGTAGTTGTATTTTAGATCATTTGTGCAATCTCAGTTTAGCTTCTAACATTTATTGGTTGCTTGTAGGTACATATATGAGTGGTACTAATCCATGATTCGATCCCTTTTGCGTATGGGGCAATGAGATATTCATGAACAAGCGTCAAGTGAGGAAACTAAGAAAGATTGTTAAGCGAAAGAAACGGGTGATTGTAATTCAGTTGTTTATTTAAACTTTGTCAAAGACAAAGTGAACTTTAGGATGGTAAGTAATGTGTTGCCTTTTCCCCTGCCCACAACAAGTTACTCTATTAGACCTCAGTATCTAATATTTTTCTCTTTTCAGTGGTTTCCAAAGCTATTTACTAATGATTACCTTGCAAACTACATGACCGGAGTGGAGGCAACTAAGGTTAAATTATATAATTCATGCTACCATGATAATGCTCTAGAAGTATTCCTGAAGGCGGTGAAGGATGGGCGAGCGATCGTCATAAGGGGTTTGACAAAAGTGGTTCATGCATATGGCATGTAGGAAGGCACATTATGGGTATTCCGCTTCTTCAACACCGTCGGCAGTCAAAATGATTTACACTAGTCTCTTCACCTTTACCGCCTTTAAATATTTTGGTTCATCATAGCTAATTCCTGCATAATCCTGTAATTAGTGAACATATTGTACTGGCAATTTTATTTATGGATTCGCTGTTGAACCATTGTGCTGAGAATTTGAATTGCACGTTTCATATTTCAAAATTTCCAAATCGAATAATAAATTACAGGGAAAAATAAAAAGAGAACATACGGTCATGGAACTTTGCCAACGGTTCTAGCAGTAAAAGCGCTTGTGAAGGATATCCCAATGCCACATTGTTTTCTACATCAAATCATGTGTGATGTAGTTCATAAAAGCAAACAGTTAACCAAGGCAGAGGGTGTGTGATAGTTACACCTTTCACACACAAGCATATACGTAAAACTGTGTAGGATGTACATACGAACGGAAACATTTTCCCTTGATTTACTGTGCGAGATGTACATAAGAACGAAAACGTATTCCTTTGATTGACTGTGTGTGATATACGTACCTATGGAATTATTTTTCTAGGATTCACCGTGTGGGATGTACATGCCTACGGAAATGTTTTTCTGGGATTCACCATGTGGGATGTACATACCTACCGAAATGATTGGGTTTCGATGCCTCGCCCGATCACGCACGAGCTCATTTGGTGTCCCAGGAGGGCCTATCCCCGATGATTTTTGGGTCTTCTGGGAAGGACCCCCCTATCGCCCACACTCACTTGGCGACGGTACCAAATGCCGTCGCGGAAAGGGGTTAAAAACCGTTTGTATAGCACCGACGCGTACTAGTGTTAGCCAGTGCTACAAGACCTGACATATCTTTTGATGTTAGCAACCTGAGCCAATTTTTTTCCAAACCGGGAGATGATCATTGGAAGGCTCTAGAAATATTTAGGCGTTATTTGAAAGGCACTGCGAATTATGAAATTCACTACACCGGGCACCCAAAGGTGCTTGAAGGGTATAGTGACTAAAACTGGATGTCAGAAGGTGATGAGATAAAGGCCACGAGCGGGTTTGTATTCACTCATGGAGGTGGCGCTGTTTTTTGGAAGTCTTGCAAGCAGACCATGTTAACAATGCCAATAATGGAAGCAGAGCTCACAGCACTAGATACATCGACGGTCGAAGCGGATTGGCTTCGTCGGCTCTTGAATGGCTGGCCCGTAATTGAGATTCTTGTACCGGGTATCCTTATGAACTACGACAATCAAATTTTCATCATGAAAGTGAGCAGCTCAAAGGATAACATGAAGTCATCAAGACACGTTCACAGAAGGTTAAAATCTGTCAAGAAAACTCCCAAGTTATTGCATTGGACTATATCCAAACGTCAAAAAATCTGGCAGATCCTTTTACTAAGGGTCTATCACAAAATATGATAGATAATGCTTTGAGGGAGATGGTATGAGACCCACTGTATGAGTTGTTCCTAGTGGTAACCATGTCTATGTGATTGGAGATCCCGTGAATTAGATGTGGAAGACAAGTTGTTGGTCAACTCAGAGGAGAGTATCCTTACTTTTAACAATACCACTCAATGAAGATGCAATACTCTCCTAAATCTGCATGACAGGTTGATGTATACCTTAATGTGTTCTAACTGGCTCATTTAAGCAAAAATCTTGTCCTGCAGAACATCTTTTGAAGAACACACCCATTTGACTCTGATTGTCAAACGTCGCAATCTATGAGAGTAGGGATCTCTCTAGTAAACTCATGAAAGGTCAAAGAGTATGACGCATAAGCTCCACCACAGGGAAGACCCACGGTATCCTAGTATCGGTCAAGGCTTTTTGTGAAGCTAGAATCGCAGAAAACTTGCAGTTCAAGTCCCAGTCCACTGTTCAAGTTGCTTACTAGCTAGTGTAGCATAGAGTTCTAGGTGGAAGTTCAACTTAACAGTCTCCACTGCAGTACGGGTATACAAAAAAGTGTTTTGGAACCAAAGGAAATTCTTGTGTGCCTCTGGGATTTTGTGGGGGATTGCTGGAATTTTGTCTATTCTGGGACAGCCCAAAACTATTTCAGAAATTCCTAATAAATCCTAGTGGCCCACTTAACCCATTCGTGCAATGCAAGGTGTACTAATAAAGTTTAGTCCCACATTGCTAGTTTAGTGGGAGTTGGACCTCCTTATAAGGGTGGTTCTTTCCCCACTTGTATGAGCATGAGAACAAGAGGGACATCCACGCGCGCTCCGTCTCCACCGCCCGCCTCACGATGCCATCCTTCCTCTTGAGCTTGCGTTGGTTTTTCCCTCGAAGAGGAAAGGGTGATGCAGCAAAGTAGAGTAAGTATTTCCCTCAGTTTGAGAACAAAGGTATCAATCCAGTAGGAGATGACGCAAAAATCGCCAAATACCTGCACAAAAAATCAAAGAACTTGCACCCAATGCTATAAAGGGGTTGTCAATACCTTCATGGTTATCTGCAAAAGTGAGATCTGATAGAGATAGATAAACTATAAAGTAAATATCTTTGGGTTTTTGGTTTATAGATTGGAAAGTAAAAGATTGCAAAATAGTAGATATGAAACTAATAAGATGTAAATTAGACCCAGGGGCCATAGGTTTCACTAGAGACTTCTCTCATAATAGCAAATATTACGGTGGGTGAACAAATTACTGCCAGGCAATTGATCGAAAAGCGCAAAGTTATGACGATATCTAAGGCAATGATCATGAATATAGGCATCACGTCCGTGTCAAGTAGACCAACTCCTACCTTCATCTACTACTATTACTCCACACATCTACCGAAACTATTCGGCATCTATAGTATTAAGTTTATAAGAATAGAGTAACACATTAAGTAAGATGACATGATGTAGCAGAACTAATTCAAGCAATAAGATGAAAACCCCATCTTGTTATCCTCGATGAAAATAATACAATACGTGTCATGTCCCCTACTGTCACTGGGATTGAGTACCGCAAGATTGAACCCAAAGAAAAGCACTTCTCCCGTTGCATGAAAAACAAATCTAGTTGGCCAAACCAAACTGATTGGTCGAAGATAATTACTCAAATGGATTAAATGGCCCACTCAAAAGAAACACCATTGGAATGATTACTTGAAAGAGAGATTGCATCAGTTGAATTAAATGGCTTGAATGAGATAACAACCTCAAAATAGCTTGAATGGATTAAGAATGGTAACACAAATCTTCCGAGATATCTTGAACACTCCGGAGAAGAATTAGAGAGAGTTGAATAAACAAGAGAGACTTTGACAAGAATTCCAACATGGGAAAACATGTGAAATAAGAAGAAGAGATATGATCATCACCGAAGTTTGGATTTAGTCCACCGGAGAAGAAACTTGAATGGACAATGATAAACTTGTAGCTTCCTTAGAATCTTCATGAGAATCACTGGATTAAACATTGAAGGAAAACGAAGGAAGGGACTTCACATGAATCAAATGGATACTTAACTTGAGATTTCACACTCCGAGAAGAAGAAGGGTGGGAGGGAGGGCAAAACAAAGACAACTTGAGATGAATGAAACGGACAATCCTCATGCTTCTCAATGGCGTCCGTATGGGATAACTTGAAGAGAAGGCATATCGGTTGGAAAAGAATTTACATGACAATCTCGATTGATCGAGAAGGACTAGCACCCCCATAGAAATATGGGAACACTGATTAGGAAAGGTATGGAATAAACATTTGACTTCGAAGCAACTCGAATACCACAACTCAAAACAAAACAAAGGATTAGCTTGCAGAATAAGGCGAAACAAACATATGATGGAGATTTCGTCCAAAGTTTTTGTCATGAGGCCCCTCGGGCACGACATTACAAAGGACATTGTAGCCTCAAATCAGCATAGCCAAGGATTCTTTAAGACGCAACGTGACCAGTGTAAAATCGACCGTGACAAGCGAATCACTAGACGCTGAACCCCAACCTTATATCATGTATTCGTTGGAAGAATAGTTAGAGCTACTTGAATTCCCACCTACTAATTCCCGATACTTTCTGGTTACGCAATCTGGTGTTGGGGATACAAGGGTAGAATAATATCTCACACAACTAACAAACCCTACATCCAGTTATATCCATCCGTCCACACATAACCAGGAACCTTCGGAAATCTTGTACCTCTAACCTTCGAAAGCATCCGCTATACTAGTTGTGGCAATATTCCCGAACTATCCCCCCGGTACAGGGCGATGTTAGGGTTATCTCACCACCAGACATGCATAGAAGAGTTTTCGATGTCGGCCACCTCCAGTATTCTAGAAATGGAATGATACAATTGTGACGACAAGACCACAGAGCTCAACTCCCCGAGTCCAATCCAAACACACGGGAGGCACCAAGACAGAATTCTCATCACAAAGATATCGGAACGATCCTAACAATACATGCGTGATCCTAAAAGAAAATTTAGTGAAAAGAGGATAGGGAAGTCAAAATTTCTATGTCAGGAATCCTCACCAGAGCGACGATGGGGCTAAGGAGTAAAAGAATTCCTACTCTTCGATATATATAATCCTAAGACTCAAAATAGTTTTTGTTTCGAGAGTCAACATCGGCAGCGGTTCGATCAAGCAGGGGCTCATAGGTCGAGGAAGGCCCTGATTACCGACTTGTAACACCCAGGATGCGGCTGTAGCTCCTACGTGTCGGGGCATGACTTAGAGTCATAACCGCATTCTGTAATGGTCTCAAGCATGGTATCTTTACACAACCCATGTAACGAACAGGATGAAAGAGAGTTTAATTGTTGGCTTACACTCGCCACGTCACACAGTTAATACAATAGACATACATTCATCTAGAGAACACAGAGTCCTACTACGGACAAAATCAAATTAACAAAAAGATATCACACATGCTAATCTCGATTGGTCCTAGTAGGAACCACTACTGATCATCGGGGTATGTCACGTACATACGCCCATGCTCTTCATCGAACTCCCATTGGAGTTCTTGCACATCTCCTGCATCAAACTCTGAGGTACCTGCATCTGGTTTGTATAGTAAATTGTGAGTCACAAGGACTCATCAATCCCATTCTCGGGTATCAAAACTATCAAAGCCTGTGGGTGGGGAGAAGGTATAAAGTGGGCTGCAACAAGCACTAAGCGTAGATGAGGTGGCTAGCTTACGAACTTTCAGAGCGAGAAGAGAAGTCAAAGCCAACGATAGTGAACTAGTCGTGATCACTAGATGATCCTGTCTACCTACGAGTCATTCGTAACCCAGTCGTGTTCTCTTCCCGAACTCCCTCGAAAAGAGACCATCACGACTAATCACGCAAGTAGTGTATTTTATTTGAATTTTTGTGTCAAGTTATCTACAACCGGATATTAACAAACTCCAATCCGCCACATAACCGCGGGCATGGCTTTCGAAAGATCTTAACCCTGCAGGGATGTCATAAGTTAGCCCATCACAAGCTCTAACGATCAAGGGAGGTAAAACCTCTTATCTTAGGGACAACCAGATCACACTCGGAATCCTGGTGCACAAGATATTTCGACAATGGTAAAACAAGTCCAGCAAGACCTCCCGACGTGCTAAAACCCTGATAGTAGCCGTGCGTATCTCATCTCAGGCCACGACGGATGAGCGAAGCGTACAGGTACCAAAATACCCCAAGTTTGTACCAACACTCATGTCAAGCACTGGCCCAAGGGGTTGAATTAAGAATCCTCGGGGTAGCTACTCCCCATGCAAATTTTAGTTGTTATTAGGCAAATGGTAAAACCAATGTTGGGCCTTGCTGGAGGAGTTTTATTCAAAGCGAGTTGTCGAGGGGGTCCCATAACCCCAACCGCGTTAGGAACGCGAAATCAAGGAACATAACACCGGTTTATCGGTTCTTAAGGCGGGATGAGTGGAACAAAACACCGAGCGAAAGACCAAGCCTTCCACCCATTGCCAAATATATATATTTGCATTAATTAAGTAAGAGATATTGTGATATTCCAACATTTTCAAGTTCCAACATGGAGCAATCTTCAACTTTACCTGCAACTAACAACGCTATAAGAGGGGCTGAGCAAAAGCGTATCTTAGCCAATCAAGGGTTAGCCAGGAGGGTGGTTAGAGGTTTCATGACAATGTAGGAGGCTGACAAACAAATAGATACGTAGCGCGACATAGTGATAGAGCGAGACAACTAGCAAAGCAAAGATAGAGGTGATATCAAGGAACTGTCATCTTGCCTGGGCTCCCGCAAGGAAGAAGAATGAGTCCACGAAGAGACAAGCGGACGTAGTCGAACGAATCCTCACAAACGCATCGGTATCGGAACTAAGAAGACACACCGGAAAGAAGCAAACAATAAGGTAAACACACAAGCATAAACATGGCATGCTGCACAACCAAGTATGGTGCATGCTCGGTTTAAATATGCATGGCATGGAAGAGTGCATCAAACAATACTACAAATTAAGTGGAGCTGAATATGCAACGGATTGCATATTTATGAAACACCACATTCACATATTTGGTTTGATCTTGTTTATGGACACAACAAGTTTAAATGTTGGTTAACATGGCAAGAGGTGAAGCATAAGGAAAGTACCTATCTAGGCAATTTAAAATAGGATGAAAATAACAAACAACAATTCTGAAAAATCCCCATGTGCATAATTAGCAATTTTTTAGCAAACAACAATTGTAAACATTTTATTTTTGTTATCATGATGCGGATGACATATACAAGTTTTATGCAATTTTAATAAAAATGTTGACATGAAGATGATATGGTGTATTTTTCACCGTGGTGGAAAGAAAGGGGAGCCACGGCGACGACAACGGAAATGGTGCCACGGCAACATTCCGATTAGTCCGACAACTCAATGAGATATCGGTGCAAAATAAAGGTGACGTGAGCATGTCATGTAAGATGGTGGGGTGGTCCTAGATACTGGGTTCCCACGAGACGGTGGCATGGAAATGAGTGACAATTTGGTCACGGTGCAGACACGAGCATCTCATACGACAAATGCATTCGTCCATGGGTCGTCGTCTCGTCGGTTCTACCTTCCGATCGTCAGTTTTCAGAGCGGATCAAGTTCGCAGTGAAAGTAGTCCTTCACGGGTAGTCATGGGATGTATTCGTTCACGTGGCAACGGTAGTGGAAAGTGGTACACAGGACATAGTCATACACATTTCATTGATGTTCGGGGTCATCGGTAGTGATACAAGGTCGTCGTGGAAGTAGTTGTACACGCGGTCTTCAGCGACGGTAGTCATACACACATGTAGATGAACTTTACGGGTCGCCGGCATCCTGGTACTTCGCATCGACGTCCTGCTACTTGGCGAAAGGAATCCACAGAGGTGGTCTTCGCTAGTGGGGTACTGCGAATCCAGTGGTGCGCCTTGGTGTGTCCAGGAGTTCTTAGTGGTGATGTGACCACAGAAGCAAAGGGGGTTGTTCAATGCCTTGTCCTTGGCCATGGACGGTTTGAGTGCATGAGGTGCTCGGAGCAGTGGTGATAACATCGGAGATGGCCGGAGGAGGGGCGAGCAGAGGACGAGCGCCACGAGCGGGAGGTTGGAGAGGCGCGTTGGTGCGGCCAGAGGACGGAGCAGGTCCGGCGACGGCGAGGCTGGACGACAAGAGAGGAGGACGGAGTGACCTCCTCGGGAAGTGCGGCGAGGCAAAGCCTAGCGGCGGCGTTGCGACAAGGAGCTCCGACGGTGGCGCTCGGGGAGGCGCAGGGTGACGAGGAGGATGTGCGGTGCGGGGCTAGGGCTAGCCCGCGAGAAAGCATGGCGACGCGGCGACGCGGAGGAGGCCGGCGTCGCAGGGGCGCGACGCTGGTCGTGGAGGTCGGATAGGCGGCGACGAGGCGGCATGGCCGTGGGGACGGGCGTGCGGCAGGGCGGCGATGGTGGAAGGAGGCAGGGGAGGCCGGAGCTCGTCGCGGTAGGTGGGTCGCGCGGCCGGTAGTCGCACGAGGCGGCCATTGGGATCGGGAGCTCTCGCTCCTCTCTGTGTGCATGGGTGGCGGTGGAAGGAGGACGAGAGGGAGATATCAATCGAGGGGAGGTCAGGCTAGGGTTAAGCAGGGGGTGCGGACTGGGCTTCGGTGGGCCTTGCAGGATGGGCCGACTGGTCAGGAAAAATGGGAGAAGAGTAGAGGAAGGAGAGTTGGGCCGGCCTATGTATTCTTCATTTCCTATTTCCAAAAAAAAACACCGGAGGTAAAAGATATGAACAGAGGAAGTAGCAATGGAGTTTGGCATGGAGGCATCTCTTTCTGTACTCACAACAAAGTGCTTGTTCCAAGAAAAATGGAGTGGGCATGAGTTAAAGATGAATTCCAACTCATTTGAATTTAATTCAAATGACTTGAACTAGGACTAGGTTTGAAGGGTCCAAAAATGTTGAGTATTTTTGGAGGAACCTCGATAAAAGGGATAAGAATTATAGACAAGGTTTTGAAGTCAAACTTGAAGTATAAAAGACATGGGAAAATTTGCAAGTGTTTTTGGTGTTTCCAAATTAATGGATTAATTATAACAGCTCCATAATTATTAGAAGGATATTTTATAAAGTGAAATCACCTAGTGATCTCCCTTGATTTAAATAGATCGGAAGATCTATAAAATTTATTTAGTTGAGTTTAAAAAAATTAAATGACATGATGGCATGATGACGTATGCAATGCAAAATTAAATAGAGCAAGCAAAATGAAACACACGGTGATCACGAAAAATATTGAAGTCTTCTAGTGCATCGGTCTTGGGGCGTCACAATATAGCTACTAGCTATGGACCCATAGGTTTATGGTGAACTACTCACACTTCATCAGAAGGGTAATGGTGTTGATGTAGATGCCCTCCGTGGTTGAATCCCCCTCTGGCAGAGTACCGGAAAAGGCCTCCAGATGGAATATCGCGAGAACAGAAGGTTACGGAGTCGGAAGAGTTGTTTTGATGAATGTTCTGATGTTTTTGAAATATTTGGGAATTTATAGGCGGAAGAAGTAGGTCAAGGGTGTCTCAGGGGCCCACAAGGTAGGGGTGGTGAAAGTGCAACTAATCCCCGGGTGGTTTTGGTAATTAATAACAACATATATATCATTGAACTAATATTTACTTGAGAATCATTTCAGAGAAGTTCGATGATATGGGTATGGAAATGTCTGAAGAAGTGGACCCCTCAAAATGCTAAGACAAGCATTGGCAAAAGCTCAAGACTCTATTTTTGGTTTAGTGATCAAAGATCACATTGAGTCCATAGGAAAAGCCAATACTATTAAAAGGGGATGAGGTTGTGTAGATGATCTGGTTGCTCAAGTGCTTAGTGATTTAGCTCCCTCAACTATCAGCAACTTTCACTATTTAACACACTCATAAGTAATCCCGGACAAACCGATTTCTCCAACTCAGTCCCACCGAGATGAACCACCTCAGTTATTCTTCCAAACCCTAATTTTTCGGTCCATCCGATTTTGAGTTCGGTCTCACCGAAACTGGGCTACCAACCTTCTGTAACCATTTGACATCATATCGGAATATCCGAGTTGTTAATTTCGGTCCCACCGAGAATGGCAAGCTCCTACCTTTGACTCATATCGGACACACCGAGATGGTATTTTCGGTCCCACCGAAAACCCCAACGTTCACTATATTTGAACTTTCGGTCTGACCGAGTTTTCACTTCGGTCTCACCGAGATTGCTCAATTATGTGTGTAACGGTTGGATTTTGTGTGGAGGCTATATATACCCCTCCACCCCTCTTCATTCATGAAGAGAGCCATCAGAAAGTACCACCACTCCTACCATACACTTTCTGAGAAGAGAACTACCTAGCCTTGTGTTGAGATAAAGTCATTCCATTCCTACCATATGAAACTTGATTTCTAGCCTTCCCAAGTTGCTTTCCACTCAATCCTTTCTTCCACCACAGCCATATCAGTGAGGAGAGTTGAGTGTTGGGGAGATTATCATTTGAAGCACAAGAGCAAGGAGTTCATCACCATCAACAACATCTATTACCTTTTGGAGGGTGGTGCCTCCTAGATTGGTGAGGTGTCGCTTGGGAGCCTCCGTCTTTGAGATGTGGAGTTGAACCAAGAAGTTTGTAAGGGCAAGGAGATCGCCTACTTCGTGAAGATCTACCCCGAGTAAGGCTAGTCATCCGTGGGCGTAGGCCATGATGGAATAGACAAGGTTGCTTCTTCGTGGACCCTTCGTGGGTGGAGCCCTCCGTGGACTCGCGCAATCGTTACCCTCCGTAGGTTGAAGTCTCCATCAACGTGGATGTACGATAGCACCACCTATCGGAGCCACGACAAAAATCTCCATGTCTCCAAACTACGTTTGATCTTCTCCATCTCTCTTTACTACATGTGCAATTTACTTTCCGCTGCTTATACTCTAGAATTGCATGTGTAGGGTGATACTTGAATTGATCTTAATTGTGAAACTGCCAAAAACCTTGCATGATCAAAAGGCATATTTTTTATATTGTCAAGTAGTCTAATCACCCCCCCTCTAGACATACTTTCGATCCTACAAGTGGTATCAGAGCTTTGGTCTCCATTGTTTTGGTTTCCATTGCATTGGACTCCATAAGCTTGGTTTCACAACCTAGGAGAGTATGGCGTCTAGTGAGGGTAATTATCGTAGAGGTCCTTACTTTGATGGTACAAATTTTGCTAGTTGGAAGCATAAAATGAAAATGCATATTCTTGGTCATAACCCAGCTGCATGGGGCATTATTTGTGTTGGTATGCAAGGTGATTTCTTCGAGGAAGTAAAAGTTCCGGATCGCGAAGCTACACCAGAAGAATTGCGGATGTTGCAAAACAATGCTCAAGCTTGTGACATTCTCTTCAATGCTTTGTGTCCCGAGGAGTTCAACAAAATCAGCCGTCTTGAGAATGCTAAAGAGATTTGGGATACTTTGGTTGAAATGCACGAAGGTACTGAATCTGTGAAGGAATCAAAGCTAGATATTCTTCAAGGTCAACTTGACAAGTTCAAGATGAAGGATGGTGAAGGAGTCGCTGAAATGTACTCTAGGCTTGCTCTCATCACAAATGAGATTGCCGGCTTAGGAAGCGAAGAAATGACCGACCAATTCATCATAAAGAAGATTCTAAGAGCTTTGGATGGAAAGTATGACACCGTGTGCACTTTGATCCAAATGATGCCAAACTACAAGACTCTCAAGCCAACTGAAGTCATTGGAAGAATTGTTGCTCATGAGATGACACTTAAGGATAAGGAAGAGCTTCACAATAAGTCAACTGGTGCTTACAAAGCTACAAGTGATGCTCCCACTACCTCAAGTGACAAGCTAATTTCCAATGAGGAGATAATCCTAATGGTCAAGAACTTCAACAAGTTCTACAAGAATAGAGGCAAAGAAAGAAGCTCAAAGTCTAGATCATATGATGAAAAGAGATCTTCTAGTCGTGATCGAAACTGCTACAATTGTGGAAGACCCGGACACTTCTCAAATGAGTGTACGGCTCCCCACAAGAGAAGAGAAGAATCTCCAAGAAGAAGAGCAAGAGATGAGTCACCTCGGAGAGAGAGAAGGAGTAGAGATGATCGTTATGAACGAAGACCCTCTCGGAGAAGCAAGGATTCGGAGAGGAAAGACAAGTCATCAAGGAGCTACACAAGAAGAAGACATCAAGCTCATGTAGGTGAATGGGTCTCCGGCTCCGACTCCGACAATCAATCCGATGGAAGCTATCACTCCGACTCCGACTACAGTCAAGATGAAGGTGTTGCCGGACTTGCACTCGTATCCTCCAACTCCAACTCCTACGACTTATTTGATTCACCAAATGAAGGAATTGGAAGATGCTTCATGGCTAAAGGCCCCAAGGTAACACACCCTGAATTCATTGACTTTGATAGTGATGAGGATGACTTGCTTGGTGAAGATGAGCTCTTGCATGATAAATCTAGTGAGCTTAGTAATGATGAAAATGCTAGTAGTCTTTATAGTCGAGAAGAGTCGAATGACAATGCTATGAAGGCGATTGAGCGTCTAACTAAAGAACTGAACACTCTTAAGTTAGCTCATGAAACAACTCAAGAAGATCATAGAGAGCTCCTAAGATCTCATGAGAAGCTACGCTTCGAGAAGCTCACTCTAGAGCAAGAACATGAGTTTCTAAAAGCGATCAATGACGATCTTCGAAAGAAGAGTTCTTCATATCTTGCCAAACGACTTCTCTTGTCTAATTTCTTGCCACCTATTAAGACTAAGCATGACAAGCATAAGAAAAATTCTTCCTCTAGTAGTAACAATAACCATGTTAAATCCAATATTGTTGCTTCTAGTAGTTCTCTTGATTCCACTAACAATGTTTCAAGCCAAGTTACACTTGAGCAAGAAAATAGCTTATTGAAGGAAATCATAGAGAAGGGTGTCTACAAGAGTCTTGCCGGAAGCAAGAACTTTGAGGAGATTGTTCGCAAACAAGGAAGGCACCGGAAGAATCAAGGGATTGGTTTTGAGCGAAAGTTCAACGCCAAAGGTGTTGAGTGGGAAGAAGGTCAATACCCTGCTCCACAGTTTGTTTCACAAAAGGAGAAGTATGATCCTACTTCTTCCAATGTGGAACAAGCTAAAGATGACCTTCCACCACGAGACCACAAGCTAAAGGCCAAGGACAAGCTTCAAGAGGAGATTGATGCATTCATTGAAGCACCTCAAGCCATGGTCAAGTAGGTTCCCAAAGACACATCAAGTTCTACTTCGTCAAGCTCAACTACAACCCCAAGGATTCCCATCAAGATGATGTGGATCCCAAAGAAGAAGAACTAGAAGGTTCTTGAGGGTGACTCCGCCAACATACTTCACTCATATTCATTTTGGCAAGAACTTGTGTAATCAACTTCCACATCATGCACTAGTTCATGGAGTCACAAACCCTCTTGTTGGTAAGTCAAGGGACAAGGTAATCATTGCTTTCATGGACATCATCTTTTGTGAACTTCAATCTATGTCTATGGATATCCTTGTTTGTTCCTTGTGGGACTAACCCATGTAGGTATTGAAAGTGCCCAAATCCAAAGGATAGCTCCCAACTCTTGATGATCTACATCAACATTGAGCATCCAAATCTTCAACATCTACATGAAGTCTTCTACGACAACCCAAGGTTAGTTTGACCCTTTAAAAGGGGTTCTCACATCAAGGGGGAGCTTTGCTCTAAAAATTGAGCTAAAGCATCTCCAAATGATGTGAACACATAAATGCTTTATGTAAAAGTGGTAACCCCACTTGTGCTTAAACGATGAGTATGACCTATGATCAAATGTTCTCATTTGGCTCCTAAGTCAAAATACTCATATATAGATGACCTAGTCATCGACAAATTGTGTGCTAGTAGCTAGAGTATTGGTTGTGCATGTTTGACACATATTTCAGTTGCTATCTTATTGTGTGAGCATGTTGAATGCATGATTTCATCCATTCAAGGACATCCATTTGTTGTTTTGATTGTTTGACTTTTCTGGCCAAATGGATGGACAAGAATGCCTAAGCACCTTCCCTAGCTATATATGCTTTCTTGTCTCAAACTCTATTCATGCTCCTATCACAACTTTGAACAAGTCATTTTCGGACCCTCCGAGTGAGGAGCACTCGGAGCCACCGATCCGTCTAAGGCTGACTTCCAAAACCTTCTAAGTCCATTTCGGTCTGACCGGCTTCTCCATCTCGGTCCAACCGAAACGCTTAGACTGATCTAGGTTTCATCTCGGTGAAACCGAGTTTAAAATCTCGGCGTGACCGATATGTGTAACTGCACAGCAGTTAGCCATTTCGTTGTCACCGAGTTTTTCAACTCGGTCCCACCGACAGTATGGGGATATATATACCTGAGGGCTGCGCGCGATTTAATTCTTCAAACCGTTTCGCCCCCAAGTCCCCTGCTGCCGTCGCCCTGGTCTTCGGATCTTCGCCGTCGTCGCCTGTGCGCCCTCGCCGCAGGTCTCCGCCGCCGTCAACGGTAATCCTCTCCGCGCCGTTGCCGCCGTAGAGGGACTCCACCAAGTTAGGGTGAGTCCCGATCCCTTTCGTGCTCCCCATCTGATTCTTGCATGATTGGCTTGCCATGAATCTATCCACGTTTGAGATATTCCCTAAACATCAGATCAGATCCTTTAGTTTCGACCGAAATTCTTAGGTTTAGGTTTCCACGGAACACATCTCGGTGAAACCGATTTTGAAAACTCGGAATGACCGATTTGGCCTCTGGCCATTGCACTGCACCATTCGGTCTAACCGATTCGTGCAAATCGGTGTGACCGATGTAGAGTCTCAGTGAAACCCTAGTGTTTCGGTAGGACCGAAACCCATTTCGGTCTGACCAAAAGTAGTGTGTAGGTTTCTGTATACACTTCGGATTCACCAAAACTGAAAATCGGTTTGACCGAAATGCATTCTGTGAAAACTCAAAACTAAGATTTGAACTCATTTTTTTTGCAAAAACCTCTGCAGTTGTGATAACTATTCTACTCTGCCTATACCTTATCTTTTCACAGGTTGTCAGCCATGTCAGATGTCAGTGACAGCCAGAACAGGTCTGAATCACCGTTTGCAGAGATTCCAGAGGCTGATACTAGTCCTGAGGCTAGTAGTTCCAGTGATGATGGTGAGAGGAGCACCCCTAGTGGTTTGCCTCCTGCAGCCACCAGAACCAGGAAGAAGAAAAATTCTGATGATGAGGACTCTGACTTCGTTGCTGAGGAAGTTACCTCCAAGGCCAAGAGGAAAGTCGTTGCCAAAGAGCACGAAGGGCAGCAGTCAAAGAAAGGCACCAGCAAGGTCAAGCAGTCAGCTGTTGCAAAGAAGCTCAACTTGGAAGAGCCAGCTCCAAGTAAGGTGAAGAAAACTTCCAAAAGGAAGCGGGTAGTATATGCTGATCCTCAAGTTGATGCAGCTGCTGAAGAAGAAGAAGAAGATGCACCCCAGCCTCCTCCTCAGAAAGCTAAGTTCATGGGTGATGCTATTAGGGCTCAAGCCACTTCTAAGCCCAAGAAGCCTGCCCAAGCCAAGGCAGCTCCAGCCAAGCCCAAGAGGACAACCAGGAGCATTCCAGCTTCTGAGAAGAACAAAGGTGAGATGCCACCGTCTGAGTCAGATGAAGAGCATGTGTTGCTTAAGCTCCGTCCTAAGTTGCCGCTCCACAACGATGCTCATCCTCAAGCCGAGGACATGAAGGCAAGGAAGGATAAAGGTCTCAGGCTATGGAGACAGTCTGATCCATATGCCGTGAGGAGAAGGACTGCTGTGGACCCCAGATTCCACACCCGAGAGCAGCAGGACTTCTATGAGACCGTGCTGATGGATAAGAAGCCTATTGTTGCTGACACCAGGTATGTTGACTGGAAGTATATTGACAGTGAAGAGCACCGAGACTTCTTTCCCCATGTGCATGAGAGCTTTACTGCATGTGGAGTTGCTGATTTTGTGGGTCAAGAGCTGACAGCTTGGAATGACGAGATGATCATGCAGTTCTACGCCACAGCCCACTTCTATCCTGATGGCAAGATCACCTGGATGACTGAAGGTCAGAGGTTTTCTTCGTCTGTTGAAGAATGGGCAGAACTTCTGAATGGTCCAGTGCAGAGAGAGGACGACATTGATGTCTATGGGATTCCTAAGAAAAGCCATGATTCCATGAAGAACATGTACAAGGAGATCCCCGCTGCTGATTTGGAAGGGTGGAAGCTTGGCTCAGTGTACTATCTCCAGGCAGGTCTGACCACCACAAACACTATTTTGAGGCATACCTTGATGCCCAAGTCTGGAGACCACCGCATGATTCGAGGCTATTCTATCAACATGCTGCACATTCTCGATGAGAAGGCACCTTTCAAGGTGATGGACTTAATGGTAGAGACCATTAAGAGGACTGCAGCTGACCAGAAGAGGTCGTGTGGATTTGCCCCACAAATTCAGATGCTCATCAATGCCAAGTTTGGCACGGGCAAATTCATGTTGGATAGGAAGCACTTGCCACTGCAGCCAGAGCATGAGGATAACGTAGTTGTGATGGATGAGGAGGATCCAACCTCAGTTGAAGGACAAGCCAAAATTGAAGCTGCGAAGAAAGCCAAAGCTGACAAAGAGGCAGCAGCAGCAGCAGCTAAACCAAAGAGCTTCGGAGAGCAGATTCTTGAAGCTACCCAAAGGATTGAACAACGCCTGGCCAGCATTGAACAATCTCAGGAAAGCCTAGAGAGGATTGTTGAGGACAAGATCCACGCTCTGGACGTGAAGCTGACTGAGATTCAGGTGTCCGTCAACAAGCTTGAGGCAGACATGGAGGAAGCAAGGTAGGAGAGAGCAGAGCTCATGCAGGATGATCTAGTCTAGGACTCTCATCGCCAGACTGCTCAGGTTCCCAGAGGATCCCGATCTGCAGCTATCCCAGTGACTGACTCCAGGGCTACCACTTCAGCACCAGCTACAGCTCCAGCAGTTACTCCAGCTCCAGCATCCACTCCTCCAGCGCAGACATCAGCAGAAGTCTTCGCCGATGCAGTCATTTCTACACCGACATCTACCCAGACGGGAGCCGCCAGCAGAGCCCACAGTGACGCTTAGTTCTATATCTTTTCGAACTTTTTGGTAACTTGTTGCCAAAGGGGGAGAAATTGTATAGATCATAGGGCTTCGAGAGAGAGAGTGCTCTTTCGTTCTTTTGCCGGTTTTCTTTGAGATACACTTGGTTCTTTTGGTTCTTAAAACTTTCAGTGTGCTTGCTACTACGTTTGATGCTACCTTAATGAGTGCTTGGTCATACTATGCTTTAATGTGTGCTTAATGCCTATCATATGCTATTCCTTATTGTATGGCTATTTACTCCTGTCTTGGTGATTGAGTGCATGTTATTCATTCTTATCATTTTGTGCGCTCCACCAAGATGTATGTGACATGGAAGAGTGACCCATAATCCTAATCGATTGTGCATTTGCATTCAAACACAAATTTTAAATAATGCACAAATTTAGGGGGAGCTCTTGTTTATCACATACTTCTCAAAGCGACGATATTATTCATTGATTATATCTTTTGTCGAAGCTTTGATCTATATGTTGTCATCAATTACCAAAAAGGGGGAGATTGAAAGTGCAACTAATCCCCGGGTGGTTTTGGTAATTAATAACAACATATATATCATTGAACTAATATTTACTTGAGAATCATTTCAGAGAAGTTCGATGATATGGGTATGGAAATGTCTGAAGAAGTGGACCCCTCAAAATGCTAAGACAAGCATTGGCAAAAGCTCAAGACTCTATTTTTGGTTTAGTGATCAAAGATCACATTGAGTCCATAGGAAAAGCCAATACTATTAAAAGGGGATGAGGTTGTGTTGATGATCTGGTTGCTCAAGTGCTTAGTGATTTAGCTCCCTCAACTATCAGCAACTTTCACTATTTAACACACTCATAAGTAATCTCGGACAAACCGATTTCTCCAACTCAGTCCCACCGAGATGAACCACCTCAGTTATTCTTCCAAACCCTAATTTTTCGGTCCATCCGATTTTGAGTTCGGTCTCACCGAAACTGGGCTGCCAACCTTCTGTAACCATTTGACATCATATCGGAATATCCGAGTTGTTAATTTCGGTCCCACCGAGAATGGCAAGCTCCTACCTTTGACTCATATCGGACACACCGAGATGGTATTTTCGGTCCCACCGAAAACCCCAACGTTCACTATATTTGAACTTTCGGTCTGACCGAGTTTTCACTTCGGTCTCACCGAGATTGCTCAATTATGTGTGTAACGGTTGGATTTTGTGTGGAGGCTATATATACCCCTCCACCCCCTCTTCATTCGTGAAGAGAGCCATCAGAAAGTACCACCACTCCTACCATACACTTTCTGAGAAGAGAATTACCTACCCTTGTGTTGAGATCAAGTCATTCCATTCCTACCATATGAAACTTGATTTCTAGCCTTCCCAAGTTGCTTTCCACTCAATCATTTCTTCCACCACAGCCATATCAGTGAGGAGTGTTGAGTGTTGGGGAGATTATCATTTGAAGCACAAGAGCAAGGAGTTCATCACCATCAACAACATCTATTACCTTTTGGAGGGTGGTGCCTCCTAGATTGGTTAGGTGTCGCTTGGGAGCCTCCGTCTTTGAGATGTGGAGTTGAACCAAGAAGTTTGTAAGGGCAAGGAGATCGCCTACTTCGTGAAGATCTACCCCGAGTAAGGCTAGTCCTCCGTGGGCGTAGGCCATGATGGAATAGACAAGGTTGCTTCTTCGTGGACCCTTCGTGGGTGGAGCCCTCCGTGGACTCGCGCAGCCGTTACCCTCCGTGGGTTGAAGTCTCCATCAACGTGGATGTACGATAGCACCACCTATCGGAACCACGACAAAAATCTCCGTGTCTCCAAACTGCGTTTGATCTTCTCCACGTCTCTTTACTACATGTGCAATTTACTTGCCGCTGCTTATACTCTAGAATTGCATGTGTAGGGTGATACTTGAATTGATCTTAATTGTGAAACTGCCAAAAACCTTGCATGATCAAAAGGCAGATTTTTTATATTGTCAAGTAGTCTAATCACCCCCCCTCTAGACATACTTTCGATCCTACAGGTGGCGCGCCCTACCCCCTAAGGTGCGCCCTCCACCCTCGTGGCCACCTCGAGGCTCCCCTAGCATGTACTCCAAGTCCACTGGATGTCTTCTAGTCCAAGAAAAATCATCATGAATTTTCGTTTCGTTTGTACTCTGTTCGACATTCCTTTTCTGCAAAACTCAAAAACAAGGAAACAGAGAAATTGGCACTGGCTATAGGTTAATAGGTTAGTCCTATATAAAATAGCATATTAATACATATAAAACATCCAAAACAGATAATATAATAGCATGGAACAATCAAAAATTATAGATACGTTGGAGACATATCAAGCATCCCCAAGATTAATTCCTGCTCATCCTCGAGTAGGTAAATGATAAAAACAGAATATTTGATGTGGAATTCTACCCAACATATTTATCAATGCAATATTCTTTATTGTGGCATAAATGTTCAGATCCATAAGTGTGACGCCCGGATAATTACGCTACAGTAATTCCGCGCTAATGATGCCACGTCACCACAGTTACTGTTGTTAATCTTGCGACGATTCAAATCCTGTTCAAGTTTCAAATTTAGGATCGAGTTAAACATTTAAAGTTTTCAAAAGTCAAAACTAAAATGTTCTAAATGAGTTAAATAAATCATGGTTAATAATGGTGGAGAAACCAAAATTTAATAAAATGTTTAAGTTTTTAAAAAATAGTTAAAGCAATGGCTTAGATAATATATTAAATGCCTTTTATAAATTATAAAGTATTAAACTACTTTAATTAAGTGTAAGAATTATTGTGGCAGTAGTATATATTAAGAAGACTAATTTAGGAACTAGTTTTGTATTTTTATTTGAACTAAAATAATTAGACGACTAAAAGAAAACAGTAAAGAATAAATAAAATAAAAGAAATAAAAGCAACAACAACAACAAAGAAATGATTGAGGCCCCACTTGCACTGGGCTCTATGCAGCCACACTGCATCTGGCCCAGCCCACCCAGGCCTTTCCCCTATCTCACTGGCGCACATCCAGGCGCCATGGCCGTGGATGCCCTCCACGTCGCCCCTCCTGGCCCTATATCATGACTTCCGAAACCCTAGCTCGCCCTCATCCATTCCCCCCTCTTTCCCCCATCGGTCCTGTCCTCTTCTTCTCGAATTCGAGCTCGAACAAATCGCGGTGACCGCTGCCTCGCCGTCGTTTCCGCGGCCACCGTCGTCGCCGTCATTCAGGATTACGTCCAGGAGGTTCGCCTCGCCCGTCCTTGTCCGTTCCGGGCAACGGAGCAAGCCGGGCCGCCTCGTACACTCGCCATCGTCTTCTTCTTCGTCCCGTATGTCGTCGTCCGTCATCGATTACTGCCGTTCCAGTCAACCCCGACTCTCCCCGACCTCACCATCGGCATCACAGTGAGCTGCTCCTCCCTACCCCCTCGCCCCACTGTCAATCCATAGCCGTAGACCCGTGCCCGCCCGAGGCCGCCATGGCCGAAGTTCCGCGTTCGCACTCGCACAACCACTTCGGGCACTGCTCGCGTTGCTCCTCCTAACGCGGCCTGACGCACACGACCACGCACGCGATCGTGCGCCCACACACGCCCACGCTTGCTCACTCCCTCCCTCCGTGCCTACCACCGCTCGACCGCTGCCGCTCCCGTGCCTCGCTTGACCGCGCTCGCCGCGAGCTCCTAGCCGCCCCGGCCGCGCCTGCCGGCGCGTGCTGCGTCGCCACGCGCGCCCAGGCCATGCCCCGCGCTGCTCTGTTGCGCTACTGCCGCGCTGCTCTGCTGCTGGCCTGAGGCGTTGCTGCTGCTCTTGCTGTCACATGCTGGTGCCGCTGCAGCCGCGTCGCTCTGCTTGCTACTAGTGCAGCTGTGCACTGCTGTAAGCTGCTGCCGTTTGCTTGCTCTTGCCGCTGATTGCTACTAGGTGCTGCTGCTCACTTTCCTCTGCTACTACCGCACTTGGCCATGGCCGCGAAGGCCCCTGTATATGGCCGTATGCGTGGCTGGCCGGGCTATGTCCAGTGATGGCCCGGCCCTTGTTTAATTACTTAGGTGTAGCTTAGTACCAATTTAGTGCTAATTGAGCCTTTTAGCAAATGACATGTGGGTCTCATCTAATTAGTCTAGATAAATCCATTTTCAAAATATTAAAACAGTGACATGTGGGCCACCACCAGACCTGCCTTTTGACTAGTCAAATTGACTTGGTCCATTAGAATTTATCAAAATATAATAATTTCAAAAATTGAAAGAAACTTTGAAAATTCATATAAAATAAATCGTAACTCAGATGAAAATAGTTTGTACATGAAAGTTGCTCAGAACGACGAGACGAATCCGAATACGCGGTCCGTTCGTCCGCCACACATCTCTATCATACAAACATGCAACATTCCCCCTCTGTTTCATCTGCCCGAAAATGCCTAACACCGGGAATACTTTCCC
This sequence comes from Secale cereale, assembly GCA_902687465.1. Taxonomy (NCBI): domain Eukaryota; kingdom Viridiplantae; phylum Streptophyta; class Magnoliopsida; order Poales; family Poaceae; genus Secale; species Secale cereale. Next base: position 340,465,249 of record LR738711.1, on the reverse strand, counting down.
GGATGTTATTTCCTCTTCGCCTGTATCACCGAGCACTGCGTTAGGTCACCTCTAGCACAACGTATTTCCATGCTACGCTTTGTGATGCTTTGATTGCTCTGTTATTTATTATGTTCCCTCTCCGTTACTTCTTTTCGATAAACACCGGGACTGAGACTGCTGACGGTGCCACTGTGATCGGCGACGACCCCTCCTTCTTGCCAGAGCAACCAGGCAACCCCCCCCCCCCTTGATCACCAGATATCGCCTATTCTCCTCCCTCTTACTCTTGCATTAGTTTACTACTATTGTTGATTCGATAACTCCTATTCTGATGCATAGCCTGTCATTTTGCTACCACTGTTGATACCTTTACCTGTTATCCTAATGCTTAGTATAGGATGCTAGTATTCCATCAGTGGCCCCACATCCTTGTCCGTCTGCCATGCTATACTATCGGGCCGTGATCACCTCGGGTCGTGATCACGGGTATATACTATTTACATACTTTACATGATACATGATGTGACTAAAGTCGGGTCGGCTCATTGAGTACCCGCAAGTGATTCCGATGTGGGGGCTGAAAGGACAGGTGGCTCCATCCAGGCAGTGGTCGGCCTGAGTTCCCGACGGCCCCCGAGTGGATCTTTGTGGCGGAGCGACAGGGGCAGGTTGAGACACCTAGTGGAGAGGTGGCCTGGCCCTGGTCGTTGCCCGCGTTTATTTCATAATAACACGCTTAACGAGTTTGGATATTTGATCTGAGTCTGGCCATTGGCCTATACGCACTAACCAGCTACGTGGGAATAGTTATGGGCACTCGACGTCGTGGTATCAGCCGAAGCCTTCTTGACGTCAGCGATTGAGCGGCGCGCGCCGGGTTGGACCGCGTAACGTAACTTCCTTAGTAATGGAGGTTGCTAGGTCTGCTCACCGGCCGCGTACGCAACGTGCAGGTGTGCGTTGGGCGATGGGCCCGGACCCTTGCGCACCTAGGACTTAGACCGGCGTGCTGACCTCTCTGCTGTGCTTAGGTAGGGCTGCGACGTGTTGATCTTCCGAGGCCGGGCATGACCCTGGAAAGTGTGTCCGACCAAATGGGATCAAGCGTGCTGGGTTATGTGGTGCACCCCTGCAGGGAAGTTAATCTATTCGAATAGCCGTGTCCCTCGGTAAAAGGACGACCCGGAGTTGTACTCTGACCTCATGACAACTAGAACCGGATACTTAATAAAACACACCCTTACAAGTGCCAGATATAACTCGGTGGTTGCTCTCTCACAGGGTGATGTGCGGGAGGATCGCCGGGTAGGATTATGCTATACGATGTTACTTGGTGAACTCTTCAGCTACTCAAGACGAAGGCTGCCAGAAGCTTTGATACTTTTTACTTTTCCATCTACTCTCTTCTACTGCTGCAAGATGGAGGCTGATTGAAGCGTAGTCTTCGATATGATTAGCTACCCCCTCTTATTCTGGCATTCTGCAGTTCAGTCCACAGATATTACCCCCTTTACACATATACCTTTGCATATGTAGTATAGATCTTTGCTTGCGAGTACTTTGGATAAGTACTCACGGTTGCTTCTCTCCCCCTTTTTCCCCTTTTGTTCCTTTTTCTCAGATGATGCGACCAGATGGTGGAGTCCAGGACCCAGAGGATCCGGATGATGTTTCTACGTGAAGATCGGCTTCGAGGAGTAATTAGGAGGTCCCAGGTAGGAGGCCTTGCCTTTTCGATCGTTGCTACTTTTGTGCTAGCCATCTTATGGCAACTTGTTTAACTTATGTCTGTACTCAGATATTGTTGCTTCCGCTGACTCTTGTGTTTTCGAGCTATGTATTCGAGCCCTCGAGGCCTCTGGCTTGTAATATAAAGCTTGTATTATTTTAATTTGTGTCTAGAGTTGTGTTGCGATATCTTCCAGTGAGTCCTTGATCTTGGTAGTACGCATTTGCGTGCATGATTAGTGTACGGTCAAATCGGGGGCGTCACAAGTTGGTATCAGAGCCGACTGCCTGTAGGAATCCCCCTTTCCAACTCCATGGCCGAAGTTGAGTGTAGCATTTGAATTTTTTTTTACTAACTTGTTGTGTGGCTTACGGGCCCACATCACCAATTGATGGTATTAGGATCTTTTATTTCTCGTCTATGCTCTGGGACTCTGATCTCTCTTCTATTCGGGTCAAAAGATTTTATTAACTCTGACTCTAGGTTCTCGCAACTATTTCTCCCAGAGAGCCCTCATTACGGAAGATCACCTGCTTCGTCAGAAGGTTTTGAGGATATCCTTCGATATTTTCCCAAGACCATTGTGCTCACCGCCTTTGCAATTCATTGCCACCAATATATCCCTATGGATATCTGCATGCACTTGTCATTTTCATGATCATTCCTCGTCGCTCTTGTTGTTACAAGATGCCTCGAAATATTTTCCGTTGTCTCGAGAATCCTTTGAGTTTATTGTCTTGCAGTTTTGTTTCGCATGAAAACCCTTACGGTTATTTCGTCACATTTATCGAGGATCCGTGCTTCTCAATTATTCATGTGTCTCACAAAAATTTTCTGAATACTTTTCGATCTTTCGGAAATCCTCTGCAGCCAGTTACTCTTGAAATTCTTGTCGGTTGCATTATGGTTAATTCCATGTGACTAGTAGTCTTCGTTAGCATCCCTTGTCTTAGCCATTTTGAGCCTATTGACTCAATGTGTGCGTATGCACGCAGTCATCGGGTTATCCTTTCTGAAATTATCTTTCCGACTCAGACATCATTCCGGACATGAGTTGGTTCTCGGCAATTCAAACCTTTATTGATTGTACAACTAAGTGTTTTCAACTTATCCATCTTGGATCAGAGCGTCTGCTTCTGATGCTTCGTTTTGGAAACCATAATTTCTTTCTATTTAAGCTTCATACTAATTAGGTGATTCTTGAATCTGATGCCTCAGCATTCTTCTTCCTCCGTGTGAGTACCGATACTCACATAAGCTCCGTTGTGGATCGCCCGATCCATTGACGGATTGTTATCCGACAGTGTCCTTCATATTCTATCACCTTGTGAGTTCTTCCCCTGATAAATAATGCCTTTGATAAATTTTATCCTCTGATTTTGTCAAGCATGCTCTACTATCAAGCTTGTCTTATTAACTTTTGAAACTTGTGGTATATGTTACAAATATGCCCGATGGGTGAACCTATGCCTTCCTGTAACCCGTGAGAACCCGAAAGATTTCACAAGTCATACTCTTTCGGTGTTCTACCAAATAAAATTCCAACACTACAGTTTTATTAAAGCAAGAGGTGAATGAAATGATATGCATTATAGAAGTGGGAGTCGACCTTGAACTTTGTGTTCATGCCCATGAAATTGATGTAGACCATCTCGGAAGCTTCTTGCAAAATGATTATCCAACTGTATGATTCTTTTGGTATTCTTGAATTTATTACTTACAGTTATGGTTCCGACCATGCTGTCTTGATCTGATATATCTGATGGGAATTTCATTCCAGTTCCTCGTCTATTTTGGCTAGGTTGAAGTATCTACTGTCATAGGTCAATGACCTAGTTCAACTTCTATCGTGTTCTACCTTTGAGTTTTACCCTCTGATATCTCGAGGATATCATGCCCTTGCACTACACCTTTTGAACTTTTGATGAAGTAATACCTTTGCTTGTCGTAATCACTCTACGAGTTCTAGGTTGCCATCAACCGAGGACACCGTTTAGTAAATCAAATCCGCTCTAAAAATTCAACACCCCTAGTAGATGTTACTGGGAAATTTTTAAACTCAATCTGGTTTTATTCCTAGACTATCGAGTACATCCCTTGTCTAGCTATCTTTGACTGTGCTACCTCGTCCTTCTTTGGTGCACGAATTCTTCAGAGATTGAGCACAACTTACGTCGAGCTTTCAGCATCTGGTTGCTTGTTCAGTAAAACAACTTTGATTCCGAGCTTGCATCTTATATATTGATCCTATAACTTGCCACTTCGTCATTCCCTTGCTTGTTGTTGTTGTTTGAATGCATCCTCTTAAAACCTCCCGACAAATGTGTCGGATCAGCTTCAACACTTTGACTTCTTCTGAGATGTCAACTGTGTTCGTGATGAGAAATCCCCTCCTTGCCCACGATGATTTTTATTATCATCGACAACACCCTTGACTTCCTTTCATCACGAACTTGTCCACATTATAAATACAACTTGCTCTCCAGCTAGTGTTGTGTTCTTCCTTGAAGTATTACTATCTTTTATGTCGAGAATGTTGTGGCGATTGCTCCACCTCTTAGAAATTCTCGGTATGTTGATACTTCGCACCATCACCATTCTTCCTTGGTCCCCGTGTTGTTTTAATCGGGATACCAATATGCTAACAATGCTGCTTGAGTTATGTATTTCTAGCAACCCTATTGCTTCGAAGTTAACGATCGGCAGTTCGTTCTTAGACTGTTGGTTATGGAATCGTCACTCTAACATTGATCTTGCTACCTAAGGTCATATTTCGGGCACACCTTTCACCTAATGATTAATGGTGTATGTTTTTCCTCGAGCATACAACATTATATCATTTGAATTGACAAAGTGTTATCTTCTTGTTCACATTATTGCGGGAATTCATTTGTCTGGAATTCTCGATGATTGTCGCTGAGCCCATCAGCCACCCCCTCATCCTCTCCTTGGTTTAATGATGAATTATTGTTTCAGGAACCCGCTCCCATAGTTCATTTCCCGAGAATCTTGCAATATCCGTCGATTTGTGTTGCACCTTTTCTTCTCGAACATCCTGAGTCTGAGGTATCATGACACCAATCATATCTGAATCTCGGTCAGATATGATGGTTGGGACAACTTTCCAGTAGTTATAATGTTGGTCCTTTGATGAACCGGTAATATGATGTCATGCCTAGCACCCCGAGCTGGAGGACCCATCATTATAATTTCTTTTGCAAGGATAGCCATTCTTCCAGGAGGAAATTGTAATACTTATTCTATAAGTTACTTCTAATGGATCATTTGTGTATCCAAGGTCTGGCCCTTGATTGAGACACCATATCATTGCTACCTCGAAGCATGACTATGATACCCCGCTCATTAACAAGAACATTGGAGGCGTGATGCTAAATGTTTCTTGGTCAGTTATACAAACACCGTTGTATGGGTAACATCTTGATTAATCCTTGCCTCTTTATCTAAATGGTTGGGTACTTGCTCTCCTACCCTGTATGCTATGTTCTGCTTGTCCAAGGGAAGGATATACTCCTATTAATTGTGTATAATCACAATTTCCTTTCCATTTGTTTGTTTAACCTTTCTTTGATCTACATATAATCTAAGCAGTAATAATCTTCTGCTTATGTAAACACCTTGGTGTACAACTCTGTCAGTAAGACCCTGTTACTATTATTGATAACTTTCCGGTAACAACCGATGGACGAGAACTTTGCTTATTGCTCCGCCTCATTTCAACGAGCAAGAAAATGGTTCTCCTTGTCCCCCGTCCTTGGTACGGACATTGTTGCCAACATAGCTGACAGACTATCCTCTGACATGCCTTGCTTTCTGTGCAAGAAGTCATCGCCCTCCTTATTATCAACCCACATGGTGGGCCCATAACCCACATGTTCCCTGGATCGAAACCTGACTCTCTTGTACAACCCTGATTCTAATGTATACTTTGCACTTGGCTTCGTGTGTAATTCACGAGCTAAATTCTAACATGTTTCATCCTGATATCAAACACCATATTATTCTCGTTGTTCAAGCCCCCATTCCAGATTCTGGTTAGGCATCGAATGACTGCCTACCCGTTTGAAACTTTGGTACCATCGCTTATTGTTCTCAATGCATTCACTGAAATAATACGCGTAGGGTACTTCGTGTATCACTTTCTGAATTCACTGTTAGATGCACATACTTCGTGGAGGTACGTTCCACCAAAGTTTTCCCCCTGGTCGCGTTCGTAGGACGATTGAGATCCCGAAGAAAGGATGACGACTTGATCACGATGACTTGAAGCAGAGGAATGAAGACATCATCGTCATGGACCGACCTCTTCGACAAGAGCAGCCAAGACCGAGAAGACTCGTTGGAATTTCACTACCAGCACTTCCCACCCCCCTTACTCCACCGCTTAAATCTCGGGACGAGATTTCTTGTAGTGGAGGAGAATTGTGACGCCCGGATAATTACGCTACAGTAATTCCGCGCTAATGATGCCACGTCACCACGGTTACTGTTGTTAATCTTGCGACGATTCAAATCCTGTTCAAGTTTCAAATTTAGGATCGAGTTAAACATTTAAAGTTTTCAAAAGTCAAAACTAAAATGTTCTAAATGAGTTAAATAAATCATGGTTAATAATGGTGGAGAAACCAAAATTTAATAAAATGTTTAAGTTTTTAAAAAATAGTTAAAGCAATGGCTTAGATAATAAATTAAATGCCTTTTATAAATTATAAAGTATTAAACTACTTTAATTAAGTGTAAGAATTATTGTGGCAGTAGTATATATTAAGAAGACTAATTTAGGAACTAGTTTTGTATTTTTATTTGAACTAAAATAATTAGACGGCTAAAAGAAAACAGTAAAGAATAAATAAAATAAAAGAAATAAAAGCAACAACAACAACAAGGAAATGATTGAGGCCCCACTTGCACTGGGCTCTTTGCAGCCACACTGCATCTGGCCCAGCCCACCCAGGCCTTTCCCCTATCTCACGTACAGGGGAGGCAGGGGCCATGGCGTGGCGCACATCCAGGCGCCATGGCCGTGGATGCCCTCCACGTCGCCCCTCCCGGCCCTATATCATGACCTCCGAAACCCTAGCTCGCCCTCATCCATTCCCCCCTCTTTCCCCCATCGGTCCTGTCCTCTTCTTCTCGAATTCGAGCTCGAACAGATCACGGTGACCGCTGCCTCGCCGTCGTTTCCGCGGCCACCGTCGTCGCCGTCATTCAGGATTACGTCCAGGAGGTTCGCCTCGCCCGTCCTTGTCCGTTCTGGGCAACGGAGCAAGCCGGGCCGCCTCGTACGCTCGCCATCGTCTTCTTCTTCGTCCCGTACGTCGTCGTCCGTCATCAATTACTGCCGTTCCAGTCAACCCCGACTCTCCCCGACCTCACCATCGGCATCACAGTGAGATGCTCCTCCCTACCCCCCTCGCCCCACTGTCAATCCGTAGCCGTAGACCCGTGCCCGCTCGAGGCCGCCATGGCCGGAGTTTCGCGTTCGCACTCGCACAACCACTTCGGGCACTGCTAGCGTTGCTCCTCCTAACGCGGCCTGACGCACGCGACCACCCACGCGCTCGTGCGCCCACACACGCCCACGCTTGCTCACTCCCTCCCTCCGTGCCTACCACCGCTCGACCGCTGCCGCTCCCGTGCCTCGCTTGACCGAGCTCGCCGCGAGCTCCTAGCCGCCCCGGCCGCGCCTGCCGACGCGTGCTGCGTCACCACGCGCGCCCAGGCCATGCCCCGCGCTGCTCTGCTGCGCTACTGCCACGCTGCTCTGCTGCTGTCCTGCGGCGTTGCTGCTGCTCTTGCTGTCGCATGCTGGTGCCGCTGCAGCCGCGTCGCTCTGCTTGCTACTAGTGCCGCTGTGCATTGCTGTAAGTTGCTGCCGTTTGCTTGCTCTTGCCGCTGATTGCTACTAGGTGCTGCTGCTCACTTGCCTCTGCTACTACCACACTTGGCCATGGCCGCGAAGGCCCCTGTATATGGCCGTATGCGTGGCTGGCCGGGCTATGTCCAGTGATGGCCCGGCCCTTGTTTAATTAGTTAGGTGTAGCTTAGTACCAATTTAGTGCTAATTGAGCCTTTTAACAAATGACATGTGGGTCTCATCTAATTAGTCTAGATAAATCCAGTTTAAAAATATTAAAACAGTGACATGTGGGCCACCACCAGACCTGCCTTTTGACTAGTCAAATTGACTTGGTCCATTAGAATTTATCTAAATATAATAATTTAAAAAATTGAAAGAAACTTTGAAAATTCATATAAAATAAACCGTAACTCAGATGAAAAATACTTTGTACATGAAAGTTGCTCAAAACGACGAGACGAATCCGAATACGCGGTCCGTTCGTCCGCGACACATCTCTATCATACCGAACATGCAACATTCCCCCTCCGTTTCATCTGCCCGAAAATGCCTAACACCGGGAATACTTTCCCGTATGTTATTTCCTCTTCGCTTGTATCACCGAGCACTGCGTTAGGTCACCTCTAGCAGAACGTATTTCCATGCTACGCTTTGTGATGCTTTGATTGCTCTGTTATTTATTATGTTCCCCCTCCGTTACTTCTTTCCGATAGACACCGGGACTGAGACTGCTGACGGTGCCACTGTGATCGGCGACGACCCCTCCTTCTTGCCAGAGCAACCATGCAATCCCCCCCTTGATCACCAGATATCGCCTATTCTCCTCCCTCTTACTCTTGCATTAGTTTACTACTGTTGTTGATTCGATAACTCCTATTCTGATGCATAGCCTGTCATTGTTGCTACCACTTTTGATACCTTTACCTGTTATCCTAATGCTTAGTATAGGATGCTAGTATTCCATCAGTGGCCCCACATCCTTGTCCGTCTGCCATGCTATACTATCGGGCCGTGATCACCTCGGGTGGTGATCACGGGGATATACTATTTACATACTTTACATGATACATGATGTGACTAAAGTCGGGTCGGCTCATTGAGTACCCGCAAGTAATTCCGATGTGGGGGCTGAAAGGACAGGTGGCTCCATCCAGGCAGTGGTGGGCCTGAGTTCCCGACGGCCCCCGAGTGGATCTTTGTGGCGGAGCGACAGGGGCAGGTTGAGACACCGAGTGGAGAGGTGGCCTGGCCCTGGTCGTTGCCCGCGGTTATTTCATAATAACACGCTTAACGAGTTTGGATATTTGATCTGAGTCTGGCCATTGGCCTATACACACTAACCAGCTACGTGGGAATAGTTATGGGCACTCGACGTCGTGGTATCAGCCGAAGCCTTCTTGACGTCAGCGATTAAGCGGCGTGCGCCGGGTTGGACCGCGTAACGTAACTTCCTTAGTAATGGAGGTTGCTAGGTCTGCTCACCGGCCGCGTACGCAACGTGCACGTGTGCGTTGGGCGATGGGCCCGGACCCCTGCGCGCCTAGGACTTAGACCGGCGTGCTGACCTCTCTGCTGTGCTTCGGTAGGGCTGCGACGTGTTGATCTTCCGAGGCCGGGCATGAACCTGGAAAGTGTGTCCGACCAAATGGGATTAAGCGTGCTGGGTTATGTGGTGCACCCCTGCAGGGAAGTTAATCTATTCGAATAGCCGTGTCCCTCGGTAAAAGGACGACCCGGAGTTGTACTCTGACCTCATGACAACTAGAACCAAATACTTAATAAAACACACCCTTACAAGTGCCAGATATAACTCGGTGGTTACTCTCTCACAGGGTGATGTGCGGGAGGATCGCCGGGTAGGATTATGCTATACGATGTTACTTGGTGAACTCTTCAGCTACTCAATACGGAGGCTGCCAGAAGCTTTGATACTTGTTACTTTTCCATCTACTCTCTTCTACTGCTGCAAGATGGAGGCTGATTGAAGCGTAGTCTTCCATATGATTAGCTATCCCCCTCTTATTCTGGCATTCTGCAGTTCAGTCCACAGATATTACCCCCTTTACACATATACCTTTGCATATGTAGTATAGATCTTTGCTTGCGAGTACTTTGGATGAGTACTCACGGTTGCTTCTCTCCCCCTTTTCCCCCTTTTGTTCCTTCTTCTCGGATGATGCAACCAGATGGTGGAGTCCAGGACTCAGAGGATCCCGATGATGTTTCTACGTGAAGATCGGCTTCCAGGAGTAGTTAGGAGGTCCCAGGCAGGAGGCCTTGCCTTTTCGATCGTTGATACTTTTGTGCTAGCCATCTTATGGCAACTTGTTTAACTTATGTCTGTACTCAGATATTGTTGCTTCCGCTGACTCTTGTGTTTTCGAGCTATGTATTCGAGCCCTCGAGGCCCCTGGCTTGTAATATAAAGCTTGTATTATTTTAATTTGTGTCTAGAGTTGTGTTGTGATATCTTCCAGTGAGTCCTTGATCTTGGTCGTACACATTTGCGTGCATGATTAGTGTACGGTCAAATCGGGGGCGTCACAATAAGACTCAAAATAAAAATTTATCAATATCAAAACCATAATACTTCAAGCATACTAAAAAGTAATGGGATAATTAATTTGGTGCCCTTATTTGTGTCCCACTCAGCAGGTTTACCCCTAGTTTCCGAAAACTCTTGTTCGTACCCAAACCACTTTGCTCCTCTTATGCTTTTGCCCTTTGACCGTTTGATCATCACTTTGAAAACTTCATAAAAAATTCATAGTAACTCAAATAAAATTAAATAAGATATCTAAATGTTCAAAAAAGCATCACCTATATGTGCATGGCATTAGCATTCATGGAAAAAGTGTTGGCTAGTCCCGATGAATGCAAATGGTCAAAACTGAGATGGGGACTGGACAACACTTTTTTCATGAATGAAAATGACATGCACATATAGGTGATGCTTTTCTGAACATTTTGATATCTTATTTGAATTTTTCTGTGTTAGTATGAATTTTTTATGACGTTTTCAAAGTGATGGTCAAACTGTCAAAGGGCAAAAGCATAAGAGGAGCAAAGTGGTTTGGGCAGGAACAAGTGTTTTCGGAAACTAGGGGTAAACCTGCCGAGTGTGACCCAACTAGGGGCATAAAATCAATTATTCCAAAAGTAATCTACGAAGCATCAAAAATAACATGGCTAAAGAATGTTATCCCTACAAAATCAAATAGTCATTTATGTTCCCTCTTATTAACACAAAGTATAAATCATGCCTATCCCGGTGTCAATCAAGCAATTGTTTTCATACTTTCACATTCTTAAACCTTTTCAACTCTTCCCGCCATACATGAGCGTGAGACATGGATATAGTACTATGGGTGGAACAGAAGGTGGTAATGGATAAAAGGATGGAGAGAGTCTGACATTGACTAGGCAAATCAACATACTATGGAGATGTCCATCAATCGTATCAATGTGAGTGAGTACGGATTGCCATGTAACGGATGCACTAGAGCTATAAGTGTATGAAAGCTCAAAAGACAACAAGTGGGTGTGCATCAACTTTCTTGCTCATGAAGACATAGGGCATTTGAGGAAGCCCATCGTTGGAATATACAAGCCAAGTTCTATAATGAAAAATTCCCACTAGTAATAAATGAAAGTGACAACATCGGAGACTCTCTATCATGAAGAACATGGTGCTACTTTGAAGCACAAGTCTTGAAAAGGATAGTAACATCGTCCATCCTCTCTTTTTTTTCTCATTTTTTTGTAGTCTCCTCTCTTTTTTTGGAGACCTTTTCTATTTTTTGGAGACTCTTTTGGCCTCTTTATTAATAACCTCACACGGGACAATGTTCTAATAATGATGATCATCACACTTTTATTTGCTTTCAACTCGATACTAGAATAAAGATATGACTCTATATGAATGCCTCCGGCAGTGTACCTGGATGTGCAATGATCTAGAGTGAGATGTATGAAAAATATAAACGGTGGCTTTGCCACAAATACTATGTCAACTACATGATCATGCAAAGCAATATGACAATGATGAAGCGTGTCATAATAAACAGAACGATGGAGTTACATGGCAATATATCTAGGAATGGCTATGGAAATGCCATAATAGGTAGGTATGGTGGATGTTTTGAGGAAGGTATAAGGAGGGTTTTATACACCAGCGAAAGTTGTGCGACCCTAGAGTGGCTAGCAAGGTGGAAGGGTGGGAGTGTGTATAATCCATGGACTCAACATTAGTCATAAAGAACTCACATACTTATTGTGCAAAAGTTTATTAGCTCTCAAAAGGTGTGTATAGAAAGTATGATTGTGACAAACTAAAAATCAAAGACTCATATCATCCAAGACGCTCCAAGCAAAACACATATCATGTGGTGAATAAAAATATAGCCTCAAGGAAACTTACCGATAGATGAAGACGAAAGAGTGATGCCACCCCGGGGCATCCCCAAGCTTAGGCTCTTGGCCATCCTTGAATTTTACCTTAGGGTGCCTTGGGCATCCCCAAGCTTAGGCTTTTTCCACTCTTTATTCCATAGTTCATCAAATCCTTACCCAAAATTTGCAAACTTCACAACACAAAACTCAATAGAAATCTCATGAGCTCCGTTAGTAGAACAAAGCAAATAACCACCCAAGGTACTGTTGTGATCTTATTCTATTTTTATATTGGTGTATTATCTACTTAATTCCAACTTTTACATGGTTCATATCATGCGGTACTTGCCATAGATGCATCAAAATAAGCAAACAACACATAGAAAACTAAATCTATAAACTTCGCGTACTTCTATAACTCTAAAAATTATGAAAAATTGGGAAGACACGAGGAATTTGTATATACATTTTGTGTAAAAATTTCAGAAGGTTTTGAAGTTCAAGTGAATTACTGAATTTTCTGCACTAGGCGCAATGTTTTTTCTGTTTTTCAGCAAAATCAAGTCAACGATCACCGTAAGCCATCCCAATGGTCTTACTTGGCTCAAACACTAATTAAAACACCAAAACACAATTACTACAAAAGTTATAATGTGTGTTTATTGAAACACATAAGCAAAAAGTAACAAGAAAAAATAAAGTTGGGTTGCCTCCCAACAAGCGCTATTTTTTAACACCCTTAGCTAGGCACAAAACGCAAATAGATCAAGGTATTATCGTCTTTGGGATGAAATCCATAGGTAGCTCTCATAATAGATTCAAAAGGCAATTTAGTTTTATTTCTTGGAAAGAATTACATGCCCTTCCTTAACCGTAATTGAAATCTAATGTTCCTTCTTTCATATCAATAATTACACCAATTATTCTAAGGTAAGGTCTACCAAGAATATTAGAACATGTTGGATTGCAATCTATATCAAGAACAATGAAATGTACGAGCACATAATTCCTATTTTCAACAATAAGAACATCATTAATCCTCCCCATAGGTTTTTAATAGTGGAATCCGCAAGATGCTAGTTTAGAGAACACTCATCAATTTCACGGAAACCTAGCACATCACATAAACTTTTCGGAATCTCAGAAATTCTAGCACCCAAATCACACAAAGCATAGCACTTATAATATTTTATCTTGATCTTAATAGTAGGTTCCCACTCATCATAAAGTTTTCTAGGGATAGAAAAGTCTAATTCAAGCTTTTCTTCAAAAGATTGCACCATAGCATCAACGATATCTTTAGTGAAAGCTTTATTTTGATTATAAGCATGAGGAGAATTCAACATGGATTGAAACAAGGAAATACAATCTATTAAATAACAATTATCATAATTAAATTTCTTGAGATCCAATCTATTGGGTTCTTTGCTACTTAAAGTTTTGACTTCATCAATCCAACTTTTATCAATTATTGTATCAAGATCTAAGACCTCTGAAAGATTGGGATGCCTTTTAACTTTAGTTAGTTCATCTCCAGTCCCATCTTTCTCAAGATTTAGTTTGGAAAAAAAATATTCAATAGGAGTCGCATCAATCACTTTAATATGTTCATCATTATTTTCACGGAAACTAGAAGAACATGTTTTTATATACCAATCCTTTGTAGCACGCATCTTAGCGGTTCTTTCTTTATACTCATCAATGGAAATTATCATTGTTGGAAATATGCCCTAGAGGCAATAATAAAAGAGTTATTATTATATTTCCTTGTTCGTGATAATCGTTTATTATCCATGCTATAATTGTATTGATTGGAAACTCAAATACATGTGTGGATGAATAGACAGACTTTGTGTCCCTAGTGAGCCTCTACAGGACTAGCTCGTTGATCAAAGATGACCGCGGTTTCCAGGTCATAGACATGAGTTGTCATTCGATAACGCGATCACATCATTAGGAGAATGATGTGATGGACAAGACCCAAACGTTAAACATAGCTTTTGATCGTGTCAGTTATCGCTATAGTTTTCTGCATGTCAAATATAAGTTCCTATGACCATGAGATCATGTAACTCACTGACACCGTAGGAGTGCTTTGTGTGTGCCAAACGTCACAACGTAACTGGGTGACTATAAAGGTACTCTACAGGTATCTCCGAGGGTGTCTGTTGAGTTGACATGGATCGAGACTGGGATTTGTCACTCCGTGTGACGGAGAGGTATCTCCGGGCCCACTCGGTAATACGTCATCTCAATGAGCTCAAAGTGACTAAGTAGTTGGTCACGGGATTATGTATTACGGTAACGAGTAAAGAGACTTGCCGGTAACGAGATTGAACTAGGTATAGAGATACCGACGATCGAATCTCGGGCAAGTAACATACCGACGAGACAAAGGGAACTGTGTACGGGATTGCCTGAATCCTTGACATCGTGGTTCATCCGATGAGATCATCGAGAAACATGTGGGAACCAATATGGGTATCCAGATCCCGCTATTGGTTATTGACTTGGGAGTGTCTCGGTCATGTCTACATGGTTTCCGAACCCGCAGGGTCTACACACTTAAGGTTCGGTGACGCTAGGGTTGTTAGTGAGAATAGTGCATGGTTACCGAAGGTTGTTCGGAGTCCCGGATGAGATCCCGGACATGACGAGGGTCTCCGGAATGGTCCGGAGACGAAGATTGATATATAGGATGAAAGGTTTCGGAGTCCGGAAGTGTTCCGGGGAGCATCGGGAAATCGGCGGACGACCGAAAGGGGTTTCGGGGGTTCCGGAAGTAGTTCTGGGCCTAATGGGCCACAAGGGGGGACACCACAGCCCTCAGGGGGCTGTGCGCCCCCCCTGGGCCCTCTCCTCATGCGGCTAAGGGGGGCTGGGCCCCCTAGGGCAGCCGCACCCCTTGGAGTGGGGGGCAAGGCACCTAGGGGGGGGAAACCCTAGGGCCAGGCGCAGCCCTTGGCCGCCGCCCCCCCCTCTGCCCTGGCCGCCGGCCCCCCTAGGGGAAACCCTAGGGCGCCCCCCTCTCCTCCTTCCCCCTATATATAGAGGGGTAGAGGGAGGGCAGCCAACACATGTTTGTGCCTCGGTGCTGCCCTCCCTCTCCCATAACATCTTCTTCTCCCGCGGTGCTTAGGCGAAGCCCTGCTGGAATTCTCCTCCACCATCACCACCACGCCGTCGTGCTGCCGGTTCTCCATCAACCTCTCCTCCACCCCTCGCTGGATCAAGAAGGAGGAGACGTCCCCGAGCCGTACGTGTGAAGAACGCGGAGGCACCGTTGCTTCGGTGCTAGGATCTTCGGCGATCTGAATCGCGGCGAGTACGACTCCATCAACCGCGTTCTTAACGCATCCGCTTAGCGATCTACAAGGGTATGTGGATCCTACTCTCCCCTCGTAGTTGTATCTACTAGATTGATCTTGGTGAACGTAGAGAAAAAAATTTGTTTTCCATGCAACGTTCCCCAACAGTGGCATCATGAGCTAGGATCTTGCGTAGATGCTTTCTCGAGTAGAACACAAAAGGGTTTGTGGCGTTGATGTTTAAATTGCTGCCCTCCTTAGTCTTTCTTGATTCAGCGGTATTATGGGATGAAGCAGCCCGGACCAACTTTACATGTCCACGTACATGAGACCGGTTCCATCGACAGACATGTGACTTTTGTTGCATAAGATGGCTGGCGGGTGTCTGTCTCTCCTATCTTAGTTGAATCGGAATAGAACAAGGCGGTCCTTGTAGAAGGTTAAATAGCAACTTGAATATCACCGTTGTGGTTTTGCGTAGGTAAGAAGCGTTCTTGCTAGATACCCATAGCAGCCACGTAAAACATGCAACAACAAATTAGAGGACGTCTAACTTGTTTTTGCAGGGTATGTATGTGATATGATATGGCCAATGACATGATGAGATATATTTGATGTATGAGATGATCATGTTGTAATAGTTAATATCGACTTGCATGTCGATGCATACGGCAACCGGCAGGAGCCATAGGGTTGTCTTTAATTTTTGTATGACCTGCGTGTCAATCATTAAGCGCTTTGTAATGCTTTACTTTATCGCTAAACGGTAGCAATAGTAGTAAGAGCATGGTGGGCGCCGACAACCCCGATGGCGACACGATGATGGAGATCATGATGATGGGGATCATGGTGTGGCGCCGGTGACGATGGAGATCATGCCGGTGCTTTGGAGATGGAGATCAAAAGCACAAGTTGATGGCCATATCATGTCACTTATGATTTGCATGTGATGTTAATCCTTTTATGCGTCTTATTTTGCTTAGGACGACGGTAGCATTATAAGATGATCCTTCACTAAAATTTCAAGATAAAATTGTGTTCCCCCCGAGTGTGCGCCGTTGCGAAGGTTCGTCGTTTCGAAGCACCACGTGATGATCGGGTGTGATAGACTCTACGTTCGCATACAACGGGTGCAAGCCAGTTTTGCACATGCAGAACACTCGGGTTAGACTTGACGAGCCTAGCATGTACAGACATGGCCTCGGAACACGGAGGACCGAAAGGTCGAGCATGAGTCATATAGTAGATATGATCAACATGTTGATGTTCACCATTGACACCACCTCATCTCACGTGATGATCGGACTTGGGTTGGTGAATTTGGATCATGTCACGCTCGAATGACCAGAGGGATGTCAATTTGAGTGGGAGTTATAATTAATTTGATTAGGTAATAACTCACTTATCATGAACAATAGTCTAAAATGTCTTTGCAAATTTTTGGTTGTAGATGGCTCGCGCAGTAGCTCCCCTGAATTTTAATGCGTTCCTAGAGAAAGCTAAACTGAAAGATGATGGGAGCAACTTTGTGGACTGGCTCCGCAATCTGAGGATCATCCTCACAGCTGCCCAAAAGGTTTATGTCCTAAATGCACCGCAAGGTGACCCCCCCCGCTCCTACAGCGCCTGCAGACGTTTTGAACGTCTGGCAGACACGTTCGGATGACTATTCGATAGTGCAGTGTGCCATGTTGTACGGCTTGGAAGGAGGACTTCAAAGGAGTTTTGAACGTCATGGTGCATATGAGATGTACCAGGAGTTGAAGTTCATCTTTGAAAAGAATGCTAAGATCGAGAGGTATGAGACCACCGATAAATTCTTTGCTTGCAAGATGGAGGAGAATTCGTCTGTCAGTGAGCACTTACTGAAGATGTCTGGGTACTATACCCGCATAGCTGATCTGGGACTTGTGTTCCCGGATGAGGCTATCATTGACAGAATTCTCCAGTCACTCCCTCCAAGCTACAAGAGCTTCGTGCAGCAGTATAACATGCAAGGGATGAACAAGACCATCGCCGAGCTATTTTCGATGCTGAAAGTCGCTGAGGCAGACATCCAGAAGGAGTATCAAGTGTTGATGGTCAATAAAACCACCAGTTTCAAGAAGAATGGCAAGGGCAAGAAGGGTAACTCTAAGAAGGGTGGCAAAGCAGTTGCTAATCCAGTGAAGAAACCCAAGAGTGGGCCCAAGCCAGAGACTGAGTGTTTCTATTGCAAGGGGAACGGCCACTGGAAGCGGAACTGCCCCAAGTATCTGGCGGACAAGAAGGGGGCCAACAACAACAAAGGTATATGTGATATACATGTTATTGATGTGTACCTTACCAACTCTCGTTGTAGTGCCTGGGTATTTGATACCGGTTCGGTTGCTCACATTTGCAACTCTAAACAGGAACTGCGGAATAAACGGAGGCTGGCGAAGGACGAAGTGACGATGCGCGTGGGAAATGGTTCCAAGGTTGATGTGATCGCCGTCGGCACCCTCGCTCTTCGATTACCATCGGGATTAGTTATGAACCTGAATAATTGTTATTTAGTGCCTGCATTAAGCATGAACATTATATCTGGATCTTGTTTATTGCGAGACGGTTACTCATTTAAATCGGAGAATAAAGGTTGTTCTATTTATATGGGTAATATCTTTTATGGTCATGCACCCGAAGTTAGGGGTTTATTCTTATTGAATATCGATAGTGATGATACACATGTTCATAACATTGATGCCAAAAGATGTAGAGTAGATAATGATAATACCACTTTCTTGTGGCACTGCCGTCTGGGTCATATCGGCATAAAACGCATGAGGAAGCTCCATGCTGATGGACTTTTGGAGTCTCTTGATTTTGAATCACTTGACACGTGCGAGCCGTGCCTCATGGGCAAGATGACAAGGACCCCGTTTTCAGGGACAATGGAACGGGCAAGTGACTTATTGGAAATCATACATACTGATGTGTGCGGTCCGATGAGTGTAACGGCGCGCGGTGGATATCGTTATTTTCTCACCTTCACTGACGACTTAAGTAGATATGGGTATATTTACTTAATGAAGCATAAGTCTGAAACTTTTGAAAAGTTCAAGCAATTTCAGAGTGAAGTTGAAAATCATCGTAACAAGAAGATCAAGTTCCTACGATCTGATCGAGGGGGAGAATATCTGAGTTATGAGTTTGGTGATCACTTAAGAAAATGTGGAATTGTTTCACAGTTGACGCCACCTGGAACACCACAGCGTAATGGTGTGTCTGAACGTCGTAATCGAACCCTATTAGATATGGTACGTTCTATGATGTCTCTTGCCGATTTGCCACTATCGTTTTGGGGATATGCGTTAGAGACAGCTGCATTCACTTCAAATAGGGCTCCATCTAAGTCCGTTGAGACAACACCGTATGAACTGTGGTTTGGTAAGAAACCTAAGTTGTCTTTTCTCAAGGTTTGGGGTTGCGATGCTTATGTCAAAAGGCTTCAGCCAGAAAAGCTCGAACCCAAAGCGGACAAATGTGTCTTCATAGGATACCCAAAAGAAACTGTTGGGTACACCTTCTATCTCAGATCCGAGGGCAAAGTGTTTGTCGCTAAAAACGGGTCCTTTCTCGAGAAGGAGTTTCTCTCAAAAGAATTGAGTGGGAGGAAGGTAGAACTTGATGAGGTTATTGAACCTCTGCTTCAACCAGAGAGTAGCGCAGCACAGAAAGATGTTTTTGTGGAGCCTGCAGAGGTTGAAGAGGAAGCCAATGATGATGATCAAGGAGCTTCTGATCAAGTTACTACCGAACCTCGTAGGTCGACAAGGGTACGCACTGCACCTGAGTGGTATGGTAACCCTGTCTTGGAGGTCATGTTGTTAGACAACGGTGAACCTACGAGCTATGGAGAAGCGATGGTGGGCCCGGATTCCGACAAATGGTTAGAGGCCATGAAATCCGAGATGGGATCCATGTATGAAAACAAAGTATGGACTTTAGAAGTATTACCTGAAGGGCGGAAGGCCATTCAGAATAAATGGATTTTTAAGAGGAAGACGGACGCTGACGGTAATGTCACCGTGTATAAAGCTCGACTTGTGGCAAAGGGTTTTTCACAAGTTCAAGGGATTGACTACGATGAGACTTTCTCACCCGTAGCGATGCTTAAATCCGTCCGAATCATGTTAGCAATAGCTGCATATTTCGATTATGAAATTTGGCAGATGGATGTCAAAACAGCGTTCCTTAACGGTTTTCTTAAGGAAGAGTTGTATATGATGCAACCAGAGGGTTTTGTCGATCCAGAGAATGCTGACAAAGTATGCAAGCTCCAGCGTTCCATTTATGGGCTGGTGCAAGCATCTCGGAGTTGGAATCTTCGCTTTGATGAGGTGATCAAAGCGTTTGGGTTTATACAAGTTTACAATGAAGCTTGTATTTACAAGAAAGTGAGTGGGAGCTCTATAGTGTTTCTAATATTATATGTGGATGACATATTGCTGATTGGAAACAATATAGAATTTTTGGATAGCGTGAAGGGGTATTTGAACAAGAGTTTTTCGATGAAAGATCTCGGTGAAGCTGCTTTCATATTGGGCATCAAGATCTATAGAGATAGATCAAGACGCTTGATAGGACTTTCACAAAGCACATACCTTGATAAAGTTTTGAAGAAGTTCAAAATGGATCAATCCAAGAAGGGGTTCTTGCCGGTATTGCAAGGTACAAAGTTGAGTAAGACTCAATGCCCAGTGACTGCGGAAGATAGAGAAAAGATGAGTGTCGTCCCCTATGCTTCAGCCATAGGCTCTATCATGTATGCAATGCTGTGCACAAGACCAGATGTCAGCCTTGCCATAAGTATGGCCGGAAGGTTTCAAAGTAATCCTGGTATGGATCACTGGACAGCGGTCAATAATATCCTAAAGTACCTGAAAAGGACTAAGGAGATGTTTCTCGTTTATGGAGGTGATCAAGAGCTCGTCGTAAAGGGTTACGTCGATGCAAGCTTTGACACTGATCCGGATGACTCTAAGTCTCAAACCGGATACGTATATATTGTCAACGGGGGAGCGGTAAGCTGGTGCAGTTCCAAGCAGAGCGTGGTAGCTGATTCTACATGTGAAGCGGAGTATATAGCTGCCTCGGAGGCGGCAAAGGAAGGTGTCTGGATGAAGGAGTTCATGACAGATCTTGGAGTTGTGCCTAGTGCACTGAACCCAATGACTCTGTTCTGTGACAACACTGGTGCCATTGCTCTAGCCAAGGAACCAAGGTTTCACAAGAGGACCAGACACATAAAGCGACGCTTCAATTCCATCCGCGATTCAGTCAAGGAGGAGGACATAAACATTTGCAAAGTACACACGGATTTGAATGTTGCAGATCCGTTGACTAAGCCTCTTCCACGGGCTAAGCACGATCAACACCAAGACTCTATGGGTGTTAGATTCATTACCTTGTAATGCTAGATTATTGACTCTAGTGCAAGTGGGAGACTGTTGGAAATATGCCCTAGAGGCAATAATAAGAGAGTTATTATTATATTTCCTTGTTCATGATAATCGTTTATTATCCATGCTATAACTGTATTGATTGGAAACTCAAATACATGTGTGGATGAATAGACAGACTTTGTGTCCCTAGTGAGCCTCTACAGAACTAGCTCGTTGATCAAAGATGACCGCGGTTTCCAGGTCATAGACATGAGTTGTCATTTGATAACGGGATCACATCATTAGGAGAATGATGTGATGGACGAGACCCAAACGTTAAACATAGCTTTTGATCGTGTCAGTTATCGCTATAGTTTTCTGCATGTCAAGTATAAGTTCCTATGACCATGAGATCATGTAACTCACTGACACCGTAGGAGTGCTTTGTGTGTGCCAAACGTCACAACGTAACTGGGTGACTATAAAGGTACTCTACAGGTATCTCCGAGGGTGTCTGTTGAGTTGACATGGATCGAGACTGGGATTTGTCACTCCGTGTGACGGAGAGGTATCTCCGGGCCCACTCAGTAATACGTCATCTCAATGAGCTCAAAGTGACTAAGTAGTTGGTCACGGGATTATGTATTACGGTAATGAGTAAAGAGACTTGCCGGTAACGAGATTGAACTAGGTATAGAGATACCGACGATCGAATCTCGGGCAAGTAACATACCGACGAGACAAAGGGAACTGTATACGGGATTGCCTGAATCCTTGACATCGTGGTTCATCCGATGAGATCATCGAGAAACATGTGGGAACCAATATGGGTATCCAGATCCCGCTATTGGTTATTGACCTGGGAGTGTCTCGGTCATGTCTACATGGTTTCCGAACCCGCAGGGTCTACACACTTAAGGTTCGGTGACGCTAGGGTTGTTAGTGAGAATAGTGCATGGTTACCGAAGGTTGTTCGGAGTCCCGGATGAGATCCCGGACATGACGAGGGTCTCCGGAATGGTCCGGAGACGAAGATTGATATATAGGATGAAAGGTTTCGGAGTCCGGAAGTGTTCCGGGGAGCATCGGGAAATCGGCGGACGACCGAAAGGGGTTTCGGGGGTTCCGGAAGTAGTTCTGGGCCTAATGGGCCACAAGGGGGGACACCACAGCCCTCAGGGGGCTGTGCACCCCCCCTGGGCCCTCTCCTCATGCGGCTAAGGGGGGCTGGTGAAAGTGCATCTAATCCCCGGGTGGTTTTGGTAATTAATAACAACATATATATCATTGAACTAATATTCTCTTGAGAATCATTTCAGAAAAGTTCGATGATATGGGTATGGAAATGTCTGAAGAAGTGGACCCCTCAAAATGCTAAGACAAGCATTGGCAAAAGCTCAAGACTCCATTTTTGGTTTAGTGATCAAAGATCACATTGAGTCCATAGGAAAAGCCAATACTATTAAAAGGGGATGAGGTTGTGTTAATGTTCTTGTTGCTCAAGTGCTTGGTGATCTAGCTCCCTCAACTATCAGCACTCTTCACTTTACAACACACTCATAAGTAATCTCGGACAAACTGATTCTGCAAACTCAGTCCCACCGAGATGAACCACTTCAGTTATTTCCCTAAACCCTAACTTCTCGATCCAACCGATTCTGAGTCTCGGTCTCACCGAAAATGTTCTGCCAACCTTCTGTAACCAAATGACAGCATTTCGGAATATCCGAGTTGTTGTTTTTGGTCACACCGAGATGGCAAACCCTAACCTTTGACTCACTTCGGACAAACCGAGATGGTATTTTCGGTCCCACCGAAAATCCCAACGTTCACTATATTTGAACTTTCGGTTTGACCGAGTTTTCACTTCGGTCTCACCGAGATTGGTCAAATGTGTGTGTAACGGTTGGATTTTGTGTGGAGGCTATATATACCCCTCCACCCCCTCCTCATTCGAGAGGAGAGCCATCAGAAAGTACCACCACTTCTACCATACACTTTCTGAGAAGTGAACCACCTACCCTTGTGTTGAGATCAAGCCATTCCATTCCTACCATATGAAACTTGATCTCTAGCCTTCCCAAGTTGCTTTCCACTCAAATCTTTCTTCCACCACAGCCATATCAGTGAGGAGAGTTGAGTGTTGGGGAGATTATCATCTGAAGCACAAGAGCAAGGAGTTCATCATCATCAACACCGTCTATTACCTTTTGGGGGGTGGTGCCTCCTAGATTGGTTAGGTGTTGCTTGGGAGCCTCCGTCTTCGAGATGTGGAGTTGAACCAAGAAGTTTGTAAGGGCAAGGAGATCGCCTACTTCGTGAAGATCTACCCCGAGTAAGGCTAGTCCTCCGTGGGCGTAGGCCGTGATGGAATAGACAAGGTTGCTTCTTCGTGGACCCTTCGTGGGTGGAGCCCTCCGTGGACTCGCGCAGCCGTTACCCTCCGTGGGTTGAAGTCTCCATCAACGTGGATGTACGATAGCACCACCTATCGGAACCACGACAAAAATCTCCGTGTCACCAAACTGCGTTTGATCTTCTCCACCTCCTTTTTACATGTGCAATTTACTTTCCGCTGCATATACTCTAGAATTGCATGTGTAGGGTGTTACTTGAATTGGTCTTAATTGTGAAACTGCCAAAAACATTGCATGATCTACAGGCAGATTTTTTATATTGTCAAGTAGTCTAATCACCCCCCCCTCTAGACCTACTTTCGATCCTACAAGTGGTATCAGAGCTTTGGTCTCCATTGCCTTGGTTTCCATTGCATTGGACTCCATAAGCTTGGTTTCACAACCTAGGAGAGTATGGCGTCTAGTGAGGGTAATTATCGTAGAGGTCCTTACTTTGATGGTACAAATTTTGCTAGTTGGAAGCATAAAATGAAAATGCATATTCTTGGTCATAACCCAGCCGCATGGGGCATTATTTGTGTTGGCATGCAAGGTGATTTCTTTGAAGAAGGAAAAGTTCCGGATCGCGAAGCTACACCCGAAGAGTTGAAGATGTTGCAAAACAATGCTCAAGCTTGTGACATTCTCTTCAATGCTTTGTGTCCCGAAGAGTTCAACAAAATCAGTCGTCTTGAGAATGCTAAGGAGATTTGGGATACTTTGGTTGAAATGCACGAAGGTACTGAATCTGTGAAGGAATCAAAGCTAGATATTCTTCTAGGTCAACTTGACAAGTTCAAGATGAAGGATGGTGAAGGAGTCGCTGAAATGTACTCTAGGCTTGCTCTCATTACAAATGAGATTGCTGGCTTAGGAAGCGAAGAAATGACCGACCGATTCATCATTAAGAAGATTCTCAGAGCTTTGGATGGAAAGTATGACACCGTGTGCACTTTGATCCAAATGATGCCAAACTACAAGACTCTCAAGCCAACTGAAGTCATTGGAAGAATTGTTGCTCATGAGATGACACTTAAGGATAAGGAAGAGCTTCACAACTAGTCGAGTGGTGCTTACAAAGCTACAAGTGATGCTCCTACTACCTCAAGTGACAAGCTAATTTCCAATGAAGAGATAAGCCTAATGGTCAAGAACTTCAACAAGTTCTACAAGAACAGAGGCAAAGAAAGAAGCTCAAAATCTAGATCATATGATGAAAAGAGATCTTCTAGTCGTGATCGAAACTGCTACAATTGTGGAAGACCCGGACACTTCTCAAATGAGTGTACGGCTCCCCACAAAAGAAGAGAAGAATCTCCAAGAAGAAGAGCAAGAGATGAGTCACCTCGGAGAGAGAGAAGGAGTAGAGATGATCGTTATGAACGAAGACCTTCTCGGAGAAGCAAGGATTCGGAGAGGAAAGACAAGTCATCAAGGAGCTACACAAGAAGAAGACATCAAGCTCATGTTGGTGAATGGGTCTCCGGCTCCGACTCTGACAATCAATCCGATGGAAGCTATCACTCCGACTCCGATTATAGTCAAGATGAAGGTGTTGCTGGACTTGCACTCGTATCCTCCAACTCCAACTCCTACGACTTATTTGATTCACCAAATGAGGGAATTGGAAGATGCTTCATGGCTAAAGGTCCCAAGGTAACACACCCTGAATTCATTGACTTTGATAGTGATGAGGATGACTTGCTTGGTGAAGATGAGCTCTTGCATGATAAATCTAGTGAGCTTAGTAATGATGAAAATGCTAGTAGTCTTTATAGTCGAGAAGAATCGAATGACAATGCTATGAAGGAGATTGAGCGTCTAACTAAAGAACTAAACACTCTTAAGTTAGCTCATGAAACAACTCAAGAAGATCATAGAGAGCTCCTAAGATCTCATGAGAAGCTACGCTTCGAGAAGCTCACTCTAGAGCAAGAACATGAGTTTCTAAAAGCGATCAATGACGATCTTCGAAAGAAGAGTTCTTCATATCTTGCCAAACGACTTCTCTTGTCTAATTTCTTGCCACCTATTAAGACTAAGCATGACAAGCATAAGAAAAATTCTTCCTCTAGTAGTAACAATAACAATGTTAAATCAAATGTTGTTACTTCTAGTAGTTCTCTTGATTCCACTAACAATGTTTCAAGCCAAGTTACACTTGAGCAAAAAAATAGCTTATTGAAGGAAATCATAGAGAAAGGTGTCTACAAGAGTCTTGCCGGAAGCAAGAACTTTGAGGAGATTGTTCGCAAACAAGGAAGACACCGGAAGAATCAAGGGGTTGGTTTTGAGCGAAAGTTCAACGCCGAAGGTGTTGAGTGGGAAGAAGGTCAATACCCTACTCCACAGTTTGTCTCACAAAAGGAGAAGTATGATCCTACTTCTTCCAATGTGGAACAAGCTCAAGATGACCTTCCACCACAAGACCACAAGCTAAAGGCCAAGGACAAGCTTCAAGAAGATATTGATGCATTCATTGAAGCACCTCAAGCCATGGTCAAGTGGGTTCCCAAGGACACATCAAGTTCTACTTCGTCAAGTTCAACTACAACACCAAGGATTCCCATCAAGATGATGTGGATCCCAAAGAAGAAGAACTAGTAGGTTCTTGAGGGTGACTCCGCCAACAAACTTCACTCATATTCTTTTTGGCAAGAACTTGTGCAATCAACTTCCACATCATGCACTTGTTCATGGAGTCACAAACCCTCTTGTTGGTAAGTCAAGGGACAAGGTAATCATTGCTTTCATGGACATCATCTTTTGTGTACTTCACTCTATGTCTATGGAAATTCTTGTTTGTTCCTTGTGGGACTAACCCATGTAGGTATTGAAAGTGCCCTAATCCAAAGTATTGCTCCTAACTCATGATGATCTACATCAACATTGAGCATCCACATCTTCAACATCTACATGAAGTCTTCTACGACAACCCAAGGTTAGTGTGACCCTTTAAAAGGGGTTCTCACATCTAGGGGGAGCTTTACTCAAAAAATTGGGCTAAAGCACCTTCAAATGATGTGAACACATAAATGCTTTATGTAAAAGTGGTAACCCCACTTGTGCTTAAACGATGAGTATGACCTATGATCAAATGTTCTCATTTGGCTCCTAAGTCAATATACTCATATATAGATGACCTAGTCATCGACAAATTGTGTGCTAGTAGCTAGAGTGATTGGTTGTGCATGTTTGACACATATTTCAGTTGCTATCTTATTGTGTGAGCATGTTGAATGCATGATTCTATTCATTCAAGGACATCCATTTGTGGTTTTGATTGTTTTGGTTTCTTTTTCTGGCCAAATGGATGGACAAGAATGCCTAAGCACCTTTCCCTAGCTATCTATGCTTTCTTGTCTCAAAAACTCTATTCATGCTCATATCACAACTTTGAACAAGTCTTTTTCGGACAGTCCGAGTGAGGAGCACTCGGAACCACCGATTCGTCTAAGGCTGACTTCCAAAACCTTCTAAGTCCATTTCGGTCTGACCGGTTTCTCAATATCGGTCCAACCGAAACGCTTAGACTGATCTAGGTTTCATCTCGGTGAAACCGAGTTCAAACTCTCGGTCTGACCGATATGTGTAACTGCACAGCAGATATACATCTCGGTGACACCGAGTTTTTCAACTCGGTCCCACCGACAGCACGGGGTTATATATACCTGAGGGGCTGCGCGCGATTTCTTTCTTCAAACCGTTCGCCCCCAAGACCCCTGCTGCCGCCGCCCTGGTCTACGGATCGTCGCCTTCGTCGCCTGTGCGCCCTCGCCGCAGGTCTCCGCCGCCGTCAACGGTAATCATCTCCACCGTTGCCGCCGTAGAGGGACACCACCAAGTTAGGGTGTGTCCCGATCCCTTTTCGTGCTCCACTGCTGATTCTTGCACGATAGGCTGCCATGATTCAATCCATGTTTGATATGTTCCCCACACAATAGTTCAGATCGTCTAGTTTCGAGGAAAATTCTTAGGTTTAGGTTTCCACGGAATGCATCTCGGTGAAGCCGATTTTTTGAAAATCGGAATGACCGATTTGGCCTCTGGCCATTGCACTGCATAGTTCGGTTTAACCGAGTTGTGCCAATCGGAACGACCGAAAAGAAGTTTCAGTGAAATCCTAAGTTTTCGGTAGGACCGAAACCCACTTCGGTCTGACCGAAAGTGGTGTGTAGGTTTCTGTTGAGCACTTCGGTTGCACCGAAACCTAAAATCGGTTTGACCGAAATACATTCTGTGAAAACTCAAAACTAAGTTTTTAACTCATTTTTTTGTAAAAACTTCTGCAGTTGTAATAACTCTTCCATTCTGCCTATACCTTATCTTTTCACAGGTCTTTCAGCCATGTCAGATGTCAGTGACAGCCAGAACAGGTCTGAATCACCGTTTGCTGAAATTCCAGAGGCAGATACAAGTCCTGCAAGCAGCTCTAGTGATGATGGTGAGAGGAGCACCCCTAGTGGTCTGCCTCCCGCAGCTACGAGAACCAGGAATAAGAGAACTTCTGATGATGAGGACTCCGACTTTGTTGCTGAGGAAGTTACCTCCAAGCCCAAGAGGAATGTGGTTGCCAAAGAGCACCAAGGGCAGCAGCCAAGGAAAGGTACAAGCAAGGTAAAACAGTCAACAGTTGCTAAGAAGCTCAACTTGGAAGAGCCTGCTCCAAGCAAGGTGAAGAAGACTTCCAAAAGGAAGAGGGTTGTTTATGCTGAACCTGAAGTTGATGCTGAAGAAGAAGAAGAAGAAGCACCCCAGCCTCCTCCTCAGAAAGCTAAGTTCATGGGTGATGCTATTCGGGCTCAAGCCTCCTCTAAGCCCAAGAAGCCTGCTCCTTCCAAAGCAGCTCCAGCCAAGCCCAAGAGAACAACCAGAAGCATTCCAGCTTCTGAGAAGAACAAAGGAGAGATGCCACCATCTGAATCAGATGAAGAGCATGTGTTGCTCAAGCTCCGTCCCAAGTTGCCACTCCACAATGATGCTCATCCTCAAGCTGAGGACATGAAGGCAAGGAAGGACAAAGGTCTCAGGCTATGGAGACAGTCTGATCCATATGCCGTAAGGAGAAGGACTGCTGTGGACCCCAGATTCCACACCAGAGAGCAGCAGGATTTCTATGAGACCGTGCTAATGGATAAGAAGCCCATTGTTGCTGACACCAGGTATGTTGACTGGAAGTACATTGACAGTGAAGAGCACCGGGACTTCTTTCCCCATGTGCATGAGAGCTTTACTGCATGTGGAGTTGCTGACTTCGTGGGTCAAGAGCTGACAGCCTGGAATGATGAGATGATCATGCAGTTCTATGCCACTGACAACTTCTACCCTGATGGCAAGATCACCTGGATGACTGAAGGTCAAAGGTTTTCTTCGACTATTGAAGAATGGGCAGAACTTCTGAACGCTCCAGTGCAGAGAGAGGACGACATTGATGTCTATGGGATTCCTAAGAAGAGTCATGATTCCATGAAGAACATGTACAAGGAGATCCCAGCTGCTGATTTAGAGGGATGGAAGCTCGGCTCAGTGTATTATCTCCAGGCAGGTCTGACCACCACTAACACTATTCTGAGGCATACTTTGATGCCTAAGTCAGGTGACCACCGGATGATACGAGGCTATTCTATCAACATGCTGCACATTCTCGATGAGAAGGCACCTTTTAAGGTGATGGACTTGATGGTAGAAACCATTAAGAGGACTGCAGCTGACCAGAAGAGGTCATGTGGGTTTGCACCGCAGATACAGATGCTCATCAACGCCAAGTTTGGCACGGGCAAATTCATGTTGGATAGGAAGCACTTGCCACTGCAGCCAGAGCATGAGGACAACGTAGTTGTGATGGATGAAGAGGATCCCACCTCAGTTGAAGGGCAAGCCAAAATTGAAGCTGCGAAGAAAGCTAAAGCTGACAAAGAGGCAGCAGCAGCAGCAGCAGCTAAGCCAAAGAGCTTTGGAGAACAAATTCTTGAAGCTACCCAAAGGATTGAACAACGCCTGGCCAGCATTGAGCAATCTCAGGAGAGCCTTGAGAGGATTGTCGAGGACAAGATCCACGCTCTGGACGTGAAGCTGACTGAGATTCAGGTGTCTGTCAACAAGCTTGAGGCAGACATGGAGGAGACTAGGCAGGAGAGAGCAGAGCTTATGCAGGATGATCTAGTCCAGGACTCTCATCGCCAGACTGCTCAGGTTCCCAGAGGATCCAGATCTGCAGCTATCCCAGTGACAGACTCCAGGGCTACCACTTCAGCACCAGCTACAGCTCCAGCAGTTCCTTCAGCTCCAGCATCCACTCCTCCACCGCAGACATCAGCAGAGGTCTTCGCAGATGCAGCTATTTCTACACCGACATCTACCCAGACGGGAGCCGCCAGCAGAGCCCGCAGTGACGCTTAGCTCTATACCTTTTCGAACTTTTTGGTAACTTGTTGCCAAAGGGGGAGAAATTGTTATAGATCATAGGGCTTCGAGAGAGAGAGTGCTCTTTCGTCTTTTCGTTCTTTTGCCGGTTTTCTTTGAGATACATTGGTTTCTTTTGGTTCCAGATACTTTATGTGTGCTTGCTACTACGTTTGATGCTACCTTAATGAGTGCTTAGTCATACTATGCCTTAATGTGTGCTTTTTGCTTATCATATGCTATTTCTTATTGTATGGCTATTTACTCTTGTCTTGGTGATTGAGTGCATGTTACTCATACTTATCATTTTGTGCGCTCCACCAAGATGTATGTGACATGGAAGAGTGACCCATAATCCTAATCGATTGTGCATTTGCATTCAAACGCAAATTTCAAATAATGCACAAATTTAGGGGGAGCTCTTGTTTATCACATACTTCTCAAAGCGACGATATTATTCTTTGATTATATCCTTTGTCGAAGCTTTGATCTATATGTTGTCATCAATTACCAAAAAGGGGGAGATTGAAAGTGCAACTAATCCCCGGGTGGTTTTGGTAATTAATAACAACATATATATCATTGAACTAATATTCTCTTGAGAATCATTTCAGAAAAGTTCGATGATATGGGTATGGAAATGTCTGAAGAAGTGGACCCCTCAAAATGCTAAGACAAGCATTGGCAAAAGCTCAAGACTCCATTTTTGGTTTAGTGATCAAAGATCACATTGAGTCCATAGGAAAAGCCAATACTATTAAAAGGGGATGAGGTTGTGTTAATGTTCTTGTTGCTCAAGTGCTTGGTGATCTAGCTCCCTCAACTATCAGCACTCTTCACTTTACAACACACTCATAAGTAATCTCGGACAAACCGATTCTGCAAACTCAGTCCCACCGAGATGAACCACTTCAGTTATTTCCCTAAACCCTAACTTCTCGGTCCAACCGATTCTCAGTCTCGGTCTCACCGAAAATGTTCTGCCAACCTTCTGTAACCAAATGACAGCATTTCGGAATATCCGAGTTGTTGTTTTCGGTCACACCGAGATGGCAAACCCTAACCTTTGACTCACTTCGGACAAACCGAGATGGTATTTTCGGTCCCACCGAAAATCCCAACGTTCACTATATTTGAACTTTCGGTCTGACCGAGTTTTCACTTCGGTCTCACCGAGATTGGTCGAATGTGTGTGTAACGGTTGGATTTTGTGTGGAGGCTATATATACCCCTCCACCCCCTCCTCATTCGAGAGGAGAGCCATCAGAAAGTACCACCACTTCTACCATACACTTTCTGAGAAGTGAACCACCTACCCTTGTGTTGAGATCAAGCCATTCCATTCCTACCATATGAAACTTGATCTCTAGCCTTCCCAAGTTGCTTTCCACTCAAATCTTTCTTCCACCACAGCCATATCAATGAGGAGAGTTGAGTGTTGGGGAGATTATCATCTGAAGCACAAGAGCAAGGAGTTCATCATCATCAACACCGTCTATTACCTTTTGGGGGGTGGTGCCTCCTAGATTGGTTAGGTGCCGCTTGGGAGCCTCCGTCTTCGAGATGTGGAGTTGAACCAAGAAGTTTGTAAGGGCAAGGAGATCGCCTACTTCGTGAAGATCTACCTCGAGTAAGGCTAGTCCTCCGTGGGCGTAGGCCGTGATGGAATAGACAAGGTTGCTTCTTCGTGGACCCTTCGTGGGTGGAGCCCTCCGTGGACTCGCGCAGCCGTTACCCTCCGTGGGTTGAAGTCTCCATCAACGTGGATGTACGATAGCACCACCTATCGGAACCACGACAAAAATCTCCGTGTCACCAAACTGCGTTTGATCTTCTCCACCTCCTTTTTACATGTGCAATTTACTTTCCGCTGCATATACTCTAGAATTGCATGTGTAGGGTGTTACTTGAATTGGTCTTAATTGTGAAACTGCCAAAAACATTGCATGATCTAAAGGCAGATTTTTTATATTGTCAAGTAGTCTAATCACCCCCCCTCTAGACCTACTTTCGATCCTACAGCTGGGCCCCCTAGGGCAGCCGCACCCCTTGGAGTGGGGGGCAAGGCACCTAGGGGGGGAAACCCTAGGGCCAGGCGCAGCCCTTGGCCGCCGCCCCCCCTCTGCCCTGGCCGCCGGCCCCCCTAGGGGAAACCCTAGGGCGCCCCCCTCTCCTCCTTCCCCCTATATATAGAGGGGTAGAGGGAGGGCAGCCAACACACGTTTGTGCCTCGGTGCTGCCCTCCCTCTCCCATAACATCTTCTTCTCCCGCGGTGCTTAGGCGAAGCCCTGCTGGAATTCTCCTCCACCATCACCACCACGCCGTCGTGCTGCCGGTTCTCCATCAACCTCTCCTCCACCCCTCGCTGGATCAAGAAGGAGGAGACGTCCCCGAGCCGTACGTGTGAAGAACGCGGAGGCACCGTTGCTTCGGTGCTAGGATCTTCGGCGATCTGAATCGCGGCGAGTACGACTCCATCAACCGCGTTCTTAACGCTTCCGCTTAGCGATCTACAAGGGTATGTGGATCCTACTCTCCCCTCGTAGTTGTATCTACTAGATTGATCTTGGTGAACGTAGAGAAATTTTTTTGTTTTCCATGCAACGTTCCCCAACAATCATAGCCTTGAGAGACTCATTTATATCATGCTTGGGTGGAATAGATCTAAGCTTCAAAGAATCAACATCAAGAGAAATTCTATACACGCTCCTTGCCAACTCATCAATCTTAAGCAATTTTACTTCAATCATGGCATTAAAATTCTTTTGATCACTCATAAATTCTTTAACACTATTCTCAAAATCAGAGGGCATCTTATTATAATTTCCATATTAATTGTTGTAGGAATAACCATAATTATTATAGGAATTACTAGACAAATGCCTAGGATTAAAATTTCCTCTATAAGCATTGTTACCAAAATTGTTCCTACCAAAAAAAATTCAAATCCATAGATTCATTATTATTCTCAATCAAAGTGGACAAGGGCATATCGTTAGGATCAATATAGTTCCCTTGCTATCAAAATAATTTCATAAGTTCATCCATCTTTCCACTCAAAACATTAGTCTCTTCAATTGAATGCACTTTTTACTAGTTGAAGATCTTTCGTTATGCTATTGAGAATAATTAATCATTGTATTATCTAGGAGTTTTGTACCTTCTCCTAAGGTGATTTCCATAAAAGTACCTCTCGTGGCCGAATCTAAAAGACTTCTAGAAGAAAAGTTTAATCCGGCATAATTTTTTTGTATAATCATAGAGGGAGGAAAATACATGACAATAAAAGAATCCTTGCACTTATTCCATGAATCAATACTATTTTTAGGCAAATATGAAAACCGAATTTTAGCCCGATCTAGTAGTGAGAATGTGAATAACTTTATTTTAACAAGATCATTGTCCACATCTCTTTTCTATTGCATATCACAAAAATCAATAAATTATTCAGATGGGAATCGTCATGTTCACTATATTCAATAAAGCTACATTGACTTCACAAGATTCCTCATTAGTAGCGGGAGCAATCGGAGTACTAATAAAATCATTATTATTGGTGTTGGAAAAGTTGGATAATTTAGTATTTTCTTGAGCCATTGTGACAAAGCAAACAATCCAATAGACAAACACACAAAAATCAAGCGAACAAGACGAATGGAAGAGTGGTTTCGATGGATATTCTGATGTTTTTGGAATATTTGGGAATTTATAGGCGGAAGAAGTAGGTCAAGGGTGTCTCGGGGGGCCCACAAGGTAGGGGGGCGCGCCCTACCCCCTAGGGTGCGCCCTCCACCTTTGTGTCCACCTCGAGGCTCCCCTGGTGTGTACTCCAAGTCCTCTGGATGTCTTCTGGTCCAAGAAAAATCCTTGTAAACTTTCGTTCCATTTGTACTCTGTTTGACATTCCTTTTCTGCAAAACTCGAAAACAAGGAAAAACAAAAACTGGCACTGGGCTCTAGGTTAATATGTTAGTCCTATATAAAATAGCATATTAATGCATATAAAACATCCAAAATAGCTAATATAATAGCATGGAACAATCAAAAATTATAGATACGTTGGAGACGTATCAAGCATCCCCAAGATTAATTCCTGCTTGTCCTCGAGTAGGTAAATGATAAAAACAGATTTTTTATGTGGAATGCTACCCAACATATTTATCAATGCAATATTCTTTATTGTGGCATAAATGATCAGATCCATAAGACTCAAAATAAAAATCTATCATCAGGAGCATAATACAACTAAAAAGTAATCTACCAAGCTTCTAAAATAACATGGCTAAAGAAAGTTATCCCTACAAAATCATATAGTCATTTATGCTCCCTCTTCTTAACACAAAGTATAAATCATGCCTACCCCGGTGTCAATCAAGCAATCGTTTTCATACTTTCACATTCTTAAACCTTTTCAACTCTTCCCGCAATACATGAGCACGAGCCATGGATATAGGACTATGGAGATGTCAAGGAATCGGTATCAATGTGAGTGAGTAGGGATTTCCATGTAACGGATGCACTAGAGCTATAAGTGTATGAAAGCTGAAAAGAAAACTAGTGGGTGTGCATCAACTTGCTTGATCATGAAGACATAGGGCATTTGAGGAAGCCCATCGTTGGAATATACAAGTCAAGGTCTATAACGAAAAATTCCCACTAGTAATAAATGAAAGTGACTACATAGGATACAATATATCATGAAGAACATGGTGCTACTTTGAATCACAAGTGTTGAAAAGATAGTAACATTGTCCCTCCTCTCTTTTTCTCACATTTTTTTGTAGTCTACTCTCTTTTCTTTGGAGACCTTTTCTATTTTTTGGAGACTCTTTTGGCCTCTTTATTATAACATCACATGGGACAATATTTCTAATAATGATGATCATCACACTTTTATTTAGTTACAACTCGATACTAGAACAAAGATATGACTCTATATGAATGCCTCCAGCGGTGTACCGGGATGTGCAATGATCAAGACTCGCATGTATGAAAAATATTAACGGTGGCTTTGCCACAAATACTATGTCAACTACATGATCATGCAAAGCAATATGACAATAATAAAGCGTGTCATAATAAACAGAACGATGGAGTTACATGGCAATATATCTCGGAATGGCTATGGAAATGTTGTAATAGGTAGGTATGGTGGATGTTTTGAGGAAGGTATAAGGAGGGTTTTATACACCGGTGAAAGTTGTGGGGCGCTAGAGTGGCTAGCAAGGTGGAAGGCTGAGAGTGTGTATAATCCATGGACTCAACATTAGTCATAAAGAACTCACATACTTATTGTGAAAAAGTTTATTAGCTCTCGAAATGTGTGTATAGCAAGGATGATTGTGACAAACTAAAAATCAAAGACTCATATCATACAAGATGCTCCAAGCAAAACACATATCATGTAGTGAATTAAAATATGGCCTCAAGGAAAGTTACTGATAGATGAAGACGAAAGAGTGGATGCCTTCCCGGGGCATCCCCATGCTTAGGCTCTTGGCCGTCCTTGAATTTTACCTTGGGGTGCCTTGGGAATCCCCAAGCTTAAGCTTTTGCGACTCTTTATTCCATAGTTCATCAAATCCTTAACCAAAACTTGGAAACTTCACAGCCCAAAACTCAATAGAAATCCCATGAGCTCCATTAGTAAAACAAAGCAAATAACCACTAAAGGTACTGTTGTGACCTTATTCTAATTTTATATCGGTGTAATATCTACTGTATTCCAACTTTTACATGGTTCATACCCCGCGGTACTAGCCATATATGCATCAAAATAAGCAAATAACACATATAAAACAGAATGTGTCAAAAACAGAACAGTCTGTAGCAATCTGAAAACTTCACATACTTCTGTAACTCTAAAAATTATGAAAAAATAGGAAGATATGAGGAATTTGTAAATACATTTTGTTTAAAAATTTCAGAAGGTTTCGAAGTCCCTTTGAATTACTGAATTTTCTGCACTCGGCGCAAAAGTTTCTGTTTTTCAGCATAATCAAGTCAACGATCACCGTAAGCCATCCCAAAGGTCTTAATTGGCTCAAACACTAATTAAAACACCAAAACACAATTACTACAGAAGTAATAATTTGTGTTTATTGAAACACATAAGCAAAAATTAAAAAGAAAAAATAAAGTTGGGTTGCCTCCCAACAAGAGCTATTGTTTAACGCCCTTAGCTAGGCATAAAACGCAAATAGATCCAGGTATTATCGTCTTTGGTATGCAATCCATAGGTAGCTCTCATACTATATTCATAAGGAAATTTAATTTTATTTCTTGGAAAGTGTTACATGCCCTTCCTTAACGAAAATTGAAATCTAATGTTTCCTTCTTTCATATCAAT
The DNA here is from genome assembly GCA_902687465.1 of Secale cereale. Classification (NCBI taxonomy): domain Eukaryota; kingdom Viridiplantae; phylum Streptophyta; class Magnoliopsida; order Poales; family Poaceae; genus Secale; species Secale cereale. The sequence continues at coordinate 340,429,407 of LR738711.1, read as the reverse complement.
AATTGCACCAATCGTTCTAAGGAAAGGTCTACCAAGAATAATAGAACATGTTGGATTGCAATCTATATCAAGAACAATGAAATGTACCGGCACATAATTCCTATTTGCAACAATAAGAACATCATTAATCCTCCCCATAGGTTTCTCAATAGTGGAATCCGCGAGATGCAAGTTTAAAGAACACTAATCAATTTCACGAAAACCTAGCACATCACATAAAGTTTTCGGAATCGTAGAAATGCTAGAACCCAAATCGCAGAAAGCATGGCACTCATAATATTTAATCTTGATCTTAATAGTAGGTTCCCACTCATCATATAGTTTTCTAGGGATAGAAACTTCTAATTCAACCTTTTCTTCAAAAGATTGCATCATAGCATCAACGATATGTTTAGTTAAAGCTTTATTTTGATTATAAGCATGAGGAGAATTCAACATGGATTGAAACAAGGAAATACAATCCATTAAAAAAATATCATAATTAAATTTCTTGATATCCAGTCTAGTCGGTTCATTGCTACTTAAAGTATAGACTTCATCAGTCCCACTTTTATCAATTTTTGTATTAAGATTTAAAACCTCTGAATGATTAGGACGCCTTTTTAGTAAAATTAGTTCATCTCCAATCCCATCTTTATCAAGATTTATTTTGGAAAAAGAATATTCAATAGTGGTCACATCAATCACTTCAATATCTTCATCATTATTTTCACGGAAACTAGAAGAACATGTTTTTATAATCCAATCCTTTTTAGCACGCATCTTAGCGGTTCTTTCTCTGCACTCATCAATAGAAATTCTCATAGCCTTGGGACACTCATTGATATCATGCTTGGGTGGAATAGATCTAAGCTTCAAAGAATCAACATCAAGAAAAATTATATCCATGCTCCTTGCCAAGTCATTAATCTTAAGAAATTTTTCTTCAATCATAGCATTAAAATTCTTTTGAGCACTCATAAATTATTTAACACTATTCTCAAAATCATAGTGCATCTTATTATAATTCCCATAAAAATTGTTGTAGGAATTACCATAATTATTATAGGAATTACTAGGCAACGGCCTAAGATTAAAATTTCCTCTATAAGCATAGTTACCAAAATTGTTCCTACCAACAAAATTCACATCCATAGGTTCATTATTATTCTCAATCAAAGTGGACAAGGGCATATCATTAGGATTAATATTGGTACCCTTGCTAGCAAATAATTGCATAAGTTCATCCATCTTTACACTCAAAACATTAATCTCTTCAATTGCATGCACTTTTTTACTAGTGGAAGATCTTTCGGTACACCATTGAGAATAATTAATCATTATATTATCTAGGAGTTTTGTAGCTTCTCCTAACATGATTTCCATAAAAGTACCTCCCGCGGCCGAATCTAAAAGATTTCTAGAAGAAAAGTTCAATCCAGCATAATTTTTTGGCATAATCATATAGGGACGAAAATACTTGGCAATAAAAGAATCCTTGCACTTATTCCATAAATCAATACTATTTTTAGGCAAAGATGAAAACCAAGTTTTAACCCGATCTCGTAGTGAGAACGGGAATATCTTTAATTTAACAAGATCATTGTCCACATCTCTTTTCTTTTTCATATCACACAAATCAACAAAATTATTCACATGGGAATCGTCATCTTCACTAGATTCAGTAAAGCAACATTGATATCACAAGATTACTCATTAGTAGAAGGAGCAATCGGAGTACTAATAAAATCATTATTATTGGTGTTGGAATAGTCGCATAGTTTATTATTTTCTTGAGCCATCATGACAAAGCAAAAAATCCAACAGAAAAACGCACAAAAAGCAAGTGAACAAGACGAACGGAAGAAGGGCGAAGAAAATGTAAACCTTTTTGAAAATTGTTTTAGAAGTGGGGGAGAGGAAAACGCGAGGCGAATGGTAAATAATGTAAATGCGAGAGATGAGAGTTTAATGAAGGGTACTTGGTAGGTCTTGATTTGGCGTAGATCTCTCTGGCAACGGCGCCAGAAATTCTTCCTGCTACCTCTTGAGCTTGCGTTGGTTTTTCGATTGAAGAGGAAAGGGTGATGCAGCAAAGTAGGGTAAGTACTTCCCTCAGTTTGAGAACCAAGGTATGAATCCAGTAGGAGATTACGCACAAATCGCCAAATACCTACACAAACAATAAAATAGATTACACCAAACGTTATAAAGTGGTTGTGCATCCCTTCGCGGTTATTTGCAAAAGTGAGATCTGATAGAGATAGATAAACTATAAAGTAAATATTTTCGGGTTTTTGGTTTATAGATTGGAAAGTAAAATATTGCAAAATAGTAGATCTGAAACTTATAAGATGTAAAATAGACCCAGGAGGCATAGGTTTCATTAGAGGATTCTCTTATGATAGAAAATAGTACGGTGGGTGAACAAATTACTGCCAAGCAATTGATAGAAAAGCGCAAAGTTATGACGATAGGCAATGATCATGAATATAGGCATCACGTCTGTGTCAAGTAGACCGACTCCTGCATGCATCTACTACTATTACTCCACACATCGACGGAAACGATTCTGCATCTAGAATATTAAGTTCATAAGAATAGAGTAACGCGTTAAGTAAGATGACATGTTGTAGCGGAATAAACTAATGCAATATGATGAAAACCCCATTTTGTTATCCTCGATGGCAACAATACAATACGTGTTATGTCCCCTACTGTCATTGGGATTGAGCACCGCAAGATTGAACCCAACGCAAAGCACTTCTCCCATTGATAGAAAAACCAATCTAGTTGGCCAGACCAAACCGATAGTTCGAAGAGAATTACTAAGATATCAAATTATGCATATAAGAATCCAAAAGAGACTCAAATAATATTTATAGATAATCTGATCATAAATCCACAATTCATCGGATCTTGGCAAACACATCGCAAAAGAAGATTACATCAAATAGATCTGCAAGAACGTCAAGGAGAACATGGTATTGATGATCAAAGAGAGAGAAGAAGCCATCTAGCTACTAGCTATGGACCCGTAGGTCTGTGCTGAACTACTGACACTTCATCGGAAGGGCAGTGGTGTTGATGTAGATGCCCTCCATGGCCGAATCCCCCTCCGGCAGAGTACCGAAAAAGGCCTCCAGACGGAATCTTGCAAGAACAGAAGGTTACGACAGCGGAAAAGTGGTTTCGATGGATGTTTCGATGTTTCTGGAATATTTAGGAATTTATAGGTGGAAGAAGTAGGCCAGGGGGGGGTCTCGAGGGGCCCACAAGGTAGGGGGGATGCCCTACCCCCCATGGTGCGCCATCCACCCTTGTGGCCGCCTCAAGGCTCCCCTGGCATGTACTCCAAGTCGTCTGGATGTCTTTTAGTCCAAGAAAAAACATCGTAAAGTTTCATTTCGTTTGGACTCCGTTTGATATTCCTTTTCTGCGAAACTCAAAAACAAGGAAAAAACCAGAAACTGGCATTAGGCTCTAGGTTAATAGGTTAGTCCAAAATAGATAATATAATAGCATGGAACAATAAAAAATTATAGATATGTTGGACACGTATCACACCACGCCTTGGGACGACGCACCGTGGGTTGCGTGAATGAGCCAAGCTGATGTGTAAATTTTTGCCACGAACGATTGGTATACGAAAGGTCACTCGGAAGATGAAAGTTTTTGCTGTAGTGGACAGTGAATACGAATGATGCAAGCTTCAGTTGTTGCCTGATCGTTTTGTCTCCCTTGTTCCCTTCGGCTCCGAATGCAGCCTCTCGCCTCCTTCTCCTATGCCTATAAAAGGAAGGTCGCTCATCCCCGAAGAGATACACGATTCTCACCACCGAGTTCCTGAGCACTGAGCTACTAGCACAATCTTCCCCATCCCGGCTTGCGGCGTGCATCGTGGGTCGGGACAGTAGGGCTCCATAACCGCACATTTTTGAGTTCTCTACGGGAGAAGGGTGATAAGGTTTATGGGGAGCGCTCAGTGCGACTACTGACTTCTTTGTCAAGGACTCCCTGCACTCTGATGACTATTTCCCCGACGAGGACGTCTTCCCTGCCATCGACAACCTCTTCGATGACATGGCTGGCAAGGACACCGCACCCAAGACCGAGCTTCTGCTCCTTCTCCGTATGTTCTCATAATCTCTCAGTTTGAGGTTCTGGTTCAGTTTGTATATTCCTAGCTTAAGCTTTTCATAGCATTGGTCATAGATTCTTGGTTATAAAATCTGAGGTATCTGACATGCATGTCGGTACAATCATGGAGTCACATGATACTACTTCCTTTGAAGATATCTTTCCCATGAAGTATATGACTACCTCATCTAATCAGGAGATGCCTAGTTCATAGAATCAGGAATTAGTTACAATTACTGAACCTACCATTTCGAGGGAACACTTTGAAAATTTAGTGGTAGAGAATAATGAAGTTCCTACTAGGAGCAAGAGACAAAGGACTGAAAAGTCCTTTGGTGATGATTTTCTTGTGTATCTCATAGATGACACTCCCAGTTTTATTTTAGAGGCCTATGAATCTAAAGATGCTGAAAACTGGAAGGAAGCCGTCCGTAGTGAGATGGATTCTATCTTGGCAGACGAAACTCGGGAGATAACTGTTCGTCCTTATGGGTGCAAACCTATAGGATGTCAATGGGTTTTCAAGAAGAAGTTTTGACCTAATGGTACTATTGAAAAATAAAAGGAACGACCCGTGGCCAAGGGTTATACCCAAAAGGAAGGTGAAGATTTCTTTGATACTTACTCACCTGTGTCTCGATTGACCACTATTCCAGTTCTACTTTCACTAGCTGCCTCACAGGTTCTTCTCGTTCATCAAATGGATGTTAAGATTGCTTTCCTAAATGGAGAGTTGGACGAAGAAAATTATATGGAACAACCGGATGGGTTTGTAGTAGATGGTCATGAAAGAAAAGTGTGCAAGTTGCTAAATTCTTTGTATGGACTTAAGCAAGCACCCAAGCAATAGCATGAGAAGTTTGAATGTCACACCCTGATTTTCATGCCACATTGCTTAAGCTAATAATCATGCTTAAAATGTGGATTGACAAAAACCTTTGAGTGTTTTTGACTTTGCTTAATTGATTTTTGTGTTGGTTGTTTGCTAGTGCTCTAAAAATCAAATAAATCCTCCAACTCTTATACTTCATCTCCTTGGTCCAAAACCTTTTCCCAATGATCATGCCATGTGTATAGACCAGTATAGTATTTTCTTATAAAAATATTTTGGCCAAATAGTATTTTCTAAATTTAGTTTTCCAAAAACTCCTGAATTGAGGTTTGCACTGCAGGTACCTTATTTAGGGTGTGAAAAATATTTCAAAAAGTAGATTTGGATCCTATTAGGTATAGGACTACCAGAAACCACAAAATTGTAATTTTAAAAGTTATTTTTATATTTTATTTAAAAGCTTTTTCTTAAGGCCAGAAATGGTCTTTAATAGGGAAAATTTATTTAATTATTTCAAAAATATTTGCCAAAATTCAGGGAAACTCATAGGACATATATTGTCCATATATAAGAGTTTCAACACATGGTCATGTTCAAAATGTTGGACAAATCCCTCATTAACCCTTTCTGAATATTTCAAGCTTTTGAAATATTTACAAAGGGAATGTTCTCCAAAAATTCCAGGGAAATTCTATCATGTCAAATATGACATATTTGATGATCTTAAAAAGCCTCATGCCTTGAAGATCAAGGAATCATCATCTAATCCCCTCAAAGCCATTTCTGTCCATTTTGAAGTTTGAGCAACTTTACATTGCCAAACTTGTCCAAATGCTCTCAAACTTGGTGCACATGCTAAAATGATGTAATTATGCATCTATGCCAAATGGCACAAGTTTTAGAGAAGCATAACTTGATCTAAGTGCCCCAAAACCATTTCTGTTCAAATTCAAATTTGAACAACTTTACATTACCAACTTTTTACCTGGGGCTTCAAACTTTGTGAGCATGATAATAACCCCAAATCATGATACTACACCAAGTGGTGAATCAAGGGGAGATGATTAGCTTAACTCAAACATGGTAAAACCATTTCTGTTGATTTCTAGGGTTCACCAAAGTTACATTGGCAACTTTGCCCAAATGAGCTCAAATTTGGTGGAAGGACCTAAATGTATGTGACATTTGATCTTGTTTAGTCTCATGTCAAGTGGAGCTATTTTGCTTGCCCAAAACATGATCAAACACCTTCTGCCATTTTTCCTAAACCATTGTTTGGACCCCTTTCACTATTTCCCTTTACCTCAAATTCTTACCACAGGTGAACCTGATCATCTTCCACCTCCAGTAACTTCCCCATGTCCCCAGCTCAATGATTGAGGGGTGAAAACCCCATTTTTACATTTCTGGACAGCAGCAGTCTCCTTCCTCCTCACCTCCCTCCTCATTCCAGTGGCTCCCTAGGGCATCCAAGACCATCACACATTTCTTTACTCCTCCCCTGACCCCATAGACAATGTTGGGTAAGTTGGACGCGACCAGAGCGGTGAGGGCACGGCCGTGCCGGCCATACGGGCACTCTGGAGCGCGCTACAGTGCGCTCCCGCACTGTAGCCGCGTCCTGCCCGAGGCACCCGACAGCCTGGGGCGTCGTGATCGTGTCTTCCGAGGTGCCCTCGACGTCCGCGACCTGCAGGCCTGTCGGCCCTATCCTCCCCTGCCCTCCTTCTCCCTCCGCGAGCTCACCCGAGCGCGTCCGTGGATGCTGCCCACGGTGCACCACTGCCACTCTATTT
>LR738711.1:340386766-340421871 GCA_902687465.1 Secale cereale | reverse complement strand
CACCAGCCAGGCTACGCCTTTCCGTGGTTGTGACACCCGCCGTAATTACGCCTTCGGCGTCACCACCTCCTTCGCGCCGCTGAGCCGCTGGGCGGAAGCCAGTAGGCGATGTTTAGCTGGGCTTCGCCCAGAGCACATTATTAGGTTGAATTCTTTTTCCATATTCTTTTTCCAGTCAACTTCAAAAACCCATAAATAATTCATATTAACTCCAAATTTGATGATTCAAATTTCTGGTAGTTTCTAAAATCATGCTCTACCACATGGTGCAACATGCACATTTTTCGAGAGACTTTTACTTTACATATAATTATCAAATGCCATTATTTCATTTTCTGTGATGAACTTTAGAAAATCACAGAGGGATCAAATTTGATCCAAATGAAGTCGTTCAAATTCCTATGTGCTTATCATATCCAAACTTAGTTTTGGAACATTTTTATTAATACTTTCTGTACCCCACCAAATAATGAGCCATTTCTTCATATTTAACAGCTTTGCAAAATCCTAGGAAAGTCTTTTGAACTCCAAATCCAGTGAAACCAACTCCTAGATGCTTCTAAAATCATGACTTGTTGATGGGTGCCTTTGCTCATCATTCAAGAATATATTTCTGTACACTTATTTCAAATCCATAAACCCCGTGATTCCATCATATTGGAATGTTCCAAATCACCCATTGATCCAATACCTATGAAACCACCTTGGTCATTTCTCATATGACCAGAGGTATCCTAGGAAAAAATCCAACTCCTATTTTTAGAGCACTTTCATATTTTGCTTTGTTGTGCTGCTTATTATGATTTTTTCCATCGTTAGATGACGAAATAAGCGGAGTAATCGGAGTTGGACCAGAAGGTTTGAAGACTCGGAAGGACAAGGCAAGCAGCCCTTTGACCATGTTCGAGAAACTTTTTTATGCATGTCTCATAGCACCTTATTATCAATGCATCGGAATCATGTAGAAGAGGTGACCACTTTGGTTGGTGCCTTTGTTACTTCACTATTGAAACTTGCATCAAACATGACCCTACCTTCCTATGAGGGTTATGTGGGTGGTAGTAGATAGATTTATGCTATAGTAGTGGCTACGCAAATGGGACGGGTATATGCATGGTGACGGAGGCAGAATACTTTCAATAGACTTTTCGAAAACCCCGTCGGGTGCCATTCATGCCCGAGGGAGATGGTGAGATGGGTAACCACTTGATGACGAAGTGGTGTACCGAGACAAGTGTGTGTGATGTTTTCCAAACGGATTCGTTTAAGTTGCGACCGTTATTCCAACCAAACATGCGCAACCACTCTACCCTTATATGGGAAAGGGCATTATTGATTACCTAGGTCGATACTAGCATGGTGCCCGCATTACTAGTGACTGGGGTGACATGAGGTCACTCTCGGGACGGGGTCGTGCTTGGATAGGCGGCCATGACTGTTTTCACAGGGCACCGGACACACCGTTGGTACCCCATGTCAGTGGTATGAGATGAATATGGGAGCAAGGCTCCGCAATCTTTAAGATGTGAAATGTTTGGCACGGGGCTGTTACCAATCGAGTGGACTCTATGTTAGTGTTGTCTAGGGAAAGATAGTGATCGGGTGCTTACCCCGGGTACTTGAGGTACCGCGGGTCGTGAATGACACGGAAGTTCCCCGGATCTTGTGGGTAAAGTGTGCAACCTCTGCAGAGTGTAAAACTATTCGAATAGCCGTGTCCATGGTCAAGGACAGTTGGGTAACCGCTCTTGGGCTACGTCCAATGTTTGCGAAACCCGGTGTGTGTGCGTGTGAGGATAACAACACGGTTTAGTGATATTAATGTTGTGATTCTTAAGGAAGTCACAATGACCTTGAGCATCAGTTGATTACAACAATTTCTTGATAATGATGTCTGTGACCTCCTGATACTTGTTGCAGACACATGCATGTCCATGTTATATGTTGATCATACTTGCATATGAAAAACTAGCTTTCCGCAAAACTACCAATCTAGCAGTAGAGCCTTGCATAATTATTCTGTCATCACACTTGGGTTGCTTGCGAGTACATTCAAAGTACTCATTGGCTTGCCACTGGTTATTTTATTGGCCAGGCAGGAGAGAACAGGATATGACGAAGATTTCTTGGTGACGAGCGTGTGAGCTAGGACGCTTCCCAGTCAGAATGCCTGTAGGGTTAGGGCAGATGGCATGGGTCCAAGTTGTTATTGAAGATTTCCGCTGCGATGGTATACTCAAGACTTGACCATTATGGTCCTATTTGTGTAATACGGTATGTATGGAGGTAAGACTCTTGTTATTCAGCTTCTGTGTGTTTAGTGAGCATTGACCTCTGGGATCACTATACACGTGCATTCGGTGATCTCGACTTATGAGTCGGGTCCCCACATTGAAAGAACTATAGCAGCTGGAGTCTTTGTTGTGAACGAAGCTGATAAATGTGTGTACAATCACCGTGGTGGGGGCGAGGGAGTTATCATGTGCTTGTATGTTGCCGACATACTGATTTTCGGAACAAATCTAAATGTTATTAAGGAGGTCAAGGATTTCCTATCTCGTTGTTTTGAGGTGAAGAATTTAGGAGTGGCTGATTTTATTCTGAACATCAAGTTGTTGAAGGACGATGGTGATGGGATTACATTGCTTCAATTTCACCATGAGGAAAAGATCTTGAGTTGCTTTGGCTATAGTGACTGCAAGCCCTCTCCAACACCATATGTTCCTAGTGTGCTGCTTCGAAAGAATCGAAGAATTGCTAGAGATCAATTGAAATATTCTCAGATTATTGGCTCTCTTACGTATTTAGCCAGTGCTACAATACCTGACATCTCTTTTGCTCTTAGCAAACTGAGCGGATTTGTTTCAAAACCGTGAGATGATCGTCGGAAAGCTCTAGAAAGAGTAATGTATTATTTAAAAGTAACTGCGAATTATGGAATTCACTACACTGGGCACCCAAAGATGCTTGAAGGGTATAGTTACTCGAACTGGATCTCAGACGCTGATGACATAAAGGCCATGAGCGGATATGTATTCACTCATGGAGGTGGCACTGTTTCTTGGAAGTATTGTGAGCAAACCATCTTAACGAGGTAAACAATGGAAGCAGATCACACATCACTAGATACACTTACGGTCGAAACGGATTGGCTTCGTCAGCTCTTGAATGACTTGCCGGTAATTGAGAAACCTATATCGGGTATCCTTATCAGCTGCGACTATCAAACTATGATGACGAAAGTGAGAAGCTCAAAGGATAACATGAAATCATCAAGACATGTTCAGAGAAGCTTAAAATCAGCCAGGAAAATGAGAAACTCTGAAGTTATTACATTGGATTATATCAAAACGTCTAAAAATCTGGCAGATCCTTTTACTAAGGGTCTATCATAAAACGTGATAGATAATGCATCTAGGGAGATGGGTATGAGACCCACAATATGATTTTTCATAGTGGTATCCTAGTCTATGTGATTAGAGATCTCGTGACTTACATGTGGAAGACAAGTTGTTGGTCAAATGAGAGGAGAGTATCCTTACTTTTAACAATACCACTCCATGAAGATGTAATACTCTCCTAAATCTGCATAGCAGGTTGATGTATATATTAATGTGTTCTAAGTGGCTCATTTAAGCAAAGATGTTGTCCCATGGAACATCATTTGAAGAACACACCTATATGAGTCTGATTGTCACACGTCGCAAGCTATGTTTGTCGGTTTCTCTAGTAAACTCATTAACGGTCACGGAGTATGACACATAAGCTCCACCCGCGGGGAAGACCCACGGTAACCTAGTATCAGTCAAGGCTTTGTGTGAAGCTAGATTTGCAGAAAACTTGCAGTTCAAGGCCCAGTCCACTGTTCAAGTTGTTTTCTACTATAGCATAGAGTTCTAGGTGGAAGGTCAACTTGACAGTCTCCACTGCAGTACTCGTATATTATACAGTGTTTTCGAACCAAAGGCAATTCTTGTGTGCCTCCGGGATCTGGTGGGGGGTTGCCAGAATTTAGTCTATTTTGGGACAATCCAATAACTATATCAGAAATTCCTAATAAATCCTAGAGGCCCACTAAGCCCATTCGTCTAAGGCAAGGGATGATACTAAAGTTTAGTCCCACATTGCTAGTTTTGTGGGACTTGGACCTCCTTATAAGGGAGGTTCTTTCTCTAGTTGTATGAACATGAGAACAAGAGGGACATCCACGCGTGGTCCTCCTCTGCCGCCCGCCTTGCCACGCCCCGCCTCGTCACAACGCGCCACGGGTTGAGGGAATGTGCCGAGCCGATGTCTAAATTTTTGCGATGAACGATTGGTATATGAAAGTTCACTCGGAAGCTGAAAGTTTTTGCTGTAGTGGACATTAAATATGAACGCTGCACCCTTCAGCTGCTTCCTGTTCATTTCGTCTCCCTCATTCCCTTCAGCTCCCGGCGCAGCCTCTCGCCTCCTTCTCCTATGCATATAAAAGGGAGGTCACTCCTCTCCAGAGAGATACATGAGAAGAATCTCTTCCTCTGGCCACCGAGTTCCTGAGCACTGAGCTACTTCCACGATCTTCCCCATCCTAGCTTGCGGCGTGCACCATGGATCAGGACAGTAGGCCTCCGAAACCGCACGTCTTTGAGTCTCGTACAAGATAAGGGTGATAAGGTTTTTGTGGAGCGCTCAGCGCGACTACTGAGTTCTTCGTTACGGACTCGCCGGATTCTAAAGACTACTTCCCCGACGATGACTTATTCCCTACCGCCGACATCCTCTTCGACGACATGGCTGGCGAGGACACCGCACACAAGACCGGGGCTTCTGCTCCTGCTCCGTATGTTCTCATACTCTCTCTATTTGAGATTCTACTTCAGTTTGTGTTTCCTTGGTTATGCTTTTCATAGCATTGAGAATAGATTATTGGTTATAAAACCTGAGGTATCTGACATGCATGTCGGTACAATCATGGAGTCGAATGGTGCGACTTTCTTCGAAGATATCTTTCCCATGATGGATATGGCTACCTCATCTAATTAGGAGATGCCTAGTTCACCAAATTAGGAATTAGTTACAATTAGTGAACCTACCTTTCCGATTGAACACTTTGAAAATTCTGTGGAGGAGATCAATGAAGTTCCTACCTAGAGAAAGAGACAGAGGACTACAAAGTCCTTTGGTGATAATTTTCTTGTGCATCTCATAGATGACACTCCCAATTCTATTTCAGAGGCCTAAGCATATGAAGATACTGACTACGGAAGGAAGCGATCTATAGTGAGATGGATTCCATCTTGGGAAATGAAACTTGGGAGATAACTGATCATGCTTATGGGTGCAAACCTATAGGGCGAAAATGGATTTTCAAGAAGAATTTGCGGACTAATTGTACTATTGAGAAATACAAGGCACGTCTCATGGCCAAGGGTTATACCCAAAAGGAAGGTCAAGATTTCTGTGATACTTACTCACATGTGGCTCAACTAACCACTATTCGAGTTCTACTTTCACTAGCTGTCTCACATTGACTTCTCGTTCATCAAATATATGTTAAGATTACTTTCCTAAATGGCGAGTTCGACGAGGAAATTTATATGGAACGACCAGATGGGTTTACAATAGATGGTTAGGAATGAAAAGTGTGCAAGCTGCTGAAGTCTTTGTATGGACTTAAGAAACCACCCAAGCAATGACATGAGATGTTTGAAAGAACTTTAACAACTACGGGCTTTGTTGTGAACGAAGCAGATAAATGTGTGTACTATAGCCATGGTGGGGGAAAGGGAGTTATCTGTGCTTGTACGTTGACGACATACTGATTTTCGGAACAAATCTGAATGTTATTAAGGAGGTCAAGGATTTTCTATCTTGTTGTTTTTGAGATGAAGAAATTAGGAGTGCCTGATGGTATTTTGAACATCAAGTTGTTGAGGGACGATGATAATGGGATTACATTGCTACAATCTCACTATGTGGATAACATCTTGAGTCTCTTTGGATATAGTGACTACAAACCCTGTCCAACACCATATGATGCTAGCGTGCTACTTGAAAGAATCGAAGAATTGCAAGAGCTCAATTGAAATATTCTTAGATTATTGGCTCTCTTATGTATTTAGCTAGTGCTACAAGACCTGACATCTCTTTTCCTGTTAGCAAACTGAGCCTATTTGTTTCGAAGTGTTATGCGTTATTTGAAAGGCACTGCGAATTATGAAATTCACTACACCAGGCACCCCAAGGTGCTTGAAGGGTATAGTGACTCAAACTGGATCTCAGATGCTGATGACATAAAGGCCACGAGCGATTATGTATTCACTCATGGAGGTGGCACTGTTTCTTGGAAGTCTTGCAAGAAGACCATATTAACGAGGTGAACAATGGAAAAAATCACACATCATTAGATACAGCTACGGTCGAAGGCTTCGTTGGCTCTTGAAAGACTTGTCGGTAATTGAGAAAATTTTACCAGGTATCCTTATGAACTATGACAATCAAACTGTGATCACGAAAGTGAGCATCTCAATGGACAACACGAAGTCATCAAGACACGTTCAGAGAAGGTTAAAATCTTTCAGGAAAATGAGAAACTCTGGAGTTATTGCATTGGATTATATCCAGGCGTCTAAAAATCTGGCAGATCCTTTTACTAATGTTCTATCACGAAATATGATACATAATGCATCGAGGGAGATGGGTATGAGACCCACAATATGGGTTGTTCATAGTTGTAACCTAGTCTATGTGATCGGAGATCCCGTGAAGTAAATGTGGAAGACAAGTTGTTAGTCAACTAAGAGGAGAGTATCCATGCTTTTAAAAATACCACTCCATGAAGATGAAATACTCTGCTAAATCTGCATGGCAGGTTGATGTATATCTTAATGTGTTCTAAGTGGCTCATTTAAGAAGACATGTTGTCCTTCTTAACATCTTTTGAAGAACACACCTATATGAGTCTGATTGTCACACGTCGCAATCTATGTGTGTCTGTTTCTTTAGTAAACTCATGAAAGGTCACGGAGTATGACACATAAGCTCCACCCGCGGGGAAGACCCACGGTAAGATAGTATCAGACAAGGCTTTGTGTGAAGCTAGATTTGCAGAAAACTTGCAGTTCAAGGCCCAGTCCACTGTTCAAGTTGTTTTCTATTGTAGCATAGAGTTCTAGGTGGAAGTTCAACTTAACAGTCTCCACTGCAGTAACGGTATATAAAATAGTGTTTTGGAACCGAAGGAAATTCTTGTGTGCCTCTGGGATCTTGTTGGGGATTACTGCAATTTTATCTATTTTGGGACAGCCCAACAACTATTTCAGAAATTCCTAATAAATCCTAGAGGCCCACTTAGCCCATTCGTGCAAGGCAAGGGATACTACTAAAGTTTAGTCCCACATTGCTAGTTTATTGGGAGTTGGACCTCCTTATAAGGGAGGTTCTTTGCCCAGTTGTATGAGCATGAGAACAAGAGGGACATCCACGCGCGCTCCTCCTCCGCCGCCCGCCTCGCCACGCCACGCCACGCCACACCACGCCTTGTCACGGCGCGCCGCGGGTTGTGAGAATGAGCCAAGCCGATGTCTAAATTTTTGCCATGCACAATTGGTATACGAAAGGTGACTCGAAAGCTGAAAGGTTTTGCTGTAGTGGACATTGAGTACGAACGCTGCACCCTTCGGCTGCTGCATGTTGGTTTCGTCTCACTCGTTCCCTTCGGCTCCCGGCGCAGCCTCTTGCCTCCTCCTGTGCCTATAAAAGCGAGGTCGCTCTTCTCCTGAGAGATAGTTGGTCCAAATAACCCTGGGTCTGTTTCCCTAACTGTGCACAAGCTTGGGAACAAGATTGAAGCACCATCCCAACTCAGAGTACAAGAAACCATGTAGTTCAATGGACCAACATGCAGATCAGAGGGACCAAGACCAAGCCAGAGAAGCAAGGTATCGCCAAGAGAAAGGCATCCTTGCTGGGCAGGCGAGCCCGCCAAGGGGCAAGGCCACCCCTAGGAGAAGACAACCAAGCCGTCCCAGTAGAGCCTGCTGGGACTCGCGGAGGCTAAACCGCCCACCAAGCACTCCTCCATGGCTCATGTTGTTGATCAGTGCGGTGTGAAACCGCAGAGTGACTAGGTGGCGGCCATTCGCCACATGGCAGCCTCTCCCTACATGGAAAACCTATAGATGACTCCCGTCCTGCAACGTGTCAAGCAAGCAAACGCGGAGCTGGCGAGATAGCCCGAGAAGCCTTGCCGGCCAACCAGTGATGTGACATTAAGCGGTGCATTTAATGCGCCATGTCAGCCCGTAGAGTGAGGTATGATAGCATTGTTGCTATCTTATCAGTGTATAATGGCTACTTTGCCATTGTGGTAACCCCTTGATCATATAAAAGGAGGCCCATGGCAACCGTAGACAGGGTTAGAAGATTGGATAACTCACACCCCCATACACGCGTAGTCGCTACCGCCCTAACGCCACCCTTGCCGGGCAAGTGTACTACGCTCCACCACCTCATTTCCACCATCAATCCACTAAAGCAGGAGTTGGGTCTTACGCGACCATGGTGGCCCGAATTTGGGTAAAACTGCTCGTGTGATCTCTGCTGTGCTGCCACATGCTTGTCTGCTCTTTGTGCTACGCGATGCCCTCCTACCGAACCAGCAAGGTGCCTCCTGGTCCCATAGGTTATCGTGGTTTTCCTCAACATCTTTGGCGCGCCAGGTAGGGGGTTTCGCTTGCGTGAACCTGAAGGCGTGTGTAGCATGTCATCTTCATCGCCATCTACATCTTCGACGATGCCATCGACCATGGCGCCCAAGAAGAAACTCGTTTCTTCGGTGCATCCATCCACCTCAAAAGCTCCGCCGCCCGCGGCCTCTAATGCCGCGGGAGGTGCGGAGGCACGCGAGGACACGGACGCTCCTAGGGATGTGGTGGGAGCAGGCGGCACCGTCACCACTTCCCCTGCGGCCAACGCGGGAGCAGGAAGCACCGGAAGAGAGCAGTATCACCAACTCTACGACGGTCATGCTCCCCAAGGCCCGGGCTAAGGTGTTACCACATCAGCGCCCCTTTAACACGCTGATGAGCACACCCGCAACAATAGCGCTTCGGCCGGGGCGAATCGCCGCCCTCCGACCGTTCCCACCACAAGCGCGGTCATAGAACGTGTGCCTCCTATGCCTTCGCCGCACCACCCTGCCTTCCAGGTGGTCTCCCCACAGCAGCAGGGCGTAGTGCTGCTACCGCAGGCACCGCTAGGAGCCCAGAGATGGTGCGATCGACTTCATCATTGCCCATGTCAAGTAAAGCATCGAAGGCCATGGCGCGGGCTTAGCTGCTACTGAGGTTTCCACCAGCGGCCGAGCAGATGAAGGAATGGCGTACCACCATCCAAAGTCTGCTTGGTTTCGCCGAAGCTGGGGGCTCACAGCGAGCTGGCTCGCCATGGCCTCCCCAAGCGACGTCAACGTCTCGTGCTGCTGACTGTACAGAGGGAGCCATCCCCATGGTGCAGTCCCCATCGCGGCAGCCAGTGCAAGCGCAACAAAATCTAGACCCCGACGATATCTCGATGGCCTCTTCTGACCCACGAGCGCGTCCAGGCCAACGGCGAGCCTCGGAGGATAGGCGGAGAGGAGACACATGCGTCGTTGTCAAGCAAAGCTGCGACGACCTCTGTTGGACCGATGGGTGCATCGGCCCCGACATCGACGAGCCCACGCTCGGTATTGGCGGGTGCCCACCTTTCGAGGTTGGTTGCCCTGCCTTTATGTGGGAGCTGTGGCAAGTCCATTGGCCATCCATTCTGAGAAGTACGACGGGAGGCTGAACCCGGCAAAGTTCATGAGCATCAACACCATCGTTGTTCAAGCTGCCGGGGAAGAGATGAGAAGGTGTTTGCCAACTACTTCCCTTTGTCCCTCAAGTCCAATGCGAGGTATTGGCTGATGCACCTGCCGAAGAACTCCATCTCATCAAGGCCGGATCTGTGCCATGAATTCATTGGCACCTTCACGGGTGTCCACCAAGAACCCGTCAGGCCAAGTGAATTGCAGCTTCTCCAATAGAAGGAACGAGAAACCCTTTGAAATTATTTACAAAGATTCAGCAAAGTTCATACAAATATCCAAAATATCCATCCGGCAGCCGTAATAGACACATTCCAGTCCAATGTGTGCCACCGCCGGATTCGTTCTAAGATGAACGTGCGGTTGCCCAAGACTGTGAAGGAGCTCTACACGCTGGTGGATAAGTGTGCTCGGATGGAGGGGGGAATGAAGTTTCCGAAAGAGGAAGATTGCATCAATGTTGATTTAGAGGATGATGATGAATCAACTAGTCAGAAGAATAGCAAGACGCAAAGCAAGAAGTGGAGAGATAACCAAGTGATGACTGTCGAACGATCGGGTATGCCTAGTACCAGCAAGAAGGCCAAAGCTAAGGCCCATGGCAAGGAAGTTGCTGGGTGCACTGAATGCCGGGAAGTCGCTGCTGCCGAGAAGGACGGGAAAGGTGATGGGCCGTATTGCAAGATTCATGGGACCAAGGGCCACGACCTTCAAGAGTGTCATCGGGTTGAGTAGCTTGTCAAGCGACAGAGAGCAGAGTATGAGAAGGGTGATAACAAAAAGGGTCAAAATGTTGCTGGCAGTAAGGGCCGGGGTGGTGAAGTAAATCACCCCGACAAACCCCTTCAGATGCAAGGAAAGCCCGCCAGAGGTCGAGAAAAGCGAGCTTGTGATGATAAGAGTGATGGAGGGATGAAGAGAAACCAGTGAGCGAGAGTTTCAGAAGGCCACTGACGCCCTGTGCATTGACGGAGGTGCATCTATGCACGCCTCTCACCATCAACTCAAGCGGTGGGCGCGAGAAGTCAATGCCATGGAGCCTGCGCCAGAGGCCCGAAAGCTGCTCAAATGGTCCCATATACCCATCATCTTTGACAAGGAGGATCATCCTAGCCATACCACTACGGTATGATGCTTGCTGTTGTTGGTGTCCCCAACAATTTGCAACCTCAAGGTCACAAAGATGTTGGTGGACGGCGGGGCCGGGTTGAACCTGATTTCCCCAGCAGTTATCAACAAGCTTCAGATAGCAGAGGAAGAGCTAAAGGTTACCAGCACGTTTCAAGGAGTTAATCCCGGCAGGAGACATCCTAAGGGAAAGATCACGTTACCACTAACGTTTGTAGGAGAACAGAACTACCGAACTGAGATGATTGTGTTTGATGTGGTTGATCTCCCCAAGCCGTACAATGGGAATCCTGGACACACGCTTCTGGCTAAATTCATGGCGGCATCCCACTATGCCTACAACACATAGATGATGCCTGGGCCACTAGGTGTTATCACTATCCCATCAGACGAGAAGGACGCAATCATGTGTGTGGACAAGATGTACTGGGATGCGGTCGTGGCTGAGGCAGCGACAGCAACAGTTCCAGCCAAGGAAAGTAAAGGAAAGAAGAGGGATTGTAGGACCTCAGGCAAAGAGTTCGGGAAGCTTGCCCCACCGAGTGCTCGGCACCCGTCGACAACATGCCGTAGTGTTCCAACAGCAAGAGATCCAGGGTCGCTGCACCCAGGTGAAGACGGTCCCGGTAGGGCTGGCTGACGTTGATGGTACTTTTACTATCAGCGCCACGCTCGACAAATAGGAAAGCGCGCTTGTTGCCTTTCTGCGGGCAAATATTCATGTTTTTTCTGGCAACCAGCTGATATCCCCGATGTTCGGAGGGAGGTAATCGAGCACCACCTTGCTATATGCCCACATGCCCGACCAGTCAAGCAAAAAGTCCGGAAGCAGGCCTTGGAGAGGCAACAGTTCATTGCAGAAGAGATCAGGAAACTTGAGGCAACTAGTTTGGTCAGAGGAGTGCTGCATCCAACGTGATTGGCAAATCCATTGGCAGTCCAGAAGGATAACGAGAAGTGGAGGCTTTGCATAGATTTCACAAATCTCAATAAGGCTTGACCGAAGGACCCGTTTCCCTTGCCGCATATTGATCTGATTGTGGATTCCAACTCAGGTTTTGATTTTCTCTCCTTTTTGGATGCATACTCTAGGTATCACCAAATCTTCATGTCCAAGGAAGATGAAGAGAAGACGTCTTTCATCACTCCATGTGGTACGTACTGCTTTGTTCGCATGCCATTTGAATTAAACACTACTATGAAAAGGCTTATTAGTGGTGCCCCTGTTTTGGCCATTAATGGCGCACTACAGGTGCGCCACTATTATCACGCCAGTAGTAAAAATTACTAATGGCGCACCCCTGGTGCGCCATTAGTATACCAGACAATAGTGGCGCACCAGGCGGTGCGTCATTACTATGCCTATCTGGTGCGACATTACTATCTGACTTAGTAATGGTGAACCACATAGAAGTGCGCCATTACTAACAAAAAATTTTTTCAATTTTTTTTCCAATTTTTTTTTCATTTTTTTCTTATTCTCAGGTCACTATGGCTTAATCTCGGGTCAATATGCTTAATCTCCAGTCAAATCGTACTCCATGGTCAAACTTCCCGGAAGATCACCCATCCTCACACTACTCCAACCCGAGCATGCTTAACTTCGTAGTTCTATCCAACCCCAGCACCAGCTCACTTCACAGGAACTTGTTGATATATCTATCATATCAATCCTTTTAAACCTTGTTGATGTCTAGGACTTTGTTCATGTTCATGAGTGTGATGAAATTTTTAAAAAATATTTCAAACTTCCCGGTCATATTACGTATCATATTTTGAAAAAAAATCCAAAAAAACAAATTTTGAAACCAATTTTTTTTCTGTTACTAGTGGCGCACCTAGCAAATGGTGCCCCACCTAGCGAATGTAACTTTTTGAGTAGATGATTTTTCATATAAAAAACTTTTTAATCCGAGTTCGTATGCAAAAGTTATGCCCGTTTTACTAAATTCCACAGAGATTTTGCAAATAAAGGCGAAATTCTTATTTGTAAATTTAACCAATAACTAGACCACATATCACATGGGAAACTTATTTTTTTTACATTTCCATCATTTTCTTTTTTTAAACTGAAAAGGGTGTCCAACGGGGGGGGGGTGCATTTGGTGAAATTTGGACATAGTAATGGCACACCTTTACAAAGTGCGCCATTACTATGTGTATGACTTGGTCAAACCTCGGTCAATTTTAGTGATGGCGCACTTTATATAGGTGCGCCATTACTAAGTTTGACATAGTAATGGTGCACCTGGTGTGCGGTGCGCCATTACTAGTTAAAAAGAACGAAAAAAATGTTAGTAGTGGCGCACCGTGGGTGCGGTGCGCCATTACTAGTTAAACTAGTAATGGTGCACTATACCCTAGTGCGCCACTACTAACATTTTTTCGTTTTTTTTTCATAACTAGTAATGGCGCACCGCACACTAGGTGCACCATTAGTAATATGATAGTAATGGAGCACCTATATTTGGTGCGCCACTGCTATATAGCAGTGGCGCACCACATACATGGTGCGCCATTAATGTCCATATTAGCTATAGCCCTTTTCCTAGTAGTGAAAGAGTGTCGGGTCCACTTTTGCAAGAGCAGTCGGGATTGGTTTGAGCCACAGTTGCACAGAAACATATCATCCTATATGGATGGTATTGGGTTCAAGACAATGAATAGAGGCACCCTTATCCAAGATTTGGAGGAGAAATTTGCTAACCTACGCAAGATCAATCTGAAGCTCAACCCGGAGAAGTGTGTATTTGGTGTTCCCATGATACGTCTCCAACGTATCTATAAGTTTTGACTGTTCCATGATGTTATATTATCATTCTTGGATGTTTTACAATCATTTTATAGTCATTTAATATCATTTTTGGTACTAACCTATTGACAAAGTGCCAAGTGCCAGTTGTTGTTTTCTGCATGTTTTTTACATCACAGGAAATCAATATGAAACGGAGCCCAAACAGGGCGAAACTTGTCGAAGAATTTTTATGGACCAGAAGACACCTGATGGGCAAGAGCTATACCTGGGGGGTGCCCCGAGGGGGGCATAACCCACCAGGGCGCGCCAGGCCCCCCTGTCGCGCCTAGGTGGGTTGTGCCCACCTCGGTGGCTTCCCACACCACCTCTTTTCGCTATAAATACTCAGATATTCCAGAAGCCCTAGGGGAATCGACGAAATATTCATCCAGCCGTCGCAGAGTCCAGAACCACCAGACCCTATCTAGACACCATCTCGGATGGGGTTCAGCACCTCCATTGGTTCCTCTCTGATGATGTGTGAGTAATTCTTTGTAGACCTACGGGTCCATAGTTAGTAGCTAGATGGCTTACCCTCACTCTCTCTTGATTATCAATACAATGGTCTCTTGGAGATCCATATGATGTAACTCTTTTTGTGGTGTGCTTGTTGGGATCCGATGAACTTTGAGTTTATGATCAGATCTATCTTTTTATATCCATGAAAGTATTTGAGTTTCTTTGATCTCTTTTATGCATGATTGCTTATAGCCTCGTATTCCTTCTCCGATATTTGGGTTTTTACTAGCCAACTTGATCTATTTGTCTTGCAATGGGAAAAGTTGCTTTGTAGTAGGTTCGATCTTACGGTGGTTTGATCCAAGTGATAGAAAGGGAACCAACACATATGTATTGTTGCTACTAAGGATAAAATGATGATATCCATATCTAATGCCATAGATAAACAGATCGTGTCTACATCATGTCATCGTTCTTAATGCATTACTCCATTGATCCATGAACTTAATACACTAGATGCATGCTAGATAGCGGTCGATGTGTGGAGTAATAGTAGTAGATGCGGGCAGGAGTCGGTCTACTAATCTTGGACGCGATGTCTATATAATGATCATTGAATGGATATCGTCATAAATTTTTGAGGTTCTATCAATTTCCCAACAGTAATTTGTTCACCCACCGTTTGCTATTTGTCTCGAGAGAAGCCACTAGTGAAATCTATGGCCACGAGTCTCTTCCTCATATATTTGCCTTTGCGATCTACTTTTTCTTTGCTTTTATTTTTAGATCTATTAAACCAAAAACCAAACATACCTTTCTCCAATTTATATTATTTATCAACCAATATACCAGTATTTATATCTCTCACGTCCATTAGCCAAAAGGGATTGACAACCCCTTTTACACGTCGGGTTGCGAGAAGTTATGATTTTTTTGCAGGTGCTATTTACGTTGTGTTGCTTGGTTCTCCTACTTGTTCGATAACCTTGGTCTCATCACTGAGGGAAATACCTACTGCCGATGTGCTACATCATCCCTTCCTATTTGGGGAAATACCGACGTATCTTTAAGCGACATCATCCCTCCGGCAAGCTGCTTGGGTTCTTTGTATCCCATGGCGGGATCGAAGCCAACCCCGACAAGATCAGGCGTACTAAGCAGATCCAAGCGCCGAGGATAGTTAACGATGTGAGGTCTCTAACAGGATGCGTTGCCGCTCTTGTTCTTCAAAATTTTGAAGAAGGCAGAGCCCATGAAGTGGGCCCCGGAAGCAGATGCAACTTTGCAATGAAGGCCTATTTTTCCTTCGTGCCTACATTGGTGCTGATGTACTTAGCGGCAACCAACCAAGTGGTCGGTGCAGCCTTGGTATCACAGCGAGAAGTGGATGAGGCAGAGAGTGAATAGAGGTCGAGAGAGTCAGAAAAGGATCAGGACAGCAGTGAGCATGACAGTGGGAGCAACCCCAAGGACATGGCAAGGAATAAAGTTGTGCAACACCAAGTGTACTTCGTCATCTCCCTATTACAGGGGGCTAGATCAAGGTACTCTAGCGTGCAAATGTTGAACTTTGGTCTCATCATGGCCTCAAGGAAACTTCACCACTACTTCCAAGCCCAAGAGATCACGGTTGTCACTTGCTTCCCATTGCAAAGGATACTCCAAAACCCTGAGGCTACCAACAGAATAGTGGAGTTGGATTTGGAGTTATCCAGCTTTGGTCTGAAGTTTGAGAGCACGTCAACTATTCAAAGCAAGGCATTGGTAGAGTTTGTTGTTCAATTGACGGCGACCCCTGATGAAGAAATAATAGAGGCCGTTATCCCCGGCAAGGAATCACCCCAGGAATGGATTATGTATTTTGATGGTGTTTTTTCCCTGCAAGGTGTAGGAGCTGGCGTGGTTCTCATCGCCCCCTCCGGGGAGCACTTGAAGTATGTCGTAATAATTTATTTTGCGCGGGAAGAAGCAACCAACAATACAGCTGAGTATGAAGGGCTCCTTGCCAGGCTGAGGATTGCAGTGGAATTGGAAATTTAGAAACTGATCATTCGAGGAGATTCACAGCTTGTGGTGAGACAAGTCAACGACAATTACCAAAGTCCATTCGTGGAGGCATACGTCGAGGAAGTGAGGAGATTGGAGGAGCACTTTGACGATTGCAAATAGAGCACGTACCCCATATGGAAAATAGCATAGCTGATCATTTGTCAAAGTGTGATGCACAGAAGCTTCGTGTGGAACCAGGAACTTTTATTCTCCATCTCACTCAGCCCTCTGTATGCCTAGTAACAATGGCCTAGAAAAGGAGAAAGTTAGACACCAATAAGCCTCTCCCAATAGAGCCGTCCGCTCCCGACATAGATCCCGCCGGAAACAACTCCTCGCAGCCTGCCGGACCACCCCCTCCAGCCAGGTCCATGGACCACCCAAATGAGGCATGTGCTCCCATAGCAGAGGAGGTGTCGCTAGTCCTCGTTGCCGAGCACCAGGCTCCAACTTGGGCAAGGCACATTGTCCACTTCCTCCAAATCGGAGAACTTCCCGGCAACCAAGATGAAGCTGAAAAAGTAGCCCGGAGGGCCAGTATGTATCAGTTTGTCGATGACACTCTGTAGAAAAGGAGGCTCAACGGTGTGAAATTGAAGTGTGTCTGCCGGGAAGAATGAAAGGAACTGCTGGCTGAAATACACAAAGGCATGTGCGACTCCCATATTGGATCAAGGGCATTAGTTGGGAAATCATTCCGGCAAGGAGTCTATTGGCTCACGACCCTCCATGATGCGGTCGAGCTAGTCACGAAATGTGTAGCCTACCAGTTCCATTCCAAGAAAACCCACCTGCCTGCCCAAGCTATTCAGACAATCCCTCTATCATGTCCATTTTCAGTTTGGGGGCTCGATATCCTCGGCCCCTTCCCCCGAGCAATTTGGGGCTTTGAATTCTTGTTCGTTGCTATCGACAGGTTTACAAAGTGGCCGGAAGTGACTGCCATGAGAAAGGTGATTGCTCAGTCAGCTATCAAGTTCTTGAAAGATTTGGTGTGGCATTAAGGAGTTTCGGCAAGGGTCATTGCCGACAACGGCACCTAGTTCATTTCCCACGCCTTCACGCAATATGTTCATGCCCTCGGATGCAATATCAAATTTGCCTCTGTGGCACACCCCTGGAGCAATGGACAAGCTGAGAGGGTATACGCTGAACTACTTCGTGGACTCGAGACGAGAAATTTTGATACGCTGCAGAAGCACAACAGGCGGTGGGTCAAGGAGCTACCGGTAGTTCTCTGGTCTCTCAGAACGACACCAAACCGAGCTACCGAGTAGACTCCCTTCTCCCTGGTCTACGGGGCAGACGTAGTTATCCCCACGGGACTCATTTACGGGCTGCCTCGAGTTCTTGCCCACGATGAAGTAGCGCAAGTTCAGCACCGGCGTGACGAGGCTGTGCTACTCGAGGAGAACCGTCTCCAGGATGCTATGCGGGGTGCACGCTATCAGCAAGCCCTTCATCGCTATCATAGCTGCAGGGTTCATGCCCGGTGTTTTTAGGAAGGTGACATTGTCCTTAGGCACGTTCAGTCCGCCAAGGGTACACACAAGTTATCACCGAAGTGGGAAGGCCCTTACCGGGTAGTACGAGTCACCAGACCCGGCGCAGTCCATCTGGGAGACCGAAGATGGCATCCAATTGCGTAAATCATGGAATATTGAGCATCTCTATAAGTTCTACCCATAAGGCGCGACTGTTGGGCCCTTTCCGGTAGCCACCCATTTGTACATGCCTCGCCTTAGCTGCATGTAACCCCTTGTACAAAGCCGGGGCGATGACCCCTTGCAAGAGAAAAATAAAGAAGCGATGTAGGGGGGCCCTGACCAAGATTGCATCCATGCATGAGCATTCCAAGATCACTGCATAGGCATTTCATGAGCATTTGCATATGCATATAGATAAGATCGCATCCTGCATTCCTTCTCATATGCATGAAGCTGCAGGTTCCTGCAGTGAACTTGGCTTTGACAAGGAGTTGAGAAGATTGCCCGACAATACGATCCCAGGCAAGCCAAACAGATAAGTTCTACCTCATGTCCATTAATGTTCTGTAAGCTATAACTTGTGCATAAGAAAACCTCGCCACTCTCTTGAGGCTTGGGTGCCCCCGTCGGACTCGAATGTTGCTTCGAACATGATGGTTGTAGTGGCACTTGGTGAAAAGAAGTTGGCAAGGAGCTCTCCCCTTTGTGTGTTCCTCGACAGATGTTATTCTCCGGCAGACAAAATGGGTGACAGTAGGGTGGATTGCCGGGGAAACGTTACGTTAAAGAGGTATCTCACCTCTACATGGACATACACATGCATGGGTTCTCAGCAAGGTTCATATTTTTCATTAACATGCTGATACAAGCACAAGCATTACAGAACACAAAAATGGACTCAAGGAGTTACATTATTTGAATTAAAATTTGGCAAGTGCCTACAGATTTAAGATTGGAAAAAGATAAGTGCGACGTAATCTCTTTCTCTATCCCTCAATCCCTAGGTACAGTAGCATGAAGTGAAGGGGGCAAAAGGAGCGCCCAGGCAAAGGTGGCGGTGAAGGGATCAGCAACAACAATTCCTGATCACCGCCACCAGGGACAGCAAGACGCGGCAGGTTGGACGAAGCCGAAAGCCATGAGGAAGCTTACCGGAGATCCCAGCGGAATACTCCTGGGAGAGGAAAAAGAGCGCCAAGGAGAAAGGGAAGAGTTGGAGTCGAGACGACAAGCCACTAGCGCGGGTACAAGGGCATCACTGTCATCGTATCCCGCCTCAAGGGCGTACCTCTCGCTTCCTCCATCCTCAATCATCTTCCCATGTTCACCGCGGCGGGGAGGCGCGCTGAAAGCTGAGCGCCCACTATGGCCTGCAGGTGACACGCACTCAGGAGCTGCGGGAAGCAATGGGCAAAACTCGGCGCTCCCTCGAAGAAGCGAGAAACGGCAGCAACGTCACCCGGAGCACCTCCGGAACACTGCTACCCATATCAGTGGGAAGGAAGAAGCTCCCTTCCTCTGCAACGGCCTCGGCTTCGCTGGAAGGAGATCCCTCAGAAAAGAGAGAAATGGTAGCGACGTCGCCTGGAGCACCTCTAGAACGCCGCTACCCATCTCGGTGGGAAGGAAGAAGCTCCCTTCCTCTGCAACGGCCTCAGCTCCGCTGGAAGGAGCAGTGCTTGGGACGTCGAAGTCCCCGAGCGCTTCACCCCGGGATGGCACCCGCAACCCCGGGGATTTTAACAACGAAAACACGAGCTCCGACAGCTCATAACCAAGGCCGGCACCCGTCCTAAGGTGACCAGTTCGGGGCAAAGGGGGCAGGTACCTCACCATACAGGTGTCGTTCGCCGCCTCCCATGCCCTGGGCACACGGGCTACTGCGCCGTGCTACATCTCGGACCAGACCCACTCCCCGAACTCTATTATGGCCATTCAGGCTAGTGAAGCACAAGCTACTGCCTGGGGGCTGGCCCTAGGCTCTATTCTTCAACATAATCTAGTAGAAGCAGAAGATAGAGGAGGAATGCAGAGATGGGAAACTCCATCCTCCTCCACCCCTCCTTTTGTAGGCAGGCTAAGGAGGAGATCCACTCCCTCAACGGGCGACCACCGTCCTCCTTCGCCAATTCAAGATAAACGGGCCTCTCCTTGATGATCTATCACGCCACACGCCTCCGTTACCTAGCCCACGCAATGCATGCAACATATGTGGCTAAGGATAAGGGAGTAGTGGGAAGAGTGAATTGGCAGTTTCTACCACGTGCGATAAAGTCATTCACGGGTCGTTGCTGGAGTGGCCCCGCGACTATTAGCTTTACACGACGCGCGGGGAAATCGGAAACTGGCCCGGAATCAAGACTAATGAAGAAGCAAAGAAGACCTCAAGGAACCAGCCTCTTCAGCAACCCCTCCTGTGCACTTATTAGGCCCTACCTCGACGACGCTCGGCTGCTCGGTCGGGGTAGGCCTGTGGGCTTCTGTCAGTAAAACAAACCCTGGGTCTATTACCCCGACTGTGCACAGGCACGGGAACAAGATTGAAGCACAGCCCAAGTCAGAGTAGAAGAAACCAAGAAGTTCGAAGGACCAACAAGCAGATCAGAGGTACCAAGACCAAGACAGAGAAGCAAGATATCGGCAATTGAAAGGCCTCCCTTGTCGGGAAGGCGAGCCCGACAAGGGGCGAGGCCACTCCTAGGAGAACACAACCAAGGCGTCCCGGCAGAGCCTGTCGGGAATCGCGGAGGCTAAACCACCGCACCAACCACTCCTCCACGACTCACGTCATCGATCAGTGCGGTGTCAAGCCGTAGAGTGACTAAGTGCCAGCCATTCGCCACATGGCAGCCTCACCCTACACGAAAAACCCACAGATGACACACGTCCTGCAACGTGTCAAACAAGCAGACGTGGAGCTGGCAAGATAGCCCGGCAAGCCTTGCCGGGCAACCAGTGATGTGACTTTAAGAAGTGTATTTAATGCGCCCTGTCAGCCTGCAATGTTAGGTATGATAGCACTCTTGCTATCTTATCAGTGCATAATGACTACTTTTCCATTGTGGTAACCCCTTGATTCTATAAAAGGAGGCCCATCGCAACCATAGACGGGGTTAGAAGATTGGATAACTCACACCACCATACG
The DNA here is from genome assembly GCA_902687465.1 of Secale cereale. Lineage (NCBI taxonomy): Eukaryota > Viridiplantae > Streptophyta > Magnoliopsida > Poales > Poaceae > Secale > Secale cereale. The sequence goes on along the minus strand of LR738711.1, from coordinate 340,400,977 downwards.
CGCGTAGTCGCTACGGCCCTGAGGCAACCCTTGCCGGGGAAGTGTACTATGCTCCACTACCTCATTTCCACAATCAATCCACTAAAGCAGGAGTAGGATCTTACGCCACCATGGTGGTCCGAACATAGGTAAAACTGCCCACGTGACCTTTGTCATGCTGCCCCATGCTTGTCTGCTTTTCTTGCAACATGATGTCCCCCTGCCGAACCAGCAAGGGGCCTCCTGGTCCCATAGGTGCTCGTGGTTTCCCATGACAGAGATGCACGAGAAGACTCTCTCCCTCTCGCCACCGAGTTCCTGAGCACTGAGCTACTACCACGATCTTCCCCATCCTGGCTTGCGACATGCACCGCGGGTCGGGACAGTAGGCCTCCGAAACCGCACCTCTTTGAGTCATGTACGGGAGAAGGGTGATAAGGTTTTGGGGGAGCGCTCAACGCGAATACCGACTTCTTTTTCACAGACTTTGATGACTACTACCCTGACGACGACTTCTTCCCTGTCGTCGACAACCTCTTCCACTACCAAAAAAACACATCCATGACATTTTGGGCGGAATTATTTTTTCCTGTCATGCTTATGACACTTCTATGACGATAATTGTGACAAACACCGTATCAACATAGATGTGGTGGGCTCCTACTTCTATGACAAAAAATCATGATAGAAAATGGGCTTTTCGTCCTTGGCGGGCCGGAGACGGAACTTCCTGACAATCTTTGGGCCATCCATGACGGAAAAAACCATTGTAGAAGCGAGGATGAGGAAAATTTCGGGGATTTCCCACTTACGGTGGGTGGTCGGGGCGGAGCGATGCACGGAGGTTTGTACGTTTCTCTCGTACATGTCGCGTGTATGTGCGAGGCGTTGGGCTCTAACTGAACCCTAGGGAGGCGTTCGCTTACTGAACCCGAGCGATTGCACTAGCTACGTTACTGAACCTGAGCGATCAACCCCTTAGCTGCTAACTGAACTCGAGCGATTCTTTCGCTACCGCTGCTAACTGAACCCGATCGATCGCTGCTGCTTCTTACTGAAGCCGATTGAACCTGCTGCCTCTTGATGAACAGTGAACATGGGGTTGGTTTTTACGAGTTGAGACGTACATCGTTGCGGTTTGATGAATAGTTCCCGGTGGGGGTTGGATGAATAAGAAACCGTGGGGGTTGGATGAACATGACGTCGTGGGGGTTGGACGTTACGGTTGCTGCTGGATGAACAGGACCCTGAGACGAGGCCGCCACAACCGAGGCGTTTGGGGTGGATGAACAGGACCTCTGTCGGGGGAAACTGTCCGCCACGAACACCTATGGGACCGGAGCCCCTTGTCTGTGCGGTACGAGGGCGGAGGGAGCACGAAGAGCAGATCGTAGCGAACACGCGGGCAGTTTTACCCAGGTTCGGGCCGCGGTAGACGCGTAAAACCCTACTCCTGCTTAGTTGTGTATTGATTTGGAGAGCTCGGGAGCTTGAAGAAGCAGCTACACCGAGCGTATGAGTGATCTAGGTTCCGAACCCCCCCCCCCACGTTGTGCATGGGCCTCCTTTTATAGTGCAAGGGGTCACCGACAGGTGTCAACGTAGGAGAAAGGGGTAAAAACGTAAAAGGGGTGGTAGTTGTAACAGTGCGGGAACAGTGGAGCTACAGTGCGCGAACAGTGGTCGCTACCTACTTTGACAGTGGGGGACAAGGGCATTTCATGCCCGTCGCCGTCGACCCCAAAAGCTCCCGCCCTTGCGTCTCCGTCTGCCACGGCGATGGATCCACCACCGTTGAGTGCCACCGTGTCCCCCAGGCTGCACAGCCATCCGCCACGCGTCCCGGGATAGGCCCCAGGGCGACGCGTGGGCCGATGAGCTGGAGCGCGGGCACACAGCGCAACTCTCCCGGCAAGCACCTTGCTGGGATCTTGATCTTGCCGGGCCCGGGAGCTTGCCGCTCCCCGGGCCCTCGCCGGGATGCATATAGCGCCGAGGCGTGTCTTCTATGATGGAATCTTCTAGTCTTCCTGGCAAGCTCCTCTTGCCAGGGCCTTGTGCTAGCGAGGTAACCTTGAGCCTGATACGGCCTTCCCGGCAAGCTCCACTTGCCGGGGTCTCGATCTTCTGTCTTGCATACTTTGTTTTTGAATGGTTTGATATGGAGCAGGAAGGTCTCCGGCGAGCGCGTGGTAAACCCTGCCGCGGGAAGCTGCAACTGCCCGTGCACAAGTTGGGGTACTGAGGTACCCCTACCTTAGTACACCGACAGGAGCCCCCGGGCCTGGGCCACACACGGTGCCGAGCGCTGTTGGGCCAGGCCCAAAACAGTGCACGGGCACACGCGGCCCACGGCGCGCCGAATCCACTTCCGTATCCGCCGCATCCCCCCGTAACGGCACGCGTCGATTGCAGCGTCGTGGGATGGGACGTGCCCACGTTCTCTTAATGGAAAAGAGCGAAACGCCCCCCCACTTCCCCATAAAAGCAGAGGAAGCAGGAGCGATTCCCCTCCTTGCGCTTTCATTGCATCTTCCTCTTCCTCCAGAAATCCCCTTTGCGCTCCGCCTCCACACCTCCGCCGCCGCCGTCCCCCCCTTTCCCCGCCGCCTCCGCCATGGCCCCGAAGACCGAGAAGGCGAAGGCGGAGAAAGCCAAGAGGGAGAAGTCGGAGCAAGCAGCGAAGCTTACTGCGTACCGGAAGCGGAACCTCGTCTTCCCGCCGAGGCTCGGTGCGCGGGAGCTATGGAACAAGTACTACTTGTTCTGGGCCAAGGAAACCAAGGCGCACCCCCGCACTCGAGCTTATCCGGCCGCCGCCAAGGACAACTACCCCGGCGGGTACTATTTCTTCGCAGCCTTCTTTCACTGCGGTCTTTGCCCTCCTTTCTCTGATTTCTTCTGCGACATCATGCACACCTATGGCTTCCACCTTCTTGACTTCACCCCCAACACCATCCTCACAATGGCGGTTTTCGCACACATGTGCGAAAACTTCATAGGAATACACCCAAACGTAGCGCTGTTTAGGCACTTCTTCACTCCTAGAGCAGAGGCCGGCGCCCCCCTCTCCGGGGGAATTTCTTGGGTATTTCGTCTGAACAAGAAGGAGTCGTACTTGCCGGGGGAGCTCCGCGGCAAGTGGGAGGAGTGGCGTGCAGACTGGTGCTGGATCGTTGAGGACGAGCCGCAGCCCTTCACCGCGCCGCACACAACGCCCATCGTGCGCGGCAGGGATTGGAGCGAGCTGGACTCGGACGACATCAAGCTCGACGTCGCCCTCGTCCGGATTCTTCGTCTTCGGGTAGCAAGGCTGTCCGTTGCAGAAGTAGGCGCAGACTTCCTCCGCCGCCGCATCGCCCCTCTCCAAGACAGGAAAAGGCCGGCCTGGGAGTACGGTAACGCAGCGGATATAATGAGGCTGCGCCCCGGGCTGAACTTCAACTTCATGACGCTGGAGCTGAAGGGGATGGTCCGGGAACTCTTCAAATACGACCCGGCCCACCCTGAGTGGTTCAGGCCTCCCCGGGGAGTGGTGCCCCTCTGCAACAGCACAGTCCGGGACCGTCTCTGCGCCATGATGCCCGCGTGTGATTCGCACGGCGTGGACCGCACGTGGATTCCGCCCAAGCCCATAGACGTCCTCAGCTTCTTCGACAACCTCGTGGAGGTGGCGAAGAATAAGGATGACATCAAGGAGCACACGCGGGACACCACCGAACAGGAGCTTGCATACATGGCTTCTCGGGCTGAAGAGGCCGCTGCAGCCGCAGCGGCAGGAGATTTTGGATATACGCCTGAAGAGGCGGAGGCTGCGGATGCGTCCTGCCAGGCGGAGGAGGCGGAGATCCGCAGACTGCTGCAACTTCCTCCCGACGCGCTCGCCGGGGTCCCCTCTCTGAGGCACTCCGGGATCCACGGAATCGTGGCCGAGGCCGCGGCAAGGGAGGGCGCTGCCGGAGGGAACAGAGGCGCCGCGGGGAGCGGAGGCGCTGGAGGGAGCGGGGGCGCCAGAGGAAAAGAGGCCGCAGCGCAGGGCGCTGGGCCCAGCGAGCCAGCCGGGGAGGAGGAGGAGGAGGAGGCCGAGGACTCCGACGGATCTACGGAGCTCTACGCCGACGACCTCTCCTCGTCGGAGACCTCCCCGCCCCCGGCAAGCCCAAGGCGGTCCCCACCGAAGCGTCTCCGCAGGGAGGCGACGGGAGCGAGGGCGCAGGCGCCCCGGCAACAACCAGCTCGCCGGGCAGCTCAAGCTTCCCGGGGAAGCCAAGCTGCACCGGGGGCGACCGGCGCACCAGCCGCGGCGGAGGCGGCCCGCGCGCAGGCCACGGCAGAGGCGCCCCGCAGGTCGGCGCCAAGCAGGCAGGAGTCTTCTCGGAGCGGAGCAGCGGCTCCGCCCGCTCCCCGGGCTCCGGCTACCACAGGGGCTGGGTCTTCGCAGCACCCAGCCCCAGGGACCGCCAAGCGCCCGAGGGAATCTTCGTCTTCCGCTCCTCGTGCAGACGCGCCCCAGGTGGAGTATGACTTCTCCGCCTTGAGCGAGGACGACGAGGAGGATCAGGAGTAAGAATCCGAAATCTTACACCTTCTCAAGTTTCGTCTTGATTATTGTTGATGCTAATTTTGTTTGTTGCTTTGATTTCAGGACCTTGGTTCAGCGCGTGGCGAAGAAAGCCAAGGCGCCTGTGGTCGAGGTCGCGGAAGGCTCGGCCACCGCGGCAACTGGGGACGCGCCGGAGCCAAGCCTGCCGGACCCGAGCGCTGCTCCGAGGAGCAGCTCCCAGCGCAGCCCCCAGCGTAAGTCTGGGTTCCATCCTCCCGCTCGTCGGGGTGCGCTTGGGGATCTTGTCTTGTTTCAATATCTTGATGTCTTTGTCTTGACTTGTGCAGAGGTGGAGCCACAGCGGCAGGAGCGCCCGGAGACCGTCCTCGAGGAGCCGCAGGCCCCGCCGTCCCCGCCAAGGCCGAACTCTCCGGCAAGGGAGAGTGCTCCGCCAAGGGCGGGTACTCCGCCAAGGGCGAGTACCCCGCCAAGGGCGAGCAGCCCGGCGAGGGCGGCCACTCCGCCAAGGCAGAGCTCCCCGGCGAGGGAGCCCGCCGCTGACGACGTCCGCCAAGGTAGGTCTTGTAATTTGTCTTCTTGGCCTCGTCTCTATTTGGATATTTGCTTGAACTTCTTTTTCTTCTTCTTCTTCTAGATCCTCCTCCCCCCGAGCACATGGAGACGGAAGTCATCAACATCGAGGAGGAGGAGGGCGCGCAGGGCGGCGGCGGCGACGTCCCTGTCGCCGAGGACACGGCGAGAGCCGCCGAGCCGGCCGCGCAGGAGACCGCTCCGGCTGCGGACGCAGCGGCCGGGGAGGGGGACGGCGACCGCACCGCCGGCCCGGGGGCGGCGGGAGCATCAAGTGCTGCGCCGGCCGCCGATCCCTCCGCCGGTAAGGAGCAGGGCTACTATCTCGAAGCCCCCAACGGCGTCTTCATCCAGGTGCCGTGGGGTTCTTCGTCGCGAGCTCCCGCGGAGGGCGAGGCATTTTATGGGGAAGTCCTCGCCTCCGCGGGCTTGAAGATCGTCGAAGCGCCCGGCGGGAGTGAAGGGCCCGAGGAGGAGAAGCTGCTTCACCAGCTTCTGGCCCTTTACCGGGCCAGGCAGGCGAAGCTTGCTTCCCGGGAAGCCCTTGCCGCCAAGCCTGCCGCGGAGATGGAGAAGCGCGCGGCGGAGCTCAGCGCCGCCAACCAGGCGGCCCTCCGCGAGGTGGCGGAGGAGCGCGAGCGACTCGCCGGCGAATATCAGGAGTGGGTGCTGGAGAAAGCTGAGGCCGAAGAGCAGCAGCGGCTCGCCGGGGTGGAGCTGTCCCGACGAGAAGGAGAACTCGCCCAGCGGAAGGTCAACCTCGACTCCCATGAGGAGGACCTTGCCGCTCGGGAGGAGGCCCTTGGCGGGGAACTGAAGGAGGCGAAAGCCGCCGCGGCTGCCGCGGAGACCGCCAAGAAGGAGCTTGCCGCCAAGGTCGCGCAGCTGGAGAAGTCGCTGAAGGTGAGCGCGGAGAAGGTCGCCGAGCTCATCACGGAGCGTGAGAAGGACGCCCACACCAATTCAGAACTCCAGGTGCGTCTTTCTGAGAGGGGCGACGAGTTGAAGGCCGCCAAGGACTCCATTGAGGACTTGGAGTTGAAGGTCTCTACACTGAAGGATTCACTCGACGCTGCCCGGGCTCGGGAGACAAAGTTGAAGGAGGAGCTCCGCAAGGAGCGGACCTTGGTGGACAGCGCCAACCAAGCGGCTGAGCTCTTCCGCAAAACCGTTGAGGTATGGACCGAGGACTTAGTATCTTGTGCGTCCAACATCGACCAGGAGCTGCTGGCGTTGAAGCTGGAGCACCTCATCTACTCCCCGGATCCGAACCTCCCTCACAGCGCCAAGCTCAGCCTCTTCTTCAGGGGAATCGCGCCGGCCCTTGCAGATCTGCGAAAGAAGATCCCCGCGCAACTGGCCGAGGAGACGCGCCTGCTCTGCACGGGAACCTTGGAGCGCGTGTTGACGAAGATCGTATACCGCAATCCGGGCATAAACCTCACCAACGTTCTTCGCAGCTTGCCGGCTGACGCGGACATGGAGGCTCTGAAGGAGCAGGTCGCCCACATCATTGCCAAGGTGGCTAAGATCTCCAGGATTGAGGGCGACCGCGTAGACTAGGCCTCCATTATCTTTATTTCTTTTCGTTGCTGCATAGGATGTTATGAACTCGTTAATCATTGCGACAAGTTATCTTTTGTAAGATATTTATCTCATTTTGATCAATCAGTGCAATGTTATCTTCCTTGTCTTGGTCATTTACTTTGTATGCTTTTCACCCTACGCTCCCGGGGAGCTTGCCGGCAAGGGGCCTTTGCCGCGAGCGCTGAGTGCTGGACTCTGAGCAGCCTGCTGGCCAAGGTCTCACCGGCAAGCAACCTCGCCGCGGCTAGTCGCAACGCACTTAACTTGCTGAGCGTACTCGGAAACGAAGCAAGGGCGCGACACTTGTCGCAGCTCACTTAAATCGTTGAGCGAACTCGGAAACAAGATAAGGGTGCGGCAAGCTACGGGTAGGTTCCTCCGCGCACAGGTTTTCCCATACAAAGTGTGGATGTTCAAGGAAGTCAACTAAAAATTTAAAATTTGAACTGGTCAAATTCTAGTAACTTAGCTTTCATATAATGCTTGCTTCCCGGTAAGGCTTCTCTTTCTTGAACAACACTTGACTCCACCTCCTTCCCCCCCGGCAAACTTGTGCGCGAGGAACGTTCCTTCTGCTTAAGAAGCAAGGGAAAAGAAGAGGGAAACAAATATATGGCCTTTCGGCGTTGTAATGCTTACCGGATGCTTGAGTGTTGCACCAAATGCCAAACAAAACATGCAAATAGCAAAGAAAAGCATGCAAAAGGCAATCGGCGCAAAACACAAAAACTTAACTGATGCACGGGGTCTGCGCCCGGCTTTGTACAAAGGGTTACATGCAATAGCGGCAAAGCTTGTACAAAAGGTGGTTGCCGGAGCGGATCACGGCAACCGCGCCTTACGGGTGAAACTTGCGAAGATGCTCTATGTTCCAGGAGTTGCTCACCGGTAAGCCTTCTTCGGTCTCGAGGCGGACAGCGCCGGGCCTCGTGACTTGTCTCACCCGATAAGGGCCTTCCCACTTCGGCGTCAACTTGTTGGAATTCTTGGCGGACTGAACACGCCGAAGAACAAGGTCGCCTTCCTCGAGACTCCTGGCCTTGACCTTGCGGCTATGGTAGCGGCGCAAGGCTTGCTGGTATCGAGCAGCTCGTCCAGCAGCCTGGAGACGTCCCTCCTCGAGGAGCAATGCATCATCTTGCCGCAGTTGCTCTTGCTCGAGCTCGTCATAAGCGAGCACTCGAGGAGATCCGTATACGAGTTCCGTGGGGAGAACTGCCTCTGCTCCATAGACTAGAGCAAAGGGTGTCTGTCCGGTGGCTCGACTTGGTGTCGTTCTGATTGACCAAAGAGCCGCCGGTAGCTCCTCTATCCAATTTCTTCCGCACCTGCGCAGCCTGTCAAAGGTCCTTGTCTTGAGTCCGCGCAGCACTTCAGCATTAGCCCTCTCCGCTTGACCGTTGCTCCTCGGGTGAGCAACAGAAGCGAAACAGACCTTGGCGCCAAGGTCTTGGACGTACTGCATGAAGGTGCGACTAGTGAATTGTGTACCGTTGTCGGTGATGACCCTGTTAGGGATCCCGAAACGGCAAACAATCGACCTGAAGAACCTGACTGCTGACTGTGCTGTCACCTTTCTCACTTGTTCCACTTCTGGCCACTTTGTGAACTTGTCGATTGCAACGTACAAGTACTCAAAGCCCCCGACGGCTCGGGGGAAGGGGCCGAGGATATCGAGCCCCCAGACCGAGAAGGGCCAGGATAAAGGAATTGTTTGGAGAGCTTGAGCTGGCTGATGAATCTGCTTTGCATGGAACTGGCACGCTTCACACTTGGTTACTAGTGCAGTTGCATCTTGGAGGGCTTCTTGCCAAAAGAACCCTTGCCGGAAAGCTTTCCCAGCAAGCGCCCTTGCGCCAATGTGGTGACCGCATATGCCTCCGTGTATTTCTGCCAACAGCTTCTGTCCATCTTCCCTGGAGATGCACTTCAGTCTGACACCATTGAGCCTTCTTCTGTACAGCTCGTTATCCACGAACTGGTACATACTTGACTGCCTGGTTATCTTCTCTATTTCTTTTGGGTCGTTGGGAAGTTCTCCAGTTTGCAGAAAACGGACGATCTGCTGCGCCCATGCCGGGGCCTGAGGCTCGACGGCAAGGACTAAAGGCTCGAGGGCCGCTGCGGGAACCTCAGCTTCTACGGCAAGGACCTCTGGTTCTGCCGGAGCTGATGGTCCCCCGGCAAGCTCGCCGGTGCGAGGCTTGTCGGGAACACTTGCTTCAATTGTACAGACCCGAGGATCTGCAGGAGCAAACTGTTCCTCAGCGTTCTGGTTGTTGGTCTTGGGGATCTTGGCGGCGGTTTCTGGAAGATCCGCCGGCACGTAGTCGCCGGAGACCAACTTTCTCTCCTTGGACTGCCCAATTGATGGTGTAACGGATGGTTGAGTCAGCTTGAGCAAGAAGGTCCCTGGTTCCACAGGTAAATTCATCGAAGCACACTTTGAAAGGCTATCTGCAATTTCATTCTGAGCTCTCGGGACGTGCTCCATTTGCAGACCTTCAAAATGCTCCTCAAGCTTCCTCACTTCATCGACATAAGCTTCCATCAAAGGGCTCTGATAGCTCTTGTTAACTTGCCGGACCACCAATTGAGAATCTCCCCGCACAATCAGCTTCCTGATCCCAAGTTCGGCCGCAATCTTGAGGCCGGCAAGCAAGCCTTCATATTCAGCAGTGTTGTTTGTCGCTTGCTCCCTGGGAAAGTGCATCTGGATAACATATTTGAGGTGCTCTCCGGTGGGCGCGATGAGTACCACGCCAGCACCGGCGCCTTGCAGCGAGAAGGCACCGTCAAAATACATTACCCATTCACTTGTCGCTTCTTGTACGGGTGCACTTGTTTCTTGGACTTCTTCATCGGGCGTTGGGGTCCACTCAGCTATGAATTCTGCCAAAGCTCGGCTCTGTATGGTTGAAGTACTTTCAAACTTGAGTCCAAAGCTTGACAGCTCCAGTGCCCACTCAACGATCCTGCCTGTTGCTTCCGGGTTGTGCAATATCCTCTTCAGCGGAAAGCGAGTGACCACTGTTATCTCATGTGCTTGGAAGTAATGGCGCAGCTTTCTCGAGGCCATGAGGAGGCCGAAAAGCAGCTTTTGCACACCAGAGTACCTTGATCTAACCCCCTGGAGAAGGGAACTCACAAAATATACTGGGCGCTGCACCATTTTCTTCCGCACTTCATTTTGTTCCTGCACAGAGTTGTCCTTGTCGGGGCCAGAGCTTGCCGGAGCAGCCCCCTGCTTGTCGCTGGATTCGCTTGCCGGTGGTGCTGACTCCTCGTCGGACTCCCTCTCCGCTACTAACGCAGCACTAACCACCTGGTTGGCTGCCGCTAGGTATAGCAACAACTTTTTCTGTGGTCTAGGTGCGACAAGTATTGGAGTGGAGGACAGGTACCGTTTCAAATCCTGCAGCGCTGCCTCCGCTTCCGGAGTCCACTTCATGGGACCTGCCTTCTTCAAGATTTTGAAGAAAGGTAGGGCGCGTTCTGCAGACTTTGAAATGAACCTACTGAGGGCAGCCACACAACCTGCAAGCCTTCTGACATCCTTGACGCGCTTTGGGGCCTCTATCTGCTCAATGGCTTTAATCTTGTCGGGGTTGGCTTCAATCCCCCTCTGTGACACAAAGAACCCGAGAAGCTTGCCGGAGGGGACTCCAAAGACGCACTTCTCAGGGTTCAACTTGAGCTGTATCCTGCGCAGGTTCTGAAATGTTTCTTCCAAATCTTGGATCAGGGTTTCCTTGTTCTTACTCTTCACCACGATGTCATCCATGTAAGCCTCTACATTTCTGTGGATCTGTGGCTCGAAAGCAGTGTACACTACCCTTGCAAACGTTGATCCTGCATTCTTCAGTCCAAATGGCATGCGTATGAAGCAATAAGTGCCACATGGAGTGATAAATGCAGTCTTCTCTTCATCCTCTTTGGCCATAAAGATCTGATGGTAGCCTGAATATGCATCAAGAAAACAGAGTAGCTCACATCCGGCGGTGGAGTCAACGATCTGGTCAATGCGCGGCAAAGGGAATGGATCCTTGGGACATGCTTTATTCACATCGGTGAAGTCTATACATAGCCTCCACTTCCCATTGGCCTTGCGCACGACGACTGGATTTGCCAACCACGTCGGATGGATCACACCTCTAACTAGGCCTGCTGCCTCTAACTTCTTGATCTCTTCGTTGATAAATTCTTGGCGCTCCACGGCTTGCTTCCTCACTTTCTGCTTGATGGGCCGCGCATGAGGACAGACAGCAAGCTTGTGCTCAATTACCTTCCTGGGAACACCGGGGATGTCAGATGGCTGCCAGGCAAACACAACGACATTCGCCCGCAGGAAGGCAATGAGCGTGCTTTCCTATTTGCTGTCAAGCGTGGCACTGATGGTGAAGGTACCACCAGTGCCGTCCTCCTTGGCGGACACCTTCTTGGTGGCCGGAGGAGCGGCCATCCCTTTCTTACACTTGCCGGTGGAGCTCGATGGAACGTCCTCGACGGCAGCGCAGCACTCCGAAGAGGTGCGGTAGCCGGAGTGGGCCCCAGAGCACTTGCCGGACTTGGTCTTCGTCTTCTTCCCCCCGGGAGCTTCAGCGGCAAGTGTGTCCTTTTCTGCTGCAGCTGCTGCATCCCGGTAGATCTTGTCGGCGCAGACAAGCGCATCTTTCTTGTCGTCGTGGACAGTGATGACGCTTATCGGCCCCGGCATCTTGAGTACGTTATAAGCATAATGGGAAGCTGCCATGAATTTGGCGAGGGCAGGACGGCCAAGTATTCCATTGTATGGCAATGGAATATCGGCGACGTCAAAAGTGATGCGCTCGGTTCTGAAGTTGAGCTCCCCGCCAAAGGTCACCGGCAGAGTGATCTTTCCCTTGGGCTTGCTCCTTCCCGGGTTGATTCCTTGGAAAGAACCGGTCTCTTCGAGCTCGCTATCTGGAATTTGGAGTTTCTTGATCACAGCAGAGGAGATCAAGTTCAGCCCGGCCCCGCCGTCAACCAACATTTTGGTGACCTTGAGGTTGCGGATGGTGGGAGAAACCAGCATCGGCAAGCACCCGACCGCAGTGGTGCGGTCAGGGTGATCCTCAAGATCAAAAATGATGGGCGTGCTGGACCATTTGAGGAGCCTGCGCGACTCCACGGGCGGCTCTGCTCCATTCACCTCACGCACCCACTGCTTGAGTTGGCGGTGGGAGGTGTGCAGAGAGGCGCCACCGTCGACGCACAGGACCTCCGTGGCCTTCTGGAACTCCTGCTCGCTGTTATCCTCGTCCTCCATGTCTTCGTCATCGTCTTCGTCCTTGTCGCGGCCCCGGGGAGGTCGATCTCCTTGCCGCTGCTTGGCCTTGCCGCGGCGTCCTCCCAGGCCGTTGAACGGCCGCTTCTTGCTTGGCTCTTCCCCGCCACCTTGGGCCTTCTCCTTGTCGCGCCTCTCGTACTCAGCCTTCTGCTGCTCGACGAGATACTCGACGCGCTTGCAGTTGGAGAGATCGTGACTCTTGGTGCGGTGGATCTTGCAGTATTGCTTGTCGGAGCCGTCCGGCTTTTCGCCCGCCGCTACAGGGGCAGGCTCCTTGCCGGAGCCGCCAGCCTGTGTTTGCTTGGCGGGAGCCTCCTTGCCGGACTTCTCGACGGCAAGCACCTCTTTCTTGCCCTTCCTTCTGTTATTCCGCCGCCGGCTCTTCTTTGCCGGGGCGGCGTCGTCGCTGTCGCTTGCTCCTGCGCCAGCATCCTCCCCGGGGAGTCTCCTCCCCTCTTCTGCGCGTGCGCACTTGTCAGCCAGAGCATAGAGCTCGCTGACATCCCGAATCTTGGTCATCGCCATTTCTTCACGCATGCGGCGGTTACGCACGTTCTGGTGGAACGCGCTGATAACCGCGGCAGGGTGGACATCAGAGATGTTGTGCTGCACACGGCTGAAGCGTTGGATGTACTTGCGCAGGGGCTCTCCTTCCTTCTGGGCCAAAATGTGGAGATTGCTCTCCTGGCCGTGGGGTTTGTGGCCGCCGGTGAAGGCGCCAACAAACTGGTGGCAAAGGTCGGCCCAAGAAGAGATGGAACCTTCCGGCAAGTGCATAAGCCACGAACGGACGTTCGGCTTAAGCACGAGCGGGAAGTAGTTTGCCAAGATCTTCTCGTCGCTCCCCCCGGCAGCTTGCACTGCGATGGTGTAGATGCTGAGGAATTCTGAGGGGTGCGTCTTGCCGTCGTACTTCTCCGGTACGTCGGGCTTGAAATTCTTCATGCTGGGCCACTGGACGCGCCGCAGCTCGCAAGTGAACGCAGGGCAGCCTGCCGCGTACGGCAAGTCGCCTGGTTCACCGGGCGCGTGCGCGTCGACAGCGTTCCCAGCTCTATGATCTGATTGTCGCCGAGCTTCTTGGCGGCGCTCGATTGTGGTGCGAGCGTCTTCTTGTCGCCGGTCGTCGAGGACCTGGCGCTGGTCCCGACGGGCCCGCGGATCCGACGACGTTGTGGAGCCGTCGTCGGCGTTGTTCCGGCGGAGCGGCGTCTTCTGCTTCCGCGGCGGGGAGTGCACGCTTGTCGCACCCCTGGCGGTCTTGTCGCCGTCGGCCTTCGTCTTCTCAGCTTGCCGCGGCCGCGAGGCCGCCGGTTGCTGTGGAGAATCGTTGTTGGCGAAGGCGATCAGGCTCTGGATGGTGGCCCTCCAGTCCTCGGCCTTGTCCGCCGCTGGAGGGAAGTCGACGAGCAGTTGCGCCCTTGCGAGCGCTTCTGCTGGAGTGGAGGGGAACGGGGGCGAGCGGTGCGAGGAGCGGGATATGCTCGGACTCCTAACAACGTTAGAAGGAGCAGGGTCCCGCGCCGGCGCCTTCGCTTTGCTTGTGCCCGGACGGTGGTCCGGGGCGTCCCGCGAGCCTCCGGTTTGCCCTTGCCCCAGCAAGCGGATACCACCTCCTGTGGTATGGCGCGGCTGGGTTGTCGTGTGCTGAGATGGACGTGGCGCGTCCACGGAGACCGAGGCTCGGTCGTCCGTCTTGTCCTTGGACTTGGTGGCGCCGCGAGTGTCCTCGCCGGCGGCCACCCTTCCGACGGCGTCTCCCCCGCCCACCGTTGGCTCTGGTGGCGGCGGATGAGACGCAGACGGGCCTCCGACCTCCGAAGCCTTCTTCTTCGGGGCCATGGAGCTGCTGCTAGTGAAGTTGCTGACGAAACTGGCGAGGTTGATGAAGAATGCGCCCGCGCGAACGCCGGATCAGGTTCGCACAACCTCGACGCCCCCTACCTAGCGCGCCAAAGATGTCGGGGGAAACTGTCCGCCACGAACACCTATGGGACCGGAGCCCCTTGTCTGTGCGGTACGAGGGCGGAGGGAGCACGAAGAGCAGATCGTAGCGAACACGCGGGCAGTTTTACCCAGGTTCGGGCCGCGGTAGACGCGTAAAACCCTACTCCTGCTTAGTTGTGTATTGATTTGGAGAGCTCGGGAGCTTGAAGAAGCAGCTACACCGAGCGTATGAGTGATCTAGGTTCCGAACCCC
>LR738711.1:340326454-340386756 GCA_902687465.1 Secale cereale | reverse complement strand
CCCCCCCCCCCCACGTTGTGCATGGGCCTCCTTTTATAGTGCAAGGGGTCACCGACAGGTGTCAACGTAGGAGAAAGGGGTAAAAACGTAAAAGGGGTGGTAGTTGTAACAGTGCGGGAACAGTGGAGCTACAGTGCGCGAACAGTGGTCGCTACCTACTTTGATAGTGGGGGACAAGGGCATTTAATGCCCGTCGCCGTCGACCCCAAAAGCTCCCGCCCTTGCGTCTCCGTCTGCCACGGCGATGGATCCACCACCGTGGAGTGCCACCGTGTCCCCCAGGCTGCACAGCCATCCGCCACGCATCCCGGGATAGGCCCCAGGGCGACGCGTGGGCCGATGAGCTGGAGCGCGGGCACACAGCGCAACTCTCCCGGCAAGCACCTTGCCGGGATCTTGATCTTGCCGGGCCCGGGAGCTTGCCGCTCCCCGGGCCCTCGCCGGGACGCATATAGCGCCGAGGCGTGTCTTCTATGATGGAATCTTCTAGTCTTCCTGGCAAGCTCCTCTTGCCAGGGCCTTGTGCTAGCGAGGTAACCTTGAGCCTGATACGGCCTTCCCGGCAAGCTCCACTTGCCGGGGTCTCGATCTTCTGTCTTGCATACTTTGTTTTTGAATGGTTTGATATGGAGCAGGAAGGTCTCCGGCGAGCGCGTGGTAAACCCTGCCGCGGGAAGCTGCAACTGCCCGTGCACAAGTTGGGGTACTGAGGTACCCCTACCTTAGTACACCGACAACCTCGTGCAGGGCTGGTTGAACAGTAGCCGGTGGAGGGCTGGTAGAATGAAAAGGACCCCGTGGACGGCTGGATGAACAGGACCCCGTGGAGGGCTCCATGAACAGGACACCGTGGATGGCTGGATGAATAGTAGCTGGTGGAGGCAGAGGAAGATGCGATGGATGAATAGTGCAGGTGAGGGCTGGAGGAAGTCGACAGTGGTTGAACAGTAGCCCATGGAGTTCTATTTTGCCGTATGCCACACCCCTCCCGATGAACAAGACCCCCGTTTCGACCGTAGCGCTCCAACACAAGTTTGTTTCTTCCGTTTTGTAGTACGCCAGACCCATCCCGATGAATAGGATCTCGTTCGACCGTAGCCAAGCAAGTAGAAGGTAGTTTCCTCCGTTTTGAAGTATGGTAGACCCTTCCCGATGAACAGGACCCTGTTTCAACCCTACGCACTCCAGCAGAAGTTTAGTTCCCTCTGTTTTGCGGTACGCCACACCAGGTTTTGGCTGTTCCGTCCAAGCCAGTTGTCTCCCGATGAACACGACGCTGTTTATCCATTCCGACCCCGCCGGTTGGTTGCCGATGAACTCAACACTGTTGCTGCCGTCCACTGCCTCTTCATGTACACCAGCCCTGGCCGTACGTATGCGCGAGTACGCGCTCGAGACTCCGCCCATATGTACGTATGTAGCCATGTTTTTTGTCCCGTGGCTATACGTACGTGTACATGGTTTTGAAGGGACTTTATGTACCACACATGTCGCTCCTTACTCGGCCGCGGTTCATCGCTGCAGAGAGACCAATCGACCGCTATGTACGTACACGTACGCGACCAGACATATAACGCTGCATACACTTCCAGCGGGTGGGTCCCAACTGTCAGGGAGGACAAGGAGGCACTTACTTGCATGGGAAGATATAGCTGGCGGGTCCCAGCTATTAGGGGCAAATCATTTTTTTGCCCGTAATAATGAGGCACTTCCTTGCATGCGGCCGTGGACCTAGCTATCAGCCTCTCCACGTGCGGTCCTCTTCCGATGGAAGTCGTTCCTTGACCACATTGACCATGCCCTGCCGAGAGCACCAATGCGGTGCACGACGGCGAGGCATAGGAAGGGATTGACTCAGAGCAGCAGAAGACTCGGCAGTTGTTTCCCACGCAGAGGGGAGTACGAGGATTTACTGGTTCTACTGTAATGTGAGGCTGCCATCGCCGGAGAATAATAGGAGCTCTGGGTGAGTGCAAGGATGGCCAGGCCAGCGATTGGGAGTAGGGTGGAGCGGTGAGGCCTGCGTAGCAGCATAGCTAGCCACGGGAGGCAGGAGTAGGTGGCACGGCCGACGCTGGTTTGGGCGGATGGAGCAAGAAGACCAGAGGTTGAAGAAGCACGACGGCGGTTGGATTAACATCCAACGATCACTACACCTAGAATCGTTTGTTGACTATAAGTTGACAAAGCCCTGCGGATGCGTCAACTTTGTAGGCCCACAAGTCAGCCTCCAAATCGGGTGGGTCCCAGGTAGCAGGAGGAGTGTTATTTTTTATGTTTGTACTAAGGAGGCACTTCCTTGCGTGCGAAGATAGAGCTGGTGGGTCTGAGCTGTCACAGGGAGAAACATTTTTTCACGACAAAGAAAGGCTCTTCCGCTAGGTCCCTGCTATCAGGTGGATGAATAGTTATTTTGTGCATAATAAGGAAGCAATTCCTTGTGTGCGGCCATGGACCCAGCTGTCAGCCTCTCCACGCACAGTCATCTTCCGATGGATTTCAATCGTTGACCATGTTAACCACGCCGCTCCGAGAACACCAAGGTGGTGGATGACGGCGACTCGCCGAGGCCAAGTAAGGGAATGACCTGTAACCAACGAAGACTCGACAGTTTTTTCCCACGTGGAGGGGGGGTACAAGGGTTTACTGGTTCGGCTGTAGTGTGAGGCTGCCGTCGGCGGAGAATAACAGGATGTGTTGGTTAGTAGAGGGATGGCTAGGCAGGGTGGGGCCGTGAGGATAGGTAAGACTTTATTGCATGGTTAAAATTTTACTGTAGAAAACGAAAGTATGACATGGCATTTTTAAAGGAAAATAGAACGGGGCTATGCATTTTCTTCAGTAAAAAATAAGCCTGCAGATGTTCTAAGAGAAAATAAAACTAAGGATGGCAGGCCAGAGGGAAGTTGATACCTGTTGGGTCTTTGTGCCCCATTGTCGTCATGGGTTGGGCATATCAAATACAAAACCAAGCCTGGGAATTCTACAACCTAGTTGATATTTGCTCGACCTGAAAAACAATATATTTGTTTCTCCAAAAACAGAGAAATATACTTGCTGTCTCCCAGTTATCAGTCTGTACTTGTAGAATTCTCTCATTTATTGTGACTACATTGAAACTTTCAAGGGTTTCACCGTCCAGACTTCAACATTATTTTTCCATCGTGATAATAATTGCATGCACTTGCTTGCGTACATCCGTGGACCTGCTAGTTCTGTACGGTTATGCTCTCTATGGGTAGGTCTTGTGGTTTCACAGACAAATTTCATGTAAATTGGATGATTTTCAGTGAAACCAGACTAAATTCATTTCATTTTACATATAATTCTATATTATGGAATATTTTACATATTTAACTAAAAATAACCGACTAGGCCTTTCTTACTCCAAGGGACGTGCTTGTCGCGATACTTAACTCTTCTAGAAGGAAGTTCTAAAAAACAAATTTTGGAAGACCCATATCCATCGCTCCTCTCTTTTAACAATTTGCAGCTCGGCTTGGCGTATCACAACCCAGTCCCAACGTGCTATGTCCAACACTATCAGCCTGTGATTGACTCAAAAGAAATATCAGCCTAAGAAACACACAAGATGGAACCCGTGCCTACTCGAATCTCTACGCTTATTATATTTATTCTTGTCTACTTTATATTATTATTATCTTATACTCCCTTCGTCTCATAATATAAGAACATTTTTCACACTAGTATAGTGCCATAAACATTCTTATATTACTAGCAAGATGCCCGCGCGTTGCATGGAACATCAAGATGCATTTATATAAGTAGTTTATATATCCGGCGGGAGAAAAGGATGAATGAGGGAAGGCCTTATCTGCAAATGTGGAGAGGAGTACGGGTATCTTTTTGCAAAATTGTCATAGTTTCCTTCCTATCCGTCAGATATTGATCGGACGACCTATATTGCAGGATGGCAGGCACACCATCATGACCAACTCTATTTTTTTAGATGATGGTGTGCCTGCCATCCTGTCTAGGTAGAACAAGTACCAATACAACACTAACTTATAATCTTTTTAGTCCTCGACATGGTGTTTGTCTGGTAGAAAATCTTGCAGATGACCAGCTCCTGCTCCTTCTCTTGCTCCAAATTCCCGAGGTGGTACTGGTGCATCACCCAGTTGGTTCTCTGCTAGTCGAAGTTCTTGTTGGTGTGTAGCACCAAAACCTTTTTGTTGCCCGTCGGCCGGCCGTTGACCATCACCGGCAAGGTATTGCCGGTCTTGTGCCACATCGCGTGCATTCCGCACTCCGACTATATTTTGCGACGCGTCCGCATGCCCCTTTTGAATGCCCTGGAGTTGCACCGGTAGAAATGCTTGCTTATGCCACTCAGTGTGATACTTGTAGTATTGGCAATTACAGGTTTTAGGGTGTGTAGTTGGCATTTCTTCATAACATCTTTGGCATGTTGCAGTCACTTGTTTCACTTTTCATTAACTGCCAAATTGTAATTGCTTCACTAGGTTCTCTTCTAAAATTAAAATAGAGCAATAAACAAAGGCATATGTTTGTACAAGTAGACAGTCGATCGGTGTCTCACCTGGAAGTTTCTAAGGATGGGTGTAGCAAATTCTAGGCATTAATGGACATAATTTGTATTCGAACAATCGGTGCATGAAAAGGTGCACAAGAACGGTCTGGAAAACCATGCTCATGTTATTTTATACATTCTCATGCCTTTTAAAAGGAATGGGTAGATATTTCAAGGAATAGTGTGGCAATAGTCAACCATGTGTCATTTAGTTGGTTAACTACTACACAAAAAATGAAACACATGGTTGGAAAACATGACGCCTAGCATGGTTCCATGGTATGGCCTCACCCTGCCCTGGTAAAAGTTGGAGAATGTTTTCCTTATGTCGTGATGCACGCCTTTAATAAATCGAACCATCACCGAGGAAGTTTCATGGTTTCGAGGGGAAAATCACCAAGATTGAAGGGGGATCCAAATTTCCTTTGTCCTTCATCCAAGAGTTTTTTCTATGATGAACATACAACCTGCAAATCACCATGTTCAAATTTGGCACTTTTTCGGGTTCATTTGCCATATTTAGGGGATTATGTGCATTTCCTAGGCATTAATGCACATAATTCAAGTTCAAACAATCGGTGCATGAAAGGGTGCACAAGAACGGCCTGGAAAACCATGCTCGTCCCATTTAGTAAATTCGCATGCCTTTACAAGGAAGGGACAGATATTTCGCTGAAATGTGTGGCAATAGTCAACCACAAACTTTTGTTTATTGGGTTTTCAACTATAGATAAAATGAAATAAATGCTTGAAAAACATGACGCCTGGCATTGTGTGCCGTGGTATAACCTCACCATGAACTGGTAAAAATTAGGGAAGGTTTGGCTTATGTCATCATGCACGGCCTTCATAAATCGAACCATCACCAAAGAAGTTCCATGCTTTCGAGAGGGAAATCACCAAGATTGAAGGGGAATCCAAATTTTCTTCGTTCTTTGCCCTGGAGTTTTTTTCTACGATGAACGTACACCCTGCAAATCACTGTTCTCAAATTTGGCATTTTTTCGGGCTCATTTACCATATTTAGGGGATTACGTGCATTTTCTTGGCATTTAGCGCATATAAATCCAATCCAGCTACAGGTGCACGGATGTGATGTGAGAGACGTGGATTACCATTCGATCGTGGCACATCCTACGATGCACACGCGCGATCCGTGTGGCTGGAGTTCCGGCCAATCATAACGCAACACACAATAGGCACAGCGCACACTGTTTCCAGAAGCGACGGAGATGAACCGTGCATGATAATGAACTAGCAAAATTGTAAGGGAAGCCCAATTTCTGTTGTCGTTTGTCATTGAGCTCTTGTATAAGTCAGTTACCAGTGCGATTTTTCCTAATAAACCATGCGTACCATTGACTGAAAAAATCAAGTACACGTGTACATTTTTTTGGAGACGGGATCTGCCAACTTTCTTTTTTCTTGAACACGAGTATTTTACGCGCTTCATCTACGTTGCGTGTTCCCCCGCCCAAGTTTCAAGTTTTTCAAAGAAATTTTCATTAGGCACGCGATTTCAGTTTTTATTCCTCCAACCACGTCCCCACCCTCAATATCCCCCCCTCGCACCTCCCCCTATCGGTATCTCAAACCGCGGCCGCTGCAACCACAACTTCAGCCACACCTACGTTCTGCTTGGATCCAGTCAGGTAACATCCTCATGCATGCAAATCCCCACTGCCAACAGTTGATGGCGGTCCGTGGCGCGATGTTTGTTGTGCATGTTAACAAAGAGGAACACCTCGCCTCCGTCGCCGCCGCCGACATGGTGCAGGCTATGGCCCAAATGAAGTCCCCAAGTGACTACCCACCAGGACTTAACATGTAAGATCTGACTAGCTAAATCTTACAACTACCACTTGCAACGGTTATGATTTGTATGGTTGATGTATTAAGCATGTTCGTGCCTTGTTTATTTCAGTACTACACACTTTGTGATGTTCAAATATTATCGTGTCTAGCTCAATTCCACCAATACCAGCAACAAACTTACAATACATGACTCGAGATATCACTAGAGATGCTGCCCATTTGCTATTTTTAATGGATGCTAACCCTGTTGTACTTAACATGCATGTCCATGTACTTACGGAGGGTCATAACGCCGATGCTGTTGTTTGCCATCGAGCTTAGCTGCATCCCATGTCTCACAATATTTCACATCATTTGTGCAATTGCGGTTTAACTTCTACCATTTACTGGTTGCCTGTAGGTACACATTTCAGTGGCACTGATCCACGCTTCGACCCGGAGGAACAAATAGCTCCCGCCGTCGTTGACTTTGGGCGGGTTGTGGCCAAGATGAACTGCCCCAGCAACTACCTCTCAGGACATACCAAGTATGTACTCACCAGTTCAATCTTACCAATACCAGTTGCAATTAATGGCTATGTTCTGTACGTTTGATGTATTAAGCATGTTCTAGTAAACATGTCTAACACGTTTTTTCTACTTTCCCTACCTTTTTATAGACATCTGGGCCATTATCTACTCTCGCAGCACCTGCCTTGTGATGTTTAACTATGCCGAGTACATTTTTATCAGTACCGGTTTAAATGTCTATTAAGCATGTTGCAATTAACAGCTGAATCCATTTTTAAACAGTTGTATTTCAATGGCTACAAACATACAAAACATGACTTAGGATGTTGTTAACCCAGTTGCAATTAAAAGTTGTATCCATTTTTTAATTTGTCCATTTGCTACCATGTTACTCTCCATAATGAAGATATACTAGAGATGCTGCCCATTTGCAATTTTTGGTGGATGCTAACCCTGTTCTATTTAACATGACTGTCCATGTACTTACGCAGGGTTATAACGGCCGATGCTATTGTTTGTCGTCTAGGTTAGTTGCATGCCATGTCTTATAGTATTTCACACCATTTGTGCAATTGGAGTTTAACTTCTACCATTTACTGGTTGCCTGTAGGTACACATGTTAGTGGCACTGATCCATGCTTCGACCCAGCGGAATAGCTCGCCTCAGCCACCGCTGACTTTGGGCGGGCTCTAGCCAAGATGAAGTGCCCCAGCAACTACCTCTCAGGACTTACCAAGTATGTACTCACCAGTTCAATCTTACCAATACAAGTTGCAATTAAATGTTATGTTTTGTACTGTCGATGTATTAAGCATGTTGTAGTAAACATGTCTAACAAGTTTTAGCTATTTTCCCTACCTTTTTATAGACAACAGGGCCATTATCTACTATGGTAGCACCTAACCTGTGATGTTTAACTCCGCCAATTGCATTTTTATCAGTACCGGTTTCAATGGCCATTAATCCCGTTGCAATTAGCAGTTGTATCCATTTTTAAAGAGTTTTATTTCAATGGCTACAAACTTACAAAACATGAATTAGGATGTTGGTAAGCCTGTTGCAATTAACAGTTGTATCCAATTTTTTATCCGTCCCTTTGCTACCGTTCTACTCTTTCGTAATGAAGATATCACTACAGATGATGCTGTTTTATTACATTTGCTATTTTTGGTGGATGTTAACCCTATTGTAGTTAACATTCGCTTTCATGTACTTACACGGGGCTACAATGGGCGATGTTGTTGTTTGCCGTCGAGGTTAGCTGCATCCCATGTCTTATACACCATCTATTCCTAAATATAAGTATTTTTAGATATTCCAATATAGACTACATAAGGAGCAAAATGAGTGAATCAAGATTCTAATCTAAACTATATATATATGTCTATATACATCTGTATGTAGTTCATATTGAATCTAAAAAAAAACTTATACTTAGAAACATAGGTAGTTGTATTTTACATCATTTGTGCAATCTCAGTTTAGCTTCTAGCAATTTACTGGTTGCTTGTAGGTACATATATGAGCGGTACTGATCCATGCTTCGATCCCTTTTGCTTATGGGGCAATGAGATATTGATGAACAAACATCAAGTGAGAAAACTAAGAAAGATTGTTAGGCGAAAGAAACGGGTGATTGGAATTAAGCTCTTTATTTACACTTTGTCGAAGACAATAGTGAACTTTTGGATGGTAAGTAATGTGTTAACTTTTCCCCCTGCCCACAAAAAGTTACTCTATTAGACCTCAGTATCTAATATTTTTCTCTTTTCAGTGGTTTCCGAAGCTATTTACAGATGATCACCTTGCAAACTCCATGACTGGAGCAGAGGCAACTAAGGTTAAACTATATAATTCATGCTACCATGATAATGCTCTAGAAGTATTCCTGAAGGCGGTGAAGGATGGGCGGTCGATCGTCACAAGGGGTTGGAAAAAAGTGGTTCGTGCCTATGGCATGTCGGAATGCACACTATGGGTATTCCGCTTCATCAACACCGTTGGCAGTCAAAATGATTTACACTTGTCTCTTCACCTTTGCTGGCTTTAAATATTGTGGTTCATCATAGTTAATTACTGCCTAATCCTGTAATTACTAAACATATTGTACTAGCAAATTTATTTATGGATTTATTGTTGAACCATTGTGATGAGAATTTGAATTGCGCGTTTCATATTTCAAAATTTCCAAATCGAATAATAAGTTACAGGCAAAAATAAAAAGAGAACAGATGGTCATGGAAATTTGCGAACGGTTCTGGCAGTAAAAGCGCTTGCGATGGATAGCCCAATGCCACACAGTTTTCTACATCAATTCATGTGTGATGTAGTTCATAAAAGCAAACAGTTAACCAAGGTAGAGGGTGTGTGATAGTTACAACTTTCACACACGAGCGTATACGTAAAACTGCGTGGGATGTACATACGAATGAAAACGTTTTCCCTGGATTGACTATGTGGGATGTACATAAGAATGGAAACATATTCTTTTGATTGACTGTGTGTGATATACGTACATGCGGAAATGTTTTTCTGGGATTCACCATGTGGGATTTACTATGTAAATGTTTTTCTAGGATTCACCATGTGGGATGTACATATCTACAGAAATGATTGGGTTTCGATGCCTCGCCTGATCGCACACGAGCTCATTTGGTGTCCTAGGAGGGCCTATCCTCGATGATTTGTGGGTCGTGTGGGAAGGACCCCCCTATCGCCCACACTCACTTGGCGACGGTTCCAAATGCCGTCGCGGAAAGGGGTTAAAAACTGTTTGTATAGTAACGACATGTACTAGTGTTAGCCAGTGCTGCATGACCTGACATATCTTTTGAAGTTAGCAACCTGAGCCAATTTGTTTCAAAACTGGGAGATGGTCATTGGAAAGCTCTAGAAAGAGTTACGCGTTATTTGAAAGGCACTGCGAATTATGGAATTCACTACACCGGGCACCCAAAGGTGCTTGAGGGGTATAGTGACTCAAACTGGATGTCAGAAGCTGATGAGATAAAGGCCACAAGTGGGTTTGTATTCACTCATGGAGGTGGCGTTGTTTCTTGGATGTCTTGCAAGCAGACCATCTTAACGAGGTCAACAATGGAAGCAAAGCTCACAGCACTAGCTACAGCTACGGTCGAAGCAGATTGGCTTCATCGGCTATTGAATGACTGACCCGTAATTGAGAATCCTATACCGGGTATCCTTATGAACTGCGACAATCAAACTATGATCATGAAAGTGAGAAGCTCAAAGGATAACATGAATTCATCAAGACACGTTCATAGAATGTTAAAATATGTCAAGAAAATGAGAAACTCCCGAGTTATTGCATTGGATTATATCCAAACGTCTAAAAATCTGGTAGATCCTTTTACTAAGTGCCTATCACTAAATGTGATAGATAATGCATCGAGGGAGATGGTATGGGATCTACTATATGAGTTGTTCATAGTGGTAACCGTGTCTATGTGATCGGAGATCCCATGAATTAGATGTGGAGGACAAGTTGTTGGTCAACTGAGAGGAGAGTGACCTTACTTTTAACAATACCACTCAATGAAGATGCAATACTCTCCTAAATCTGCATGGCAAGTTGATGTATATCTTAATGTGTTCTAAGTGGCTCATTTAAGGAGAAATCTTGTCCTGCAGAACATCTTTTGAAGAACACACATATATGAGTCTGATTGTCAAACGTCGCAATCTATGAGAGTATATCTCTCTCTAGTAAACTCATGAAAGGTCACAGAGTATGATGCATAAGCTGCACCCACGGGGAATAACCACGTTAGCCTAGTATTGTTCAAGGCTTTGTGTGAAGCTAGATTCGCAGAAAACTTGCAGTTCAAGGTCTAGTCCACTGTTCAAGTTGCTTACTAGCTAGGTGGAAGTTCAACTTAATAGTCTCCACTTCAGTACCGGTATATAAAACAATGTTTTGTAACCAAAGGAAATTCTTGTGTGCCTCTGGGATTTGGTGGGGGATTGCTAGAATTTAATCTATTTTGGGACAACCCAATAACTATTTCAGAAATTCCTAATAAATCCTAGTGGCCCACTTAGCCCATTCGTGCAAGGCAAGGTATATTACTAAAGTTTAGTCCCACATTGCTAGTTTAGTGGGAGTTGGAACTCCTTATAAGGGAGGTTCTTTCCCCACTTGTATGAGCATGAGAACAAGAGGGACATCCACGTGCTCTCCACCTCCGCCGCCCGCCTCGCCATGCCATGTTACCTCTTGAGCTTGCGTTGGAGTAAGTATTTCCCTCAGTTTGAGAATCGAGGTATCAATCTAGGAGGAGATGACACACAAATCACCGAATACCTGCACAAACAATCAAACAACTTGCACCCAATGCTATAAAGGGGTTGTCAATACCTTCATGGTTATTTGCAAAAGTGAGATCTAATAGAGATAGATAAACTATAAAGTAAATATTTTTGGGTTTTTGCTTTATAGATTGGAAAGTAAAAGATTGCAAAATAGTAGATCTGAAACTTATAAGATGTAAATTAGACCCAGGGCCATAGGTTTCACTAGAGGCTTCTCTCATGATAGCAAATATTACGGTGGGTGAACAAATACCGCCAAGAAGGCAATGATCATGAAAATAAGTGTCACGTCCGTGTCAAGTAGACCAACTACTGCCTGCATCTACTACTATTACTCCACACATCAACCGAAATGATTCTGCACCTAGAGTATTAAGTTCATAAGAACAGAGTAACACACTAAGTAAGATGACATGATGTAGCGGAATTAACTCGAGCAATATGATAAAAACCCCATCTTGTTATCCTTGATGGAAACAATACAATACGTGTAGTTCGAAGAGAATTACTAAGATATCAAATCATGCATATAGGAATTCAGAAGAGACTCAAATAATATTCATAGATAATCGGATCATAAACCCACAATTCATCGGATATTGGAAAACACACCGGAAAAGAAGATTACATCGAATAGATCTCCAAGAACATCAAGGAGAAAATGGTATTGAGGATCAAAGAGAGAGAAAAAGCCATGCTATAACTCCTACATGTCGAGGCACGACTTAGAGTCATAACCACATTCTGGAATGGTCTCAAGCATCGTATCTTTACACAACCCATGTAATGAACATGATGAAAGAGAGTTTAATAGTTGGCTTACACTCGCCATGTCACACAATTAATACAATAAACATACATTCATCCAGAGAACACAGAGTCTGATATCAGATGAAATCAAATGAAGGAAAAGATACCACACAGGCTATCCCCGATCGGCCCTAGTAGGAACCACTACTGATCATCAGGGTATGTCACGTACATACGCCCACGCTCTTCATCAAACACCCATTGGAGTTCTTGCATGTCTCCTGCATCAAACTCCGATGTACCTGCATCTGGTTTGTGTAGTAAGCTGTGAGTCATGAGGACTCGGCAATCCCATTCCCGGGTATCAAAACTATCAAATCATGCTGGTGAGGAGAAGGTATAAAGTGGGCTGTAGCAAGCAGTAAGCATGGATGAGGTTGCTAGCTTACGAAATTTCAGATCGAGAAGAGAAGTCAAAGCCACCGGTCGCGAACTAGCCAAGATCAATAGATGATCATGTCTACCTATGAGTCATCAATAACCCAGCCATGTTCTATTCCTGAACACCCTCGAAAAGAGACCATCATGACTACTCACGCAGGTAGTGTATTTTATTTGATTTTTTGTGTCAAGTTATCTACAACCGGATATCAACAAACTCCAATCCGCCACATAACCGCGGGCACGGCTTTCGAAAGATCATAACCTTGCAGGGGTGTCTCAACTTAGCCCATCACAAGCTCTCACGATCAGCAGAGGTAAAACCACTTATCTTAGGGCCAACCCGATCAGACTCGGAATGCCAGTGCACAAGCCATTTCGACAAAGGTAAAACAAGTCCAGCAAGACCTCGCGACGTGCCAACACCCTAATAGTGTCACAACCCTAGTTCTGGTATGCACTAGGTTAGTCTTGTTGTTTGCATCATGTTTAAATTTCAAATGAAATTGAATTGAGGACTTGTGAAACCCTCAGAAACCCTTTTTGAAAATGACCCAAATAAAAATTGCTCCAAAAGGGTCCAAGAAAATGTTCATGTGGCCCTCTAAAAATATTGGTTAGAGATAAAAATCAAACCAATATTATTAGGAGCTCATGAGTATTTATTTTGGGCATTTGGAATTAATGCAATAGTTATTTGCTTGGATATATATTTATTATATATTTTATATATGTCCAAAATTCTGATTCTTTATTTTGAGGGGCTTGGATTAATTCCTAGGTCCCTGCAAAATAAAAATGTCAGAAGAAAATAATTGATTTAGTTTAGAAACTAAATCAAAACATAAATACAGAAATAGAAAACAGAAACAAATAAAAAAAGGGAGAGGAAGCAACTTACCTGTGCTGGCCCAGCACACTGCGGCCTGGCCGGCCCAGCCCGCGTGTCTCCCCTGTCGTCTTCCCCGCGCCAGTAGGCGAGGCGCGTGGCCGACGCGCGCGCACGGCGAGCGCGCCACCTCCTGCCAACCTGCTTCACCCCCCTCGCCGCCTGGTCGCTTCTGGACGAGCCACGCGCCCCCCCGACCCTCTCGCACTCTCCCTGGATCCCTCCCCTCTCCTCTGCTCTCTCTCCCGCTCGGTCCCGAGCGCCGTCGTCGCCGCCGATCGCAACCACCGTAGCCACTGCCTCTCTCTCGCCTCTCCGACGAGCCTCAGAGCTCCGCCCCGCCGCCGTGAACCTCTACGCCGAGCCGTAGGACCCCGGACGCCCTGAGACCGCGTCCCCGAGCTCTTCTTCTTCGCACGTCCACCGGACGCCGTCGACGAATTCGCCGCCTCCGACGCGTCCCCGAGCCCACTAAGCTACTCCGCCGCCTCACTGTGAGCTTCTCCTTCTTTCCCCCCTGTCCTTGCCGTCGTTTGCGATCTCTAGGTCCTACCCCCGCTGATGCCCGACCTCACCGCCGCCGGCGATGCCGCCGCCGTGGCCACAGCCACGCAAGCTCAAAACTGAGCACGCCACCACACTCGCCGTTTCACCAGGAGTCCGTAGCACCTTTTCCCTAGCCTCCCCGTACCGTGTAGCTCCAATTCCGACGAGGCCCGAACTCCGGCGCCGCCGCGAGCTCGTTTCCGGCGAGCTCCGGCTGCCCTAGCTGCTGCTGCTTGTTGGAATGGACGCGGACGAGCTCCAGCTCCTCGCCCGTGGTCTCCGCTGCCCAAATGACCACTGGAGCGGCGATTCCGTGCCCCTCTGCCGCGTCTGTGGACGCCGGCGTCGAGCCGCCGGTGGGTTTGACCGCTGACCGTCGTGGTTTGACCCCCCACTGCCCAGTTGACCCCCCCTCTCTCACTAACCTGCGGGCCCCGCCCGGCTAATTATTCTAGTTAGAGTTAATTAACTAATTAGGTTAGTCCTACAATCACTGACTAGTGGGCCCTGCCCAGTTAGTTAGGGCTAACTAATTCAGTTAGTTTAATGAGCCACCGACGTGTGGGCCCCACACGTCAGGTTTGAGAGCCAACGTTGTTGACTTGCTGACGCAAGCATGACGCAGTGCTGACGCAATAAATATTTTCTGGAATTGTTTTTGTTTAGGAAAATCCAGAAAATTGTTTAAACTTAAAAAAATCACAGAAATTCAACCGTAGCTCAGAATGAAATAATTTATATATGAAAAATGATCAGAAAAATATAAGGAATCTGTTTATGGCATTTCATGCATGTTTAACCAACTTATACTTGCTGTATAGGTGAAAACACATAAATGGCACTTTTAAATGTTAATTTTGGAATTGCATTTGAACCCTTGGTTCAAATGGACTTCTTTCAAATAGAATGCTAGTTGCATTAACTCAAATAACATCACATCTTCATGCCATGATCATGCATCATATTGTTGCATATGCTTGTGTTTGATTGTCGGCACCGTTCTTCTCGATAGGTCCAGCTCCGGAGACCGATCCAGAGTACCTGTCAGAAGAGCAGTGCTCTACACGTTGTTTTACCAGGCAAGCAAACCCCCTTGTTCATTCCGATACAACCCCTCTCTCGCTCCTGCTCCCTGTTACTGCATTAGGACAACAACGACTTCAACTGCTACTTTATGCTGCGGTAGTTGAACCCATTCCTCTGCATGACCTGTCATTCCATAGTAAATAGTTGAAACCCACTAGCATGTGTAGGAGTTGATTGAAGCCATGTTGTGATCTTACCATGCCTTGCTTGCTATTGCTTAGAGTGTGTCAGGTCTGATTCATCGGGAATGAATTGGAGTGCAACGATATGTTCTGATGCTGAGGGTTAAGTGTGTGAACACGATTTGGTAAAGGTAGTGGTGAGAGGCCATGTAGGAGTACATGGTGGGTTGTTTCACTGGAACCGTCCCTAAGAACTGAGTTCCGAGTATGTTGTCCAATGATTAGCTACTACCACACATTGGGTTCCGATAACTTGACCCCTCTCGACTTATTAATCAACATGATCTCTGTCCAGGAGTTGCAACTAGTTTCTGGTGTTTGTAGGTAGTGTTAGTAGTCTACCAAGTGGCACTCGGCCAGTGGGCTTGGGATAGACTAGGCACCGTGGCACGGTGTACCAAGCGTAGATCCACTCGGCAAGGTGGGCTTTGGAACCCTGCGCACATCATTTGGGGCCGTGAGCGACACCCCGCCCGGATCTCCTTACGAATGGAACCCGAATAGGCGATAAACCTGGACTAGAGTCTTGTGTGGTTAGTCAGGTCGTGGCCGACACCCTCGCCAGGCTTCCGCTTGAAGGTTGCCGAGATACACGAGATGTACATGGCGGTAAGTGGCGAGAGCGTGTGTGAAGAAGTACACCCCTGCAGGGTTAACATGATCTATTCGAATAGCCGGGTCCACGGTTATGGACTTCTTGGATGCTTACGTGGTACATAGACAACTTGAAGTGGATACTCTAAAATACTCAAGATAGGTTTCCCTTGACAAGACCCTTATCGGGGTGGCCTGCATGCCCCCGGCAAGGACCCTTGCTGGGGCAACCCAGCCAATGCCTGCGTTGCAACCACCCTCGAGCCTAGGAACTCCAACATCATCGACGGCGTTGGAACCAAGGCTCGCGAAGCGCCCATGTGGTGGCATGCAGATCTTTATAAAGACAAGGGTCTATGAATCCTAAGATGAAAACAAGAAGACAAGACGACCACAAGGCTCCTTGCCGAGGATGCCCACGAGACCCCGACAAGGCTCCTTGCCGAATATACCCCCAAAGCCTCGGCAAGCCTCTTGCCGAGGGCGCTCATAGAGACATACTGGAGGAGGATTCGGATCTTTTGGACTAGGCATGCACCGTAGCTAGTTCAAGAACTCAAGAACACTCAAATACACACCAAAGTAGGACTATGGTATTACGCATTCTCATGGCCCGAACCTAGTTAAACGATCCTTGTGCTGACACTTAGACCCGCTCTTTACACAACCTCGCACCCGCCAACTGTAGAAGGGATTCCAGTGATCTGATAGGCATCGTTTCCACTGACAAAACCCTTGGAACAATACGAAAATTACTTTCAATGCCGATTACGAACGAAGATCCCGCTCAGTCCAGGTACCAGCTGCTATGGTCTTGAACCCAATTGTGGACAACTTTTGGCTCACTAAAGTGTTAATGGACGATGGCAGCGGGATGAACCTCATTTATGAGGACAGACTCAATAAAATGCAAATGGACAGGAGTCGCATTGAGCATAGCAATACATTATTTAGGGGGATCATCCCCATCAGGGAAGCAAGATTCTCTGGGAAAATTAAACTCGATGTGGTATTCAGCACACCAGAAAACATCAGGTCCGAAGAGATAATCTTCCAGGTGGCCCCTTTCAATAGTGGATATCATGCCCTGTTAGGGCGAGATGCATTCACATGCTTTCAAGCTATACCTCATTACAGGTATATGAAGCTCAAAATGCCCGGGCCTAGTGGTTTTATCACTATCGACAGTGATCCATACATAGCACTCCGCGCCGATAATAAACTTGCATCCCTGGCCCTTGAGGCACTGTCCAAAGCCCTAGCGGCCGAGGAACTCACCGCTCTGTGTTCCACAATGGATAGGGGCGACGTAATTCTTGCTAAAAGGCCTAAATCCACCTCCTTCAAGCCAGCTAACGAAATAGTAAAATTTCAAGTCCACCAGACGGACCCCAAGAAAACAACTTCTATCGGGGCATAGCTGGAACCCACGGTCAACGCCGCATTACGCATGTTCTTATGCGAGAACTGGGATATCTTTGACCGGCACCCCTCAGATATACCAGGAATCCCACGCGCGCTGGCCGAACATAGTCTCAATGTGCTGAAGGGATACAAGCTGGTCAAGCAAACGCTCCAGCGTTTTTCCGAACCCAAGCGACACGCTATGGGGGAGGAGCTAGCCAAGCTAGTCGAAGCCGGGTTTATCAGAGAGATCAAACATCCAGACTGGCTAGCAAACCTGGTCATGGTACCAAAGAAGGTTAAATCCTGGCACATGTGTGTCGATTTAAAAGACCTTAACAAGGCCAGGCCTGCCCTGGGGGACAAGATTCACTTTGTTTCCTCGACGCATACTCCGGATACCATCAAATTAAGATGAAGGAATCCGACCAAACCGCAACGGCATTCATCACCCTATATGGGCCTTTCTGTTTGAACACTATGCCTTTTGGGCTCAAGAACACCGGTGCCACCTACCAACGCATGATTCAAACATGCCTGGAAAATAAAATCGGCAAGACCGTGGAGGCATACGTAGACGACGTAGTCATCAAAACCAAACATGTTGAATCATTGGTCGATGACTTACACCTTACATTCGACAACCTTTGAATATATGACATAAAGCTCTATCCGGAGAAATGCATTTTCGGTGTCCCTGCCGGCAAACTTCTCAGGTTTATTGTTTCCAATAGAGGAATTGAAGCAAACCCAGCCAAAATCCCGGCCCTGTCACAATTGGCAACACCAACTAACCTCAAGCAGGTCCAAAAGCTAGCTGGGTGTGTGGCAGCTTTGAGCCGTTTTATCTCCAGACTGGGAGAAAAAGCATTGCCATTGTATCGCCTGCTCCGACGCACCGACCACTTTGTGTAGACGGACGCTGCAACAGCCGGACTGGAGGAAATAAAAACTTTGCTAGCAAGCAACCCCATCATGGCCGTACCAAACGTCCGTGAACCAATGTTGCTCTACATAGCGGCAACTCACCAGGTGGTGAGTGCGGTGCTCGTCGTTGAACGATAAGAGGAGGGGCATAATTTCCTAACTCAAAGACTAGTATACCACGAATTGACAGTCCTCACACGATTAAAATCCCAATACCCGCATTATCAGAAGATAGCATATGCGGTCTTTATGGCATCCCTCAAGCTGTGGCACTACTTTCTAGAGTGTTCGATCATGGTGGCTTCAGAGGTACCACTCCATGATATTATAAACAACTGGGACGCCACCGGACAGATCGCCAAATGGGCTATTGAGCTCCTACCATTTGAAATAATGTACAAACCACGCCGAGCAATTAAATCTCAAGTGTTGGCCGACTTCGTCACCGAATGGACAGAGGCCGAACTCCCTAAAGAGTATGGCACGTATTCCAACTAGGAGATGCACTTCGATGTCTCTAAAATGCTAGACGGACTTGGGGCTGGTGTCGTCTTGACATCCCCCACACGAGATAGAGTCCATTATGTGCTCCATATACTATATACAGACTCTAAGAATGAGCAAAATACAAGGTCCTATGTTTGCGGATGGCCGCCTCCATGAGCATACAACGCCTTGAGGTGCACGGGGATTCAAACCTCCCAAATAAGCAGAGAATTTGAGGCAA
This sequence comes from Secale cereale, assembly GCA_902687465.1. Taxonomy (NCBI): domain Eukaryota; kingdom Viridiplantae; phylum Streptophyta; class Magnoliopsida; order Poales; family Poaceae; genus Secale; species Secale cereale. The sequence goes on along the minus strand of LR738711.1, from coordinate 340,367,997 downwards.
AAGTTCCGAAGATGGCGGCTTATCGCAATGCCGTACTTAAAATATCAGCTCGGTTCGAGGGTCTCGAGTTTCATCATGTAACTCGAGAGAATAATCAGGCCGCAGACATCCTCGCTCGCATGGGCGCTAAACGTGACCGAGTCTCACCCAACACCTTTGTGGAAATGCTCTTCAAGCCATTCGTGGTGTGGCAGGACTAGAGCAGCAACAATAGTCTGGAGCCGATCATACCCCCGATTCCGAACACAGTTCCGATATCATCGGAGGCTCAGGTACAGAAATAACACCATCGTCCCATGAAATCATGGCTATAATTGCCCACTGGACCAAGCCTTTCCTTCCCTACATTACTAGGAACGAGCTCCCAGAGGATCATACTGAGGCCCGTCGCATCGTCCGACGCTCAAAGGCCTACCAAGTTCATGAAGGAGAATTGTACAAGAAAAGTACAACCGGGGTCCTGCAAAGATGTATCTCTGAAGAAGAGGGACGACAGCTCTTGGCTAAGATACACGCTGGTATTGGGTGCCACCATGTTGCAGCTCGGGCCCTTGTAAGTAAGGCCTTCCGCACGGGCTTCTTTTGGCCCATGGCCCGGGAAGATGCACAGGACCTCGTACAGCGCTGCGTTGGATGCCAGCTTTTCGCTAATCAAAGCCATATGCCTTCCACTGCCCTAAGAACAATCCCCGTCACTTGGCCCTTTGCGATCTGGGGGCTCGATATTGTCGGATCCCTTAAAGGGGGAAGCCATAAGAAGAAATAATTATTGGTTATGGTCAATAAGTTCACTAAGTGGATAGAAGCCTAGCAAGTTAAGACAGCTGAAGCTGGACCGGTGATAGACTTCATTTCCAGCGTAGTACACCGTTATGGTGTCCCACACAGTATTATTACTGACAACGGCTCTAACTATACAGCCGACAAGGTGAAAACTTGGTGCACAAATTTGGGCATCAAGCTTGATTACGCCTCCGTATATCACCCTCAGACAAACGGTCAAGTCGAACGGGCTAACGACATGATAATGAGTGGCATCAAACCCAGACTAGTGTGATCGCTGCAAGAATCAAACAAACACTGGGTCGAGGAACTCGCTTCCGTACTCTGGGGGCTGTGGACCACACCCAATCGCGTGACCAAATACACACCTTTTTTCATGGTGTACGGCACGGAGGCGGTCTTGCCTTGCGATATTATTCACGACACACCTCGAGTGCGCATGTATGAAGAGAGAGAAGCCGAGCAAGATCGGCAGGATGACCTGGATGGCATGGAGGAGGAGCGCGATGTCGCTGATGTCTACACACGCTTCTACTCTTGTAGACTATGTTGGGCCTCCAAGCGCAGAGGTTTGTAGGACAGCAGCAATTTCCCTCAAGTGGATGACCTAAGGTTTATCGAACTCAGGGAAGTAGAGGTTGAATATGGTCTCTCTCAAGCAACCCTACAACTAAGATACAAGAAGTCTCTTGTGTCCCCAACACACCTAATACACTTGTTAGATGTATAGGTGCACTAGTTCGGCGAAGAGATGTTAAATGGCAAGTGATATGGATGGCAAAACAAAGTAATATAAATCTGTAATAAAAAGTGCAGCAAGCAAACAAATGGTAAACGTGAGCACAAATGGTATTGCAATGGTGGAAACAAGGCCTAGGGATCATACTTTCACTAGAGGCAACTCCCAACAACATTAACATAATCGAATCACATGATATTTCCCATAAAACATGCAATGGAGACGCACCCGGAGGTCATTCCTTCGTGGTCAAGAGAGGACGAGAATTATGTAGGGCTACAAAAGCACACCTCAAAGTTCGTAGTTCTCAATCTAAGGATTTCCCAATGTCACCGCGGCCATCCAAAGAGAGTCCCACAATCACCACAACATATCTAAAGGATAGTCAAAGACAAGCACCAAAAGACTCTCAATCTTCAATCAACACACAAGAGAGGAAATCACTCATGAAAATATTTTTCTAATCCATGTCCAATAGACCGCTGTCACCTTGGTCTCTGGGATTATACTAGATAAATACAAGTGAGTACATCAATCCAATACATAGAGGAAGGGGAAATATCATGAGATCACCCTAGATTGACATAGCCTATGATCACAACAAAGATCACATCATGGGAGAGAGAGATAACCACATAGCTACACGTACGAGCCCTCGGTCCCGGAGAAGACTACTCACACATGGACATGGTGAGGAGGAGGTTGATGATGGTGTTGATGGAGAGGTGCAGCCCCGCGAGGAGGAGACGGCCGGCGGCAGCCACGGAGGCGGCGACGGCGGCCCTTGGGGGCGGCGGCGGCCCTCGGGGCGGCGGCGGCCCTAGGGGGCAGCGGCTCCTTGGCCCCCCTTCTTCCTTGTGGATGGTGCTGCAATGGTGCTGGTCCTCCCCTCCAAGACGGCGGCTTGGGAGGAGGAAAATTCGTGGCCCTTGGTGACCTAGGTTTCCTCTCTTTATATAGACTCTCGGATTCCCGTCATCAGATTTTGGGCCTCAGTAAAACGGGCTTTACTCGGCCGTCCAGACTCCGATTGGGACGAATTTTATATCCAGAAGCATCGCCTCGAAATTCTTCACAACTTTCGCAGCTAGACTTTTCCTGTTTGACGTCGTCTTCGGGCCGGAACATGACCATCTTTAAAAAACGTTCTCAGACAGATTTCAGGAAAGTCAGAGTCCTACTCCAATACGACTCCTTTTGCGTTTTTGTCAATTTCCAAGTAATTCCTACCCAATAAAGTGTAAAACAAGAACATTGTGCACTTTTGCAACCATTAGTAGGTTAGTCCAAATATGATCAAAAAGGTATGGAAGTGCATAAATATCATAGCAATATCACACAAAAGAGGCATGGAGCAAGCAGAAATTATAGATACGTTTTGGACGTATCAACATCCCCAAGCTTAATTCCTGCTCGTCCTCGAGTAGGTAAATTATAACAAGCATAATTTCTGTGGTGACATGCTATTAACCATATAAGGACTTTTCAGAGTCACATGACAAAAGCTTAATGAGATAATGAATCTGTAGTAATTAAGTTGCCTCATGAGAAAATCACAAAGAATTGAAAGTTTTACAATATGATACTGAAACATCAAATAGATTTGTAGTGAGCATGGTGTGCAAATATGATAAAGTGCTATCTCGCTTGCCCCCTTTAGTGAAGCAAAACATAAATGCAGGGGCACCTCCAAGGTTTAAGTGACGACTAGATACAATGATTTCAGAATAAACGATATCATAATCATGCAAAAGACAATGATACTTTGGGACAATGCACATTACACTCAGAATGACAATCATGCTCTCAATAGTTGTTGCTTTAAAGAAGGTGGAGACTATCGAAACGTGGCTTTTGATGGCAATGTTGAAAACCCGTGGTCGGAAACAAAAACTAAACATGTACCAGAGCTCTTGGTTTTTAAAACAGAAGTAAAAATTCTTTTTTTAGAGATGCATATTTCGTCAACGAATGCTAGCAGATAACTCAATTACTTTTCGAGCTAGACAAGTTTCGAGGAACGGCTCCCGAATGAGGACGATCACATCCTCTTAATCTCCTTTGTTTATCACTGCCAAAGTTTTCTGATTTCTCATGAACAAAGCGTGAAGGAGGGTTTGTTTGTTGTATAATGTTTTAATGAGCCGGGCGCACTCTATGCCAGTTCCTTCTCGTATTATGGGCTTGCACACTAGACATGCAATCCCGGGGTGAAGCTTGTCCAACTTAAAAAGATCATGAATTAACTACTACTTCCTCATGAGCTAAAACAGAGGCACAAAAGAGAAATGCTTTTTTTTGAATAATTTCGAGATGGTACATGAAAGTCTTCGTTAGGAATGGCAGGTAAATACCATGTATAGGAAGGTATGGTGGACTCATATGGCATAATTGGTTTTAAAGGATTTTGGATGCACAAGCAGTCAGTCCGCTTAGTACAGGTGGAGGTTAGCAAAAGACTGGGAGCGACCAACTAAGAGAGCAATGACGGTCATAATCATGCAGAGCGACAAAGCAACATTGAATTAGGCATGGAAGTTATATCGCTACTCAGAAATTAAAGATCATCAAGGCTTGATAGACTTTCTTTACAGTCTTAAATATGCGTGAGCATACGCCAAGTCAATCAAAATAAATTCTTGGGGGAAGATACCACTAAACCATACCACATCATAGGCAAACAAATCATGTTGGTACTCCAATAACACATTGAGAACCCCCAGCTATTTGAGACTAACCATAACAAAACATGAACTACTAAACACCATTATGCACACAACATTTTTATCATAGACATATCAACCAGTGCAACAGAAGCCAACTCTCTTAACAAGATAAGCATGATAAATAAAGAGAGTTCCAGCGACCAACTAAACAAAAGCTCTTTAAAAAGATAAGCATGAAAACTAAGAGCTGAACATGATAGTAGCTATTGAAAGACAAAGAACACACACATCAAAGATAGACATGAAAATTCTATGTTATGTTCTAGGTTGAAGTGGAGCGTGTTTCTCTCCCACACAAAGAAGGTTGAGTTCCAACTCGTTATGAAAAGAAAGCAAAGCTAAAGAAAACTAAAAAGGAAACTAAAAGCAAGACGCTCCAAGCATAGCACATAACACATGAAGTGATAAAAATATAGTGGAACGAAAGACGAACTGATAATTGTTGATGGAGAAGAGGATGCACGGGGGCATCCCCAAGCTTAGACGCTTGAGTCTTCTTGAATATTTCTTGGGGGTGCATGGGGGCATCCCCAAGCTTGAGCGTTTGACACTCCTGAATCTTTTTATCATCTTCCCTCGCACACTTGAAAACACCCTTCATACATAACTCATCATAATCTGATTAGCGAGGTTAGTACCCTTAATAAAATAATTGTTCCTTGCTGGAAATAAGGATATTCTTGAAGGTCTACTGTTTCTCAAGATTGCCAAAAGGTTTTTGCAAAGAAAAAGCAAGCTCAAGGTTTGCAAAATGAAGGAAAGGCAAAACAGGACAGAATCTGTGAAAAACAGACCAGCGGGTAGTAAATGATTTTTTCGGGGCACTTCTGCAACTCAAATAAAAAAACTCAGAACAGACGCCCGAAAGACAATTGTATAGAGCACGTTGTCGAAGAAATTCAGACCAAAAAGATGATCTGGTGATTTTATACGAATTTTTCTGTCCAAGGACAGAATCTGTTTCCTGGACAGCACGTCACAACTTTGGAACTTTCTTGCAATCAGAGGCTAAACTTGGCACAAAGCTGAAAAATAAAGATACAATGATGTTGCTACAGTAGTAACAAACATCAAGACCACTAAAAACTGAAAGAACAAACTGAAAGTAAAGATAACAAGGGTTGTCTCCCTAGAGCTCTTTCTTTATAGCCATAAAGATAGGCTTAAGACTTTAATGATGCTCTTGTAGGAATAAGAGTTGAAGAACAAAAGAGAGCATCAAGAAGCATATATAAAACATATTTAAGTCTAACATACTTCCTATGCATGGGAATCTTGTAAGAAAATAAATTACTGAAGCTTAAAGCAACTAGCATAGGAAGGCAGAACAAGCATAACTTCAAAATATTCACCATAAAGAGAGGGAACTTGATATTATTGAAATATCTATAAGCATATGTTCCCTTCTCATAATAATTTTCGGTGGGATCACGAATAAACTCAACAATATAAGCATCACATAAAGCATTGTTACCATGATCCACATGCAAAAAGGTACTCTTACTCTCCACATAAGCATCTTTGGGGAGCCCATGGTTATGACATTTTAGCATTAACGTTTTCAGTCTCCCCCAAGCTTGAGCTACGCTCTCTCCGTCACGAGACCTAAAGTTATAGATATAGTTCCTGTCTCGATGAATTTCATGAAGAGGATAAAACTTAGTATAAAAGAGAAACATAAGCTCTTGCCAATTAAGCAAGTGCGAGTTATCGAGAAGTTTATACCAATCTGAAGCTTTATCTATAAGTGATACGGCGAACAATTTCCTCATGACAAACTCCCTTGATACATCTGCAAGCTTAAATAATGAATATAGTTGTGACAGATATAGCAAGTGTTCACCGGGATGTCTGTCTCCTGCATAATGATTAGCCAAAACATAATCAATAATACCAGCTGGTATTTTATAGGGCACAATTTCAGTAGGGGGAGGAGCAACCACCACAGGTGTGGGGCGTCTTCCCACAAGCAATGATCCAATAGCACGGTTTTCCATAAACATAACTAGTGAAACTAAAAACAAGAAACGAAAAGATTTAATTGCAAGATCTAAAGATATACCTTCAAGCACTCACTTCCCCGGCAACGGCGCCAGAAATAGCTTGATGTCTACACACGCTTCTACTCTTGTAGACTATGTTGGGCCTCCAAGCGCAGAGGTTTGTAGGACAGCAGCAATTTCCCTCAAGTGGATGACCTAAGGTTTAACGAACTCAAGGAAGTAGAGGTTGAAGATGGTCTCTCTCAAGCAACCCTGCAACTAAGATACAAGAAGTCTCTTGTGTCCCCAACACACCTAATACACTTGTTAGATGTATAGGTGCACTAGTTCGGCGAAGAGATGTTAAATGGCAAGTGATATGGATGACAAAACAAAGTAATATAAATCTGTAATAAAAAGTGCAGCAAGCAAACAAATGGTAAACGTGAGCACAAATGGTATTGCAATGGTGGAAACAAGGCCTAGGGATCATACTTTCACTAGAGGCAACTCCCAACAACATTAACATAATCGAATCACATGATATTTCCCATAAAACATGCAATGGAGACGCACCCGGAGGTCATTCCTTCGTGGTCAAGAGAGGACGAGAATTATGTAGGGCTACAAAAGCACACCTCAAAGTTCGTAGTTCTCAATCTAAGGATTTCCCAATGTCACCGCGGTCATCCAAAGAGAGTCCCACAATCACCACAACATATCTAAAGGATAGTCAAAGACAAGCACCAAGAGACTCTCGATCTTCAATCAACACACAAGAGAGGAAATCACTCATGAAAATATTTTTCTAATCCATGTCCAATAGACCTCTGTCACCTTGGTCTCGGGGATTATACTAGATAAAGACAAGTGAGTACATCAATCCAATACATAGAGGAAAGGGAAATATCATGGGATCACCCTGGATTGACATAGCCTATGATCACAACGAAGATCACATCATGGGAGAGAGAGATAACCACATAGCTACACGTACGAGCCCTCGGCCCCGGAGAAGAATACTCACACATGGACATGGTGAGGAGGAGGTTGATGATGGTGTTGATGGAGAGGTGCAGCCCCGCGAGGAGGAGACGACCGGCGGCAGCCACGGAGGCGGCGGCGGCGGCCCTTGGGGGCGGTGGCGGCCCTCGGGGCGGCGGCCGCCCTAGGGGGCAGCGGCTCCTTGGCCCCCCTTCTTCCTTGTGGATGGTGCTGCAATGGTGCTGGTCCTCCCCTCCAAGACGGCGGCTTGGGAGGAGGAAAATTCGTGGCCCTTGGTGACCTAGGTTTCCTCTCTTTATATAGACTCTCGGATTTCCGTCATCAGATTTTGGGCCTCAGTAAAACGGGCTTTACTCCGCCGTCCGGACTCCGATTTGGACGAATTTTATATCCAGAAGCATCGCCTCGAAATTCCCCACAACTTTCGCAACTGGACTTTTTCCGTTTGACGTCGTCTTCGGGCCGGAACATGACCATCTTTAAAAAACGTTCTCAGACAGATTTCAGGAAAGTCAGAGTCCTACTCCAATACGACTCCTTTTGCGTTTTTGTCAATTTCCAAGTAATTCCTACACAATAAAGTGTAAAACAAGAACATTGTGCACTTTTGCAACCATTAGTAGGTTAGTCCAAATATGATCAAAAATGTATGGAAGTGCATAAATATCATAGCAATATCACACAAAAGAGACATGGAGCAAGCAGAAATTATAGATACGTTTTGGACGTATCAGTCGAGAAGGCCCGTTCCGCATTCTATCAACAGCAGGCTCGGCGGTACCAAATCAGAGGAGTACGAGCATACTTTGTCAGGGAACTCGTTCTACGCCTACTTGAGAAGAAAGAGGACAAGATCAAGCCCAAATGGGAGGGTCCCTTTATTATAGATGAAGTTCTCACTGGAGGAGCCTATCACCTTCACAATGCTTCAAATAATTGCTTGGAGCCAAACCCATGGAACGCGGCAAGGCTCCGAAAATTCTACGCCTAAAGTCTGCGCATGTACCTTTTTCCTCGCTCCTTCTTTACCCCTTTTCACTATTTTCTTTTTTCGTTTCTATACGACTTTTTAGCGCGTGTTCAGATAATCCGCACACTTGAGGGGTATACATCCTTAAATGTACACACCCCATAATACATGGGGGCTTCTTTTTACAAGAAGCTTATTGTCATTATTTTTTGAGAATCAAGCTCACCCTATATATGTGTCGTCTATTCACACATGTATTTTTTTCCACCATTATATGCACCTTTTATGACTTAAGTTTTTGCCAAGCTGGGTTGCCTGGCTCCTGTGCTTTTGCCCTACGTTCTCGCTTGTTCGGCTAGGGCATAAAGGGAGCACCTCTATGATTGTCACAGTCGGGTTATCCGGATGTGTACCTCAGACGGGTGAAGCTAAAAGCTAGCGTTCTTAAGGGAATGATCGGTCGGTGAGAAAAAGGCGACCTACCCTTGTTGCAATACAAAACACCATACTACAACGTGTACTATGATTTTTAGCGTCACAGCTTCGGTATGCACAAAAATCCGCATACTGGCCCAGGGAAAGGAACCCTTAACAGAAGTATTCTCTATGGAAGATGTTTCTTACAATCAAATGTAATATAACATAACTCCCCGAATAAAACTTGTCTATTCAAGCAACTATGACTGGACTGCCTGGTTTCCGAACATACTTGGGTGTTTACCTAGGGTACAGTATTCGAAAACAATCTGAACCTAGAGTTTACCAAGGTTGAAGCAGAAAGTCTGCCATGACAATCGTTTTATATATTCGGCTGGAGAAAAGTTTGTTGATCAAAGTACATTGCTACTTAGACTCAAAAACTTCTTCTTCCTCTAGACCTTCTAACAAATTGTCTAGTTTACAATCTTGTTGGGAAAACTTTGCGGCCAACTTCACTTGGACGTACACCAGGCTGACCGTAATTTCTTGTCGTCGGATCCTCGAGGTCCGACTCGCGCTGTATGATTTCGATCAAGCAAGGTGTACCTTGTTTTTACCATGGCCCAGGCTTCTCGAGCACCTTCTTGGCATGTCTATATCTTCCATAGCCCAAAACGACGCCGAGCTCCCTTGAATAAATTCACGAGCTCCGCCATACTTCCTAGAGGAGAATCGGCTGGCCATAAAGCCTTAGCAATGGTCCTCATAGCCCTCCGTGCTTGATCATGCACCTTGGACAGCTCTTGTAGCAGGTCGCCTTGAAATCCGGACACCTCTTCTTTGGGCCGCGCAGTCAACACATCTGCAGAAATAACCTTGTCAGGATTTCGCATTAGCGAACTGTACGACAACAAGTTCAAAGGCAAACTGAATATGCCGCCTCTCAGATTTTTTTTCCTTTAAGGCGCCCGCAAGTTGGGCTCGCACGTCTTTTAGCTCCTCGTTGAGATAGGTCCTGGCATCCTGCAGATTGTTCTTCTCGACCCTAATCCGTGTCAGTACACATTGACCAGCGGCTTCTTGCCTTTCGACATGTTCTTTATCTGCCTGCATGGCCTTTAATTTCCGTTCTAGCTGATCTGACGATCCTGCCATCATAAAATTCATCAGTGTTTGTTCACAAAAACGGCAGGGGCACTTGCTCATATTTTCCAGACGGAACGGGACATTACCAGTCGGGGCCTCCTTGGATTTATCAAGTTTGGTGGTAACGGCAGTCAGCTGGGTCCGGCACTGTATTAGCTCCCGAGATAGCATGTTGTTCTTATCAATGAGTACCTGATTATACATCGATCCTTAAAATCTGTTGCTTCAACTGTTTTCAAGTCTCAGGGGCTACTGGTATATGGTTATTAAATCTACACAAAATGATCTTACCCGCATATCCTTTGAAAGCTGGTAAGTGGCTCAAGCAAGCCCATCCTCAGGATGAGCTGAACGACTCTGAGGATGTTCTCGTGAGCTTACACATCACTCACGAGACCCTACCCTGAGGCGAGTTGCGCCTGAGTCTTCTTCTGCAAAATGTGAAAAGAGAGGTGTTGTGTCGACCTACACCGAGTGCATCTCTAGAGGGTATCGCATGAGAAGGCCGCAGCACCAGCGACACCAGGAGGTGACGTCACGGGAATGGCTCGCGAGACAGAGCTCAGCCGATGGATTTGTCGACGCTGCAGGGACGGACCCGAGCACAGACGTCGTGCCCAGTTTTGTCATGCAATGATCCAAAAGAAAAACAAACGGTGCGCGGTTCCCGCGTGAGCGAGGCACCTGCCACGGGCACCTACTTACCCATCGATGATTAGCCCATGCGAGAACAAGGCACCAAGGACCACGGGAGGTGACGTCACGGGAATGGCTCGCGAGACATAGCTCAGCCCTTGGGTTTAGCAACGCTGCAAGGACGGACCCGAGCACAGACGCCGTGCCAGTCCTTAATCATGGGGCAGTCGCGAGTGGGCTCACAAGGGCTCATGACCATAGTGTCGGTGAGAACGCCAAGCATGCAGATAATGCGAATAGAAAGAAGCAATTAGGCTTGGTCATGCACAAAAAGGGAGACAACTGTGGGGGAATAGACCCCAACAGTCTGAGGATGATGCAGCCCGGGTTGCGCCCTCGATTGGATACCTGAAGCGTCACCTGATACTTGTCTAAGAAGTGTTGGGGTAGCTAAAGACGCGAGCCATGCGGGTTGCTCCTGAAAATCATCGGGCTCCTGAGGCCCAGGGGCTCCGAAGGCTCTCAGTGGTCGCATGGGTCCGGTTCTTTCTCCGTCCGGACCGCCTGCCACTGAGCCTCCTGAGCCCCCAAGGCCTGCTGCGCAAGATGCTGGAATGTGAAGCTGCGTTGCGGAAGCCAAAGAGTTCGCGGACGTAGCTGCAGGGGAGGGCCCTCCTCCGGCCGACAGCCGTCGGCTAGAAGGGCTCTCGAGAGGCGGCTCGGTTGAGACCCGCGACGTCAATGCAGACGCGGAAGCGGTCACTTGGGCCGCGGGCAGGTGAGCTTGGGGTTGTGGGTTACGCCCACCGCGGATGAGGCTTGCGTACTGAAGTTCCTTGGTAACTTGGTCGATGAAGACCTGAGCCCCCAGCGCTGAGCGGTCCACGCTGGGATCACAAAAACGCGCGTCAAGACACGCCTGCAGGTGGTGCCCGAACACCTCCCTTAAGAAGCTAGTTAGTCTAGAGACACTCCAGAGGAGAGCCCCCGAGGCCGTCACGAGAGCGGCATCGGGCACGCCTCCCTATGCGAGGGTGGAGGACGCTTCGTCAGCAGGCACGAGTCCTGAGGCGGGGCCGTCAGGAGCCCCTGCGTCCTGAGGTCCATTAGCGGGCAGGTTCTTCTTCTTCTTGGAGGCGGTCTGCAGGGCGAGGACGTGAAAGCACATTTGCTCCCTGGGTGGTTTTGGTAATTAATGACAACATACTTTGTGGTTGGACTAATACTTTTATCAAGTATGTTTCAGGAAATCCAATCACATTGGTATGGCAAGATGACTGAAGAAGTGGACCCCTCAAGTGCTAAGACAAGCATTGGCAAAAGCTCAAGACTCCATTTCTGGTTTAGTGATCAAAGATCACATTGAGTCCATAGGAAAAGCCAATACTATTAAAAGGGGATGAGGTTGTGTTAATGTTCCTGTTGCTCAAGTGCTTGGTGATCTAACTCCCTCAACTATCAGCACTACTCACTACTTAACACACACCCATAAGTAATCTCGGTCAAACCAACTCTATCTCACCGAGATGAAGTTATCTCTACAAACCCTAACTTCTCGGTCACACCGATTCTTTCAAATCAGTCCCACCGAGATGAACCACTTCTGCCTTTTTCCAAACCCTAGAAAAATCGGTCTTACCGAGTTTGAGATCGGTCCCACCGAAACTTAACTGCCAACCTTCTGTAACCATTTCACATCATATCGGAATATCCGAGTTTGCATTATCGGTCTCACCGAAATGGGCAAGGTTCTGCCTTGACTCAAATCGGTCTCACCGATAATTCATTTTCGGTCAAACCGATTCTGGCATGTTCCTACTCTTTCTCAAATCGGTCCAACCGAGTTTTCTTTCTCGGTCTCACCGAAATCTCCAACGTTCATATCAGATGCACTTTCGGTCTCACCGAGATGGTATTTTCGGTCCCACCGAAAATCCCAACGTTCACTATATTTGAACTTTCGGTCTGACCGAGTTTTCACTTCGGTCTGACCGAGATTGGTCAAATGTGTGTGTAACGGTTGGATTTTGTGTGGAGGCTATATATACCCCTCCACCCCCTTCTCATTCGTGAGGAGAGCCATCAGAAAGTACCACCACTTCTACCATACACTTTCTGAGAAGTGAACCACCTACCCTTGTGTTGAGATCAAGCCATTCCATTCCTACCATATGAAACTTGATCTCTAGCCTTCCCAAGTTGCTTTCCACTCAAATCTTTCTTCCACCACAGCCATATCAGTGAGGAGAGTTGAGTGTTGGGGAGTTTATCACTTGAAGCACAAGAGCAAGGAGTTCATCACCATCAACACCGTCTATTACCTTTTGAGGGGTGGTGCCTCCTAGATTGGTTAGGTGTCGCTTGGGAGCCTCCGTCTTGATGATGTGGAGTTGAACCAAGAAGTTTGTAAGGGCAAGGAGATCGCCTACTTCGTGAAGATCTACCCCGAGTAAGGCTAGTCCTCCGTGGGCGTAGGCCGTGATGGAATAGACAAGGTTGCTTCTTCGTGGACCCTTCGTGGGTGGAGCCCTCCGTGGACTCGCGCAGCCGTTACCCTCCGTGGGTTGAAGTCTCCATCAACGTGGATGTACGATAGCACCACCTATCGGAACCACGACAAAAATCTCCGTGTCACCAAACTGCGTTTGATCTTCTCCACTTCCATTTACTATATATGCAATTTACTTTCCGCTGCCCATACTCTAGAATTGCATGTGTAGTATGTTACTTGACTTGATCTTAATTGCAAAACTGCCTAAAACTTAGCACAACCAAAAGGCAGATTTTTATCTTGTCAAGTAGTCTAATCACCCCCCCCCTCTAGACCTACTTCTTCGATCCTACAATTGGTATCAGAGCTTTGGTCTCCATTGCTTTGGTTTACACACCATTGGAGGAAGATGGACGTGTCTACGGATGGGAGTGTTAGCCATAGAGTGCCTGTTCTTGATGGAAGGTTTTATAACTCTTGGAGGTCTGAAATGCTTAGTATCTTTAAGGTGTACAATTTGTGCAAATATGTTAAGACCCCCTATGTGCCTCCTGTTGATCCCTTGCACCCTACCATGGATGAAGAGCTTGATTTGCTTCGTAACCTTAGAACTGTGAATCTTATCATTAGAGGGTTACCTAATGACTTGCTTAATCTTGTTACAAATTTTGAGTGTGCCTATGCTATGTGGAAATTCTTGGAAGAACTTTATCCGGACTACTCTATGAGAGGTCTTGATGAAATTCTACACAAGACTATTGAATTTGACAAGTTGCAACCCAATGATCCCAACTTTGATAAATGCTTCTTTGAGCTTCGTGATCTTATGAAAAAGAAGGGTGATCCCGGTCTTATCAATATTAGAGTTAGAAATGCTCTTGCATTGCATTCCGAAGATTATTATTCCATTGACCAAACTAATGCAAATACTTATCAAATTGACCTAGGTGTTGATGATGAACAATCTATGGGTCAATATGATGATGAGCATGAGCAAGACGATGATTATTCCGATTCGGACACCGAGCTAGACAAAGTCATGAAGAGTCTCAATCTCATGGCAAATCTGAGAGACTACATGTCCGGTGGAAAAGAGTGGATTCTTGATAGTTGATGCACCGATCACATGACCGGAGACAAAGACATGTTTCGAGAGCTTGCAAAGAACGATGGTCCACGCAAGTATGTGACTTTTGGAGACAACTCCAAGGGTAAGGTACTTGGCCTTGGTAAGGTGGCCATATCTCATGATAGCTCAATTCAAAATGTCATGCTTGTTGAATCTCTTGGATACAATTTACTTTCCGTGTCTAGATTAGCTGACTTTGGATTCAATGTGCTATTCACCAAAGTAGATTGCCAAGTCTTTCGTCGTGATAATCAAAATATGGCTTTTACTGGTATTCGTAGAGGTGATCTATATATTGTTGATTTCACTAAGAAAGCCCAACCTAGAGCTTGTTTCATTGCTAAATCCTCTAAAGGTTGGTTATGGCATAGAAGGCTAGGACATGTTGGTATGCGTAATCTAGACAAGCTGATCAAAGGTGATCATATTCTTGGTGTTAAAGATGTTTTCTTTGACAAAGATAGACTTTGTAGTGCCTGTCAAGCAGGAAAACAAGTTGGTGGAAGTCATCCCGTGAAAAACATCATGACCACAAGGAGACCGCTTGAGCTTCTTCATATGGATCTCTTTGGTCCCAATGCTTACAAAAGCCTTGGTGGTAACTCCTTTGGTCTAGTTATAGTTGATGATTATTCCAGATTTACGTGGGTATTTTTCCTTGATGATAAATCGCAGGTTCAGAGGATCTTCAAGACCTTTGCCAAAAAGGCCCAAAATCAATTTGAGGTGAAGATCAAGAAAGTTCGGAGTGACAATGGAACAGAGTTCAAGAACGCCAATGTAGACTCTTTTCTCGATGAGGAAGGAATTCTACATGAGTTCTCGGCTACGTACACTCCTCAACAAAATGGAGTTGTTGAGAGGAAGAACCGAACGCTCATAGAGATGGCAAGAACGATGCTTGATGAATACAAGACACCGAAGCATTTTTGGGGAGAAGCGGTCGAGACAGCTTGTCATGCTATCAACAGGCTTTATCTTCATAAGCTTCTCGGCAAGACATCATACGAGCTTCTCACCGGTAACAAACCCCAAGTGGGATACTTTCGTGTCTTTGGTTCAAAATGCTATATCCTTGATAAGCATCGTCGGTCTAAATTTGCTCCTAAATCTCATGAAGGCTTTCTTCTTGGTTATGGATCAAACTCCCACACCTACCGTGTCTACAATAATTTCACCCGAAAGGTTGTAGAGACGGTAGATGTGAAGTTTGATGAATCTAACGGCTCGCAAGTAGAGCAAATGCCTATTGATGTAGGAGACAAGGACCCATCGGAAGCAATCCAAGATTTATCTATTGGAAAGATCCGTCCCATGGAGGTGAAGGAGAGTACCTCATCTACATATGTGGAGCCACCTACCTCACAGAGAGATGAACCTCAAGGCAACATGGAGGCCTCCACAAGTGGAACTCATCAAGATGAGGAGATGCAACAAGAAGATCCACCACAACCTCCTTCTCCACCACCTCAAGACAACACCAACAACAATGAAGAAGAAGAAGAAGAAGAGGAAGATGAAGATGATGAGGAAGCTGAGCCACAACATCAACAAAGGCTATCCCGAGTCCGAGCAAGAGTCAAGAAAAATCATCCCGTGGAACAAATGATGAACGACATCAACTCCGGGAGAATTACTCGCTCTAAAACTCGCTTAGCTAACTTTTGTGAGCATTACTCATTTATTTCTAGTATTGAACCTATGAAGGTAGAAGAAGCACTTAAAGACCCGGATTGGGTGAACGCTATGCACGAAGAACTACACAACTTCGAGAGGAACAAGGTGTGGACTTTGGTAGAGAAGCCCAACGATGATCAAAACATCATTGGAACCAAATGGGTGTTTCGCAACAAGCAAGATGAAGATGGACAAGTCATCCGCAACAAGGCTCGTCTCGTAGCTCAAGGTTACACACAAGTCGAAGGTATGGACTATGGTGAGACCTATGCCCCCGTTGCTAGACTTGAGTCCATTCGCATTCTTCTTGCTTATGCCAATCACCATGATATTACTCTCTATCAAATGGACATCAAAAGTGCTTTCCTAAATGGTGAAATTGAGGAGGAAGTATTTGTTAAACAACCTCCCGGTTTTGTGAACCCCAAAAAGCCTAATCATGTTTACAAGTTGCATAAAGCTCTTTATGGTCTTAAACAAGCACCTAGAGCTTGGTACAAATGCTTAACTAGCTTTCTTCTTGAAAAAGGGTTTGAAATTGGAAAGATAGACTCAACGCTGTTCACAAAAAGGGTTAATGGTGAACTATTTGTGTGCCAAATATATGTTGATGATATTATCTTTGGTTCAACTAACCCCCATTTTAGCAAGAAGTTTGGACAGCTCATGTCGGAGAAGTATGAAATGTCCATGATGTGTGAACTCAAATTCTTCCTTGGGTTGCAAATCAAGCAATCTAAGGAGGGTACTTTTGTCTCACAAACAAAGTACACCAAGGATCTCTTCAAGAAGTTCAACATGCAAGAAAGCAAAGGTATGAGTACCCCCATGCCTACTAGTGGACATAATGACTTGACAAAAGATGGAGAACCCGTTGATCAAAGGGTTTACCGTTCTATGATTGGTTCTCTACTATATCTTTGTGCTTCTCGTCCTGACATAATGTTGAGTGTATGTATGTGTGCGCGATATCAAGCAGCCCCTAAAGAATGTCATCTTAAAGCTGTTAAAATGATAGTGAGATACTTGATACACACACCAAACTTTGGCATTTGGTATCCTAAGAGAGCTTCTTTCGATCTTGTTGGCTATTCCGACTCGGACTATGCCGGTGACAAGGTTGATAGAAAGTCAACTTCGGGTACATGTCAATTCCTTGGTCGATCCCTTGTATCTTGGTCCTCCAAGAAACAAAATTCGGTATCATTATCCACTGCCGAAGCAGAATATATTGCTGCTGGTTCGTGTTGTGCTCAATTACTATGGATGACACAAACACTTAAGGATTATGGGATACATGTGAGACGTGTTCCCTTGCTTTGTGACAATGAGAGTGCAATCAAGATTGGACACAATCCTGTGCAACACTCTCGAACAAAGCATATTGAAGTTCGTCACCATTTTATTCGTGATCATATTGCCAAGGGTGATATTAATCTTAAGCATGTTCGTACTGACAAACAACTTGCTGATATCTTTACAAAACCTCTTGATGAGAAGGTGTTTTGTCGCTTAAGGAGTGAGTTGAACATCATTGATGCTTCAAACTTGGAGTAAGAACTCCTTTGATGCATGCAAGGCATGAGCTTACCTGACTAATCCTTGATATTTCTCTTATGATGATGATCATATGTCTTGGACACATTTGCCTCCTTGTATTGCATCTAACTCTTTGCAGGTACTTGGATGATCTACATTCCACAAGATTACCACACACTCAAATCTTGAGTAATCTTGTCATTGACCAAGTATCTAGCCCTTTGGGATGTTGAGTTCAAGGAACAAAATTCCACATATCCTTTTTGACACCTTATACATCTAGTATTTCACTCTTGTCATCTTGGATATTCTTGAGTACTTCCTTGCTTGCCTAACCCATGTAGGAAGATGAACTACACAAATAGAAAAGGCGCTCCAACTTCACATTCTATGAGCACCTACATCAAGTTCACCTACATGAGCAAAGCATCAACAAGCCCAAGGTATGTTCTTCACATCTTTGAGGAGCTTTGCTCAAAGTCATGAGTACAAGCAGCTTCATAAGATGTGATCACATCAAATGCTTAATCGAAAAATGGCAACCCCATTTTGAGCTTAAACGATGAGTATGACCTATGATCAAATGTTTTCATTTGACTCCTAAGTCAATATACTCAAACATAGGTGACTTTGTCGCCGACCTTTATCTAGATGAAGTACATATGCTTTTGGAGTTTTTCTGTTTTCTCTTATATTCTCTTATTGAGTTTTCCTTAATAAAAAAAAACTTCATCTAGGAATCTTTTTATCTCTTTTCTTATGTTTCTTTGTGAATATCCTTCTGGAAATCTTTTTTTGGCTCTGATCAATTCCCTGAAAATCATTTACAAATTCATTGCAAATCCTTTGAAACACCCCTCGTAGAGTGAGCTGGTTTATTTCTGTGTTTCCTTGGATTTCTTCCAGGACATCACCTTCTGCAGCTCCACTCAGACTTAAATCTTAAAGAGGGGGAGGACTCAAATTTGGACTCAAATTGTTTCTCTATGAATGTTCTTGTTTGTCCCGTTGTGATTCTTAAGGATCCCACTTCTTTCTTTCTTTCTTTCCATCTTTCCTGTCCTACCTAGTTTGCTGTCCTTTTCGGCACTTGATGTCAAAGGGGGAGAGAACTTAGGGGGAGTAAGGGGAGTAGGGGCGAAGATAAGACTTAAGGGAAGAAGAAAAGCAATCTTATCTTAAGGGGGAGAGAATCACATCAAAGCTTTGTCGTGTTTTACATTGGACATTACAATTGGCATCTTTCTTTTGATTTTGCTTTTTCCATCACACCCCTCGTTATTCACAATTGGTATCTCATGAAATCTTTTAGCTTAAGGGGAGAAGACTTAGAGGAATCTTCACAATTGATATCCTATGAAAAGCAAAATCTCTCTGAGTTCATTGAAAATCTTTTAGCTTCGGAGACATGTTTGCTGATTCAAGCCTGTGCTCAATATGAGACACTCTTTATACATGTCCTCCCTGGCTTGGTACTCTTGATGTTCTTGCAGTTGGTTGAAGGAATACTCCTGTGTTATCTAACCTTGTTTTCTCAAGTTTATCCCTTCAGGTACAAGTGCCAAGGAACCTCAAGGTAAGTATATGCATCTTGCAGAATGTGCATGATGGTGACTTGCTTGTAAATACTTGTTTGCAAGAAATCACCATGCACATATGCATTATCACTCACTTCCTTTCTCTTCTGCTCTGATGCATATAGCCAAGCTGCATGTAGCACATCTTGCTTATCTCTCTTGTGTGCTTGTGGTAGTCCAAAACCATAATCTATGAAAATCTTGCACACTTGTAGGGGGAGCTTGTGTACTACATGCTTGTCAAAGCTTTCATGATAATACTGTCTTTCTTTCAATAAGCTTTGATGTCTCGTTCAATATAATTTCAGTGTGTTGCCATCAATTACCAAAAAGGGGGAGATTGAAAGCACATTTGCTCCCTGGGTGGTTTTGGTAATTAATGACAACATACTTTGTGGTTGGACTAATACTTTTATCAAGTATGTTTCAGGAAATCCAATCACATTGGTATGGCAAGATGACTGAAGAAGTGGACCCCTCAAGTGCTAAGACAAGCATTGGCAAAAGCTCAAGACTCCATTTCTGGTTTAGTGATCAAAGATCACATTGAGTCCATAGGAAAAGCCAATACTATTAAAAGGGGATGAGGTTGTGTTAATATTCCTGTTGCTCAAGTGCTTGGTGATCTAACTCCCTCAACTATCAGCACTACTCACTACTTAACACACACCCATAAGTAATCTCGGTCAAACCAACTCTATCTCACCGAGATGAAGTTATCTCTACAAACCCTAACTTCTCGGTCACACCGATTCTTTCAAATCAGTCCCACCGAGATGAACCACTTCTGCCTTTTTCCAAACCCTAGAAAAATCGGTCTTACCGAGTTTGAGATCGGTCCCACCGAAACTGAACTGCCAACCTTCTGTAACCATTTCACATCATATCGGAATATCCGAGTTTGCATTATCGGTCTCACCGAAATGGGCAAGGTTCTGCCTTGACTCAAATCGGTCTCACCGATAATTCATTTTCGGTCAAACCGATTCTGGCATGTTCCTACTCTTTCTCAAATCGGTCCAACCGAGTTTTCTTTCTCGGTCTCACCGAAATCTCCAACGTTCATATCAGATGCACTTTCGGTCTCACCGAGATGGTATTTTCGGTCCCACCGAAAATCCCAACGTTCACTATATTTGAACTTTCGGTCTGACCGAGTTTTCACTTCGGTCTGACCGAGATTGGTCAAATGTGTGTGTAACGGTTGGATTTTGTGTGGAGGCTATATATACCCCTCCACCCCCTTCTCATTCGTGAGGAGAGCCATCAGAAAGTACCACCACTTCTACCATACACTTTCTGAGAAGTGAACCACCTACCCTTGTGTTGAGATCAAGCCATTCCATTCCTACCATATGAAACTTGATCTCTAGCCTTCCCAAGTTGCTTTCCACTCAAATCTTTCTTCCACCACAGCCATATCAGTGAGGAGAGTTGAGTGTTGGGGAGTTTATCACTTGAAGCACAAGAGCAAGGAGTTCATCATCATCAACACCGTCTATTACCTTTTGGGGGTGGTGCCTCCTAGATTGGTTAGGTGTCGCTTGGGAGCCTCCGTCGTGATGTGGAGTTGAACCAAGAAGTTTGTAAGGGCAAGGAGATCGCCTACTTCGTGAAGATCTACCCCGAGTAAGGCTAGTCCTCCGTGGGCGTAGGCCGTGATGGAATAGACAAGGTTGCTTCTTCGTGGACCCTTCGTGGGTGGAGCCCTCCGTGGACTCGCGCAGCCGTTACCCTCCGTGGGTTGAAGTCTCCATCAACGTGGATGTACGATAGCACCACCTATCGGAACCACGACAAAAATCTCCGTGTCACCAAACTGCGTTTGATCTTCTCCACCTCTCTTTTACATGTGCAATTTACTTTCCGCTGCATAAACTCTAGAATTGCATGTGTAGGGTGTTACTTGAACTGATCTTGTTTGTGAAACTGCCAAAAACATTGCATGATCTAAAGGCAGATCTTTTATATTGTCAAGTAGTCTAATCACCCCCCCTCTAGACCTACTTTCGATCCTACAGCATCGTCGGTCTAAATTTGCTCCTAAATCTCATGAAGGCTTTCTTCTTGGTTATGGATCAAACTCTCACACCTACCGTGTCTACAATAATTTCACCCGAAAGGTTGAAGAGACGGTAGATGTGAAGTTTGATGAATCTAATGGCTCGCAAGTAGAGCAAATGCCTATTGATGTAGGAGACAAGGACCCATCGGAAGCAATCCAAGATTTATCTATCGGGAAGATCCGTCCCATGGAAGTGAAGGAGAGTACCTCATCTACATATGTGGAGCCACCTACCTCACAGAGAGATGAACCTCAAGGCAACATGGAGGCCTCCACAAGTGGAACTCACCAAGATGAGGAAATGCAACAAGAAGATCCACCACAACCTCCTTCTCCACCACCTCAAGACAACACCAACAACAACGAAGAAGAAGAAGAAGAAGAAGATGAAGATGATGAGGAAGCTGAGCCACAACATCAACAAAGGCTATCCCGAGTCCGAGCAAGAGTCAAGAAAAATCATCCCGTGGAACAAATGATGAACGACATCAACTCCGGGAGAATTACTCGCTCTAAAACTCGCTTAGCTAACTTTTGTGAGCATTACTCATTTATTTCTAGTATTGAACCTATGAAGGTAGAAGAAGCACTTAAAGAACCGGATTGGGTGAACGCTATGCACGAAGAACTACACAACTTCGAGAGGAACAAGGTGTGGACTTTGGTAGAGAAGCCCAACGATGACCAAAACATCATTGGAACCAAATGGGTGTTTCGGAACAAGCAAGACGAAGATGGACAAGTCATCCGCAACAAGGCTCGTCTCGTAGCTCAAGGTTACACACAAGTCGAAGGTATGGACTATGGTGAGACCTATGCCCCCGTTGCTAGACTTGAGTCCATTCGCATTCTTCTTGCCTATGCCAATCACCATGATATTACTCTCTATCAAATGGACATCAAAAGTGCTTTCCTAAATGGTGAAATTGAAGAGGAAGTATTTGTTAAACAACCTCCCGGTTTTGTGAATCCCAAAAAGCCTAATCATGTTTACAAATTGCATAAAGCTCTTTATGGTCTTAAACAAGCCCCTAGAGCTTGGTACAAATGCTTAACTAGCTTTCTTCTTGAAAAAGGTTTTGAAATTGGAAAGATAGACTCAACGCTGTTCACAAAAAGGGTTAATGGTGAACTATTTGTGTGCCAAATATATGTTGATGATATTATCTTTGGTTCAACTAACCCCCATTTTAGCAAGAAGTTTGGACAGCTCATGTCGGAGAAGTATGAAATGTCCATGATGTGTGAACTCAAATTCTTCCTTGGGTTGCAAATCAAGCAATCTAAGGAGGGTACTTTTGTCTCACAAACAAAGTACACCAAGGATCTTTTCAAGAAGTTCAACATGCAAGAAAGCAAAGGTATGAGTACCCCCATGCCTACTAGTGGACATAATGACTTGACAAAAGATGGAGAACCCGTTGATCAAAAGGTTTACCGTTCTATGATTGGTTCTCTACTATATCTTTGTGCTTCTCGTCCTGACATAATGTTGAGTGTATGCATGTGTGCGCGATATCAAGCAGCCCCTAAAGAATGTCATCTTAAAGCTGTTAAAAGGATAGTGAGATACTTGATACACACACCAAACTTTGGCATTTGGTATCCTAAGAGAGCTTCTTTCGATCTTATTGGCTATTCCGACTCGGACTATGCCGGTGACAAGGTTGATAGAAAGTCAACTTCGGGTACATGTCAATTCCTTGGTCGATCCCTTGTATCTTGGTCCTCCAAGAAACAAAATTCGGTATCATTATCCACTGCCGAAGCAGAATATATTGCTGCTGGTTCGTGTTGTGCTCAATTACTATGGATGACACAAACACTTAAGGATTATGGGATACATGTGAGACGTGTTCCCTTGCTTTGTGACAATGAGAGTGCAATCAAGATTGGACACAATCCTGTGCAACACTCTCGAACAAAGCATATTGAAGTTCGTCACCATTTTATTCGTGATCATATTGCCAAGGGTGATATTAATCTTAAGCATGTTCGTACTGACAAACAACTTGCTGATATCTTTACAAAACCTCTTGATGAGAAAGTGTTTTGTCGCTTAAGGAGTGAGTTGAACATCATTGATGCTTCAAACTTGGAGTGATAACTCCATTGATGCATGCAAGGCATGAGCCTCTTGACTAATCCTTGATATTTCTCTTATGATGATAATCATATGTCTTGGACACATTTGCCTCCTTGTATTGCATCTAACTCCTTGCAGGTACTTGGATGATCTACATTCCACAAGATTACCACACACTCAAATCATGAGTAATCTTGTCATTTGACCAAGTATCTAGCCCTTTGGGATGTTGAGTTCAAGGAACAAAATTCCACATATCCTTCTTTGACACCTTATACATCTAGTATTTCACTCTTGTCATCTTGGATATTCTTGAGTATTTCCTTGCTTGCCTAACCCATGTAGGAAGATGAACTACACAAGTAGAAATGGCGCTCCAACTTCACATTCAATGAGCACCTACATCAAGCTTACCTACATGAGTAAAGCTTCTTTATTTAGAAATCTTCTTTATTTTTTTTCTTGTGAATATCCTTCTGGAAATCCTTTTTCTGGCTCTGATCAATTCCCCGAAAATCTTTTACAAATTCATTGCAAATCCTTTGAAACATCCCTCGCAGAGTGAGCTGGTTTATTTCTGTGTTTCCTTGGATTCTTCCAGGACATCACCTTCTGCAGCTCCACTCAGACTTAAATCTTAAAGAGGGAGAGGACTCAAATTTGGACTCAAATTGTTTCTCTATGAATGTTCTTGTTTGTCCCGTTGTGATTCTTAAGGATCCCACTTCTTTCTTTCTTTCTTTCCATCTTTCCTGTCCTACCTAGTTTGCTGTCCTTTTCGGCACTTGATGTCAAAGGGGGAGAGAACTTAGGGGGAGTAAGGGGAGTAGGGGAGAAGATAAGACTTAAGGGAAGAAGAAAAGCAATCTTATCTTAAGGGGGAGAGAATCACATCAAAGCTTTGTCGTGTTTTACATTGGACATTACAATTGGCATCTTTCTTTTGATTTTGCTTTTTTCCATCACACCCCTCGTTATTCACAATTGGTATCTTATGGAATCTTTTAGTTTAAGGGGAGAAGACTTAGAGGAATCTTCACAATTGATATCCTATGAAAAGCAAAATCTCTCTGAGTTCATTGAAAATCTTTTAGCTTCGGAGACATGTTTGCTGATTCAAGCCTGTGCTCAATATGAGACACTCTTTATACATGTCCTCCCTGGCTTGGTACTCTTGATGTTCTTGCAGTTGGTTGAAGGAATACTCTTGTGTTATCTAACCTTGTTTTCTCAAGTTTATCCCTTCAGGTACAAGTGCCAAGGAACCTCAAGGTAAGTATATGCATCTTGCAGAATGTGCATGATGGTGACTTGCTTGTAAATACTTGTTTGCAAGAAATCACCATGCACATATGCATTATCACTCACTTCCTTTCTCTTCTGCTCTGATGCATATAGCCAAGCTGCATGTAGCACATCTTGCTTATCTCTCTTGTGTGCTTGTGGTAGTCCAAAGCCATAATCTATGAAAATCTTGCACACTTGTAGGGGGAGCTTGTGTACTACATGCTTGTCAAAGCTTTCATGATAATACTGTCTTTCTTTCAATAAGCTTTGATGTCTCGTTCAATATAATTTCAGTGTGTTGCCATCAATTACCAAAAAGGGGGAGATTGAAAGCACATTTGCTCCCTGGGTGGTTTTGGTAATTAATGACAACATACTTTGTGGTTGGACTAATACTTTTATCAAGTATGTTTCAGGAAACCCAATCACATTGATATGGCAAGATGACTGAAGAAGTGGACCCCTCAAATGCTAAGGCAAGCATTGGCAAAAGCTCAAGACTCCATTTCTGGTTTAGTGATCAAAGATCACATTGAGTCCATAGGAAAGCCAATACTATTAAAAGGGGATGAGGTTGTGTTGATGATCTGGTTGCTCAAGTGCTTGGTGATCTAACTCCCTCAACTATCAGCACTATTCACTACTTAACACACACCCATAAGTAATCTCGGTCAAACCAACTCTATCTCACCGAGATGAAGTTATCTCTGCAAACCCTAACATCTCGGTCACACCGATTCTTCAAATCAGTCCCACCGAGATGAACCACTTCTGCCATTTCCCAAACCCTAGAAAAATCGGTCTTACCGAGTTTGAGATCGGTCTCACCGAAACTGAACTGCCAACCTTCTGTAACCATTTCACATCATATCGGAATATCCGAGTTTGCATTATCGGTCTCACCGAAATGGGCAAGGTTCTGCCTTGACTCAAATCGGTCGCACCGATAATTCATTTTCGGTCAAACCGATTCTGGCATGTTCCTACTCTTTCTCAAATCGGTCCAACCGAGTTTTCTTTCTCGGTCTCACCGAAATCTCCAACGTTCATATCAGATGCACTTTCGGTCTCACCGAGATGGTATTTTCGGTCCCACCGAAAATCCCAACGTTCACTATATTTGAACTTTCGGTCTGACCGAGTTTTCACTTCGGTCTGACCGAGATTGGTCAAATGTGTGTGTAACGGTTGGATTTTGTGTGGAGGCTATATATACCCCTCCACCCCCTTCTCATTCGTGAGGAGAGCCATCAGAAAGTACCACCACTTCTACCATACACTTTCTGAGAAGTGAACCACCTACCCTTGTGTTGAGATCAAGCCATTCCATTCCTACCATATGAAACTTGATCTCTAGCCTTCCCAAGTTGCTTTCCACTCAAATCTTTCTTCCACCACAGCCATATCAGTGAGGAGAGTTGAGTGTTGGGGAGTTTATCACTTAAAGCACAAGAGCAAGGAGTTCATCACCATCAACACCGTCTATTACCTTTTGGGGGGTGGTGCCTCCTAGATTGGTTAGGTGTCGCTTGGGAGCCTCCGTCTTGATGATGTGGAGTTGAACCAAGAAGTTTATAAGGGCAAGGAGATCGCCTACTTCGTGAAGATCTACCCCGAGTAAGGCTAGTCCTCCGTGGGCGTAGGCCGTGATGGAATAGACAAGGTTGCTTCTTCGTGGACCCTTCGTGGGTGGAGCCCTCCGTGGACTCGCGCAGCCGTTACCCTCCGTGGGTTGAAGTCTCCATCAACGTGGATGTACGATAGCACCACCTATCGGAACCACGACAAAAATCTCCGTGTCACCAAACTGCGTTTGATCTTCTCCACTTCCATTTACTATATATGCAATTTACTTTCCGCTGCCCATACTCTAGAATTGCATGTGTAGTATGTTACTTGACTTGATCTTAATTGCAAAACTGCCTAAAACTTAGCACAACCAAAAGGCAGATTTTTATCTTGTCAAGTAGTCTAATCACCCCCCCTCTAGACCTACTTCTTCGATCCTACAGGACGGCTCCATCCTCATCGGAGCATTCGACCGCCACAGTCTAGTAGGCGCGCTCCAGGGAACACACCGCTTCCTTCTCGTCGGAGGCGATCGTGATGACTCCGGCGCTCTCGGGCATCTTGAGGACGTTGTAGCCGTGATGGGTCGCCACGATGAACTTGGCTAGGGCAGGATACCCAAGGATGGCATTGCACTGGAGGTTGATGTTGGCGACGTCGAAGTCGATGAGCTCGGTGTGGTAGTTGTCGCGGTCACCAAAGGTGGCGGGAAGGCGGACTTGACCCATCGGGAGTGTGGAGCTATCCGTGACTCCGTAGAATGGCTTGGTCGGGTGGAGCTGATCGTATGGGACCTGTTCTGTCTCGAAGGTCTGGACGGAGAGGACGTTGAGCCCTGCTCCGCCATCGATGAGCGTCTTGGTCACGAGGATGTTGCTGATGGTCGGGGTGCAGAGCATCAGGAGAGCGCCCGGGGCCACGGTGCACTTGAGCTGGTCCTTGGGGTCAAAGGCGATCACTTGCTTGGTCCACCTGAGGTTGTGCGCGGCGTCACGCCTGGGAAGCGCCGCGTTCACCTCACGGGCGAACTGCTTGAAGATGTGATTGGAAGCCGGAGCATGGGCTCCTCCCAAGATGCATGCAACTGCACGCGGCTCATGGAAGCCCCCTGCTCCGTCTCCTTGGAGGTCGTCGTCATTCCTTCTTGGTGGTGGTGGCAGCGGAGGCAGGCCTCCATTGCCCTAAGGGCCACCCTCACGAGGCTGGTCACGCCAGGGGGCGTCACGAGGCTGCTCCTGCCAGTGATCTTCACGAGGCTGTTCGTGCCACCCTTGGCGCAAGTTCCTGTCGTCCCAACGTCCTCCACCTCGGCCTCCTCCACGGCCGTAGCCGTGGTTGTCGCGCTCAGGGTGCTGCCCGACGCGCATCGCCCTGAGCTCCTGGCAGCCATTGGTGTTGTGGCTGTGGACATTGTGGAAGACGCAGTACGGTCGGTTGTCTTTGGGGAGGTCATCGTAGCCGCAACCACGCTTCACTTCTGACTCCGCACCCAGCACGACGGCTCCCTTGCGCTTTGCTTCTTTGGCCTTAGCCTTCTTGTCGTCCGGCTCTGCCTCTGGCAGCTCTTGGCGAGAGAGGCGTACTTCCTCCGCCCTGGCGCACTTTGCTGTGAGCTTGAAGATCTTGAGGCCTGTGCACAGGTCCTCGTGGATGGCGAGCTCCACCCTCATCCTGACGTCGCGGACGCCATCGGAGAACGCCGAGATGATGGCCTCGTCCGAGACCCTAGGGATACGGAGGCGCATGGTGTTGAAGCGTTGGATGTGCTTTTGCAGGGTCTCTCCAGGCTGCTGCATCACGCGGCGCAGATCCGCGGCTGATGGGGCTCGGTCGCGGGTGCCTTGGAAGTTGGCGAGGAAATGCTCACGAAGCTCTTCCCAGGAGGAGATGGATCCCGCGGGGAGGTTCAGGAGCCAGGAGCATGCACCATCTTTGAGAGCCATGGGGAACCCGTTCGCCATGACCTGCCCGGTGCCGTTGGAAGCCTCGATGCTCAGCTCGTAGAGTTGGAGGAACTCTGTTGGGTCGGCGGTGCCGTCGTAGCGCGGAGGCAGGTCCGGCTTGAACTTGCCGGGCCAGACGAGGCGCCGTAGCTCAGGAGCCACGGCACGACATCCAGCCACGCTCATGATCGCAGGTGCCGCCCTGCGCCTACAGTGTTGGTCCTTGGGGCGCTGGCGCCACCACCTCCTGTGGCACGCGGTCCTGGCGTTGCGGGCCAGGGGGCCCGCTAGCCCCTGCCTGGGGATGCAGAATCACCTGGCAGCTCTCCTCCTCGCGCGCGTGGGCTCTACGGGGTGGCTCACGCCGTAGAGCCTCTCGCCGGACCTCCTGTCCGGCGCCATAGAGTGGAGGTGGAGCCGGGACTCCGTGGCCTTTGTTCCCTGCCAGGGGCGACGGGGGATGGGAGGAGTGCGTTGGTGCAGGTGCTTCTCCAGCGGCGTTGACGAGCTCGGTGATGCGGTTTAGCCACTCGTTGTAGAGGTCATCTGCCGGGCGGTAGCGCAAGAGCTCCCGCGCCATCAGAAGCACAAGCTGCTGATAGACCGGCCCGCGGCGGGCCAGCGAGGATGACGCTGCGGCTGGTGAGGGTGAAGGCATCACCGTGCGGCCATCGCGCCGCGCGGACAGCGGCAGTGACGAGTCCTGTAGTTCATGGACGGCCGGGTCAGTGGAGGCTCTTGCGGCCGGCGAGTTGGGGCGGAGAAGCGCGCCGTTGCTCGCCCGTCTGAGCGACGTTCGCGGCGCGGCGGGCGGCGCGAGCTCGGCATGTGTCCACCATGGCGGTGGAGCATAGTCGACGAAGAGAGCGGGACGAGGTCATCGGAGAGGCGAGATCTCGACACACCCCCTACCTGGCGCGCCAAATGTCGGATTACGAGCTCCGCAAAACCCAAGAAGTTCGAACACAGGCCGTGAAACTAGATCTCTCCCACTCACATCTACCTAGCGTCTCGCCGTCGCCCAGTGAAGATATTCAAGAAAACAACAAGCGAAACACGCAAGAGTTTACCCAGGTTCGGGCCACCTTGTGGTGTAAAACCCTACATCCTGCTTTGGTGGATTGGCCTCAGGAGGGCTGGAATATGAACTAGTACAGCGATTCCTGAGCTCAGGAGGGTCGGGAGGCAAGTGTTCTTGCTCCTTGGCGTGGTGGCAGAGTTTATGGATCTGCTCCACTTGACTGGCCTTGGCCAAACCTTCCCCCCAGTGATGAGGATCCTAGCTACTTATATAGGCGGCCAGGGTCCTCTTCCCCCGAAATGTTTAGGCGGGAAGGGATCCCACAACGGCCATTTTTGAGCAGGAACACAAGGACGTTCCTACCCTGACAAAAGCAGTCTTTGCGTGCAAAAGGATCAGGCGGTGACGCGGTGGTGGTCTCGGCGGTGACATCCTCCCTGTCGTCCTTGCGGTCTTCAGTCTTGTTGCACCAAAGGGGAAACCTTTGTCCCGCCTCTCGGGAACCTGTGTTCGCGCTGCCTCCTATGCATCGAAACGGCAACTGCGCCACTGGCGGATGCTGGCATGTCACATCCCTAGCTTCTGTCTGCCTAGTGCTAGATTGGTTGTTGCATCATGTCTAAACTTTTCTTTAAACTGGAAATGGGGATTGTTCAAACCCTAGCACCAACAGAACCCAACTACGTTCAACCTAAAAATATTTTCATTGCACCCAAAGTGCCTCAAGAAAAGTTCATGATTTTTGGTTAAGGTGGAAACCCCTGCCAAAAATGATGAATATAATTCTAGGACATTTTTGGATTTTTGAATTAATCCATATTGTATTTGAATTGGGGCATTTAAATTCTTTAAATAGTTTAAATGCTCTAATAATTGTGAAACTAGTTGAGGGCTGTTAGAAATATTTCAATAGGTGCCCACAATTTATGTCATGATTTATCAAAATGGTTTGGTCTTTGAACTAAATCAAAAACATACAAAAGAAATAGAAAACAAAAATAATAAAAAGATAAGGAAAGGTTTACCTGTCCAGCCTGGCCGGCCTGCTACTGTGCGGCCCAGCCCACAGCGCAGTGCCAGTCACCCTCAACCTCCCGCCAGGAGGATGAGAAGCGTGTGGCCGCGGCACGCCGACACGCGCGAGCCACCTCCTGCCTGCCTGCTGCCTCCCCGACGCCGCTACGGATGCCACGCACCCCCTGGACCTCCTTCCACTCTCCCTCGGCATCATCCCCTGCTCAAGCCCACTCTGTCTTGCAGCCGAGTGCCACCCGAGCGCAACCGTTGCTGTCGTCCACTACCACCGCGGCTACCGAGTCTCCCTCGCCTAGCTAGCCTGTCCATCGGCTCCGCCGCGTCGCCCCGATGCTCTCCACCAATGAACACAATGCCGAAAGCTCCGTATCGTCGTCCCCGACCTCGTCTTGAAGCTCCAGCCGCCGAAGATCGTCATCGTCGATTCGCGTCATCCAGAGCTTCGCCGTCCATGTCGTTTGCTGTGCTGGAACCTCTGTGAGCTCCCGCGTCGAACCCCTCTTCTCCCTCTCTTGTTTCCGCTCGCTAGCCTCGCTCCCAACCATGGCCGTGAGCTCATCGCCGGCGTCCATGTCGTCGCCGTCATTGCGGAGGACAAACCTAGTGTCCGAGCTCGCGTACATGCTCCTGGCGTCGCTACGAACCTAAAACACACCTCAGCTAGCTCCCTTTCGTGCTGCAGCGCCGCACCCGCGCAAGCCCGACCTGCTGCCGCCGCTGAACCTCGTCGCCGGCCACTTTTCCGGCCACCCCAGGGCCAACTACCGCCATCACTCGACGTTGAAGAGTGCCCGCGTCACGTTGATGCCTTCCGTCGGCCATTTGGTCGCCGGAGGAGGATTTCAGCACCTCGCCGCCGTGTCTGGACTCGCCGTCGTTGAGTCGCCGGTGGGCTTGACCCCTTTGACCACGGCTGGACCCACCTGTGTCCATGACATGTGGGGCCGGCCTGTGACAAAATTAGTTTAGGGTTTTTGTTAAGTGCTAATTGATGTTATTAACTTAATTAGGCCCAGAGAGACTGACATGTGGGCCCCGTGTCTGTTTAATTTAGTTTTAAACTTTTAGTTAGTGCTGAGAGACTGACCAGTGGGACCCACTGGTCAGGTTTGACCTGGACCTGCCTGTTGACTTGCTGATGTCAGCATGACCTAGTGCTGACGCAGTAACTATTTTCTGTAATTTAAAATAAATCATAAATGATTTATTTATTTCAGAAAATACCCAAAACTTCTAAAAATCACAGAAAATAATCTATAACTCCAATGAAAATAATTTATATATGAAAGTTGATTAGAAAAATCCAAGGAATCTGTTTATGGCATTTTCATGCATGTTTGAATAACTTACAGCCACTGTTTTGGACAATTTGAATAAATAGCATTTGAATAATCACATATGGAGTTTGAATTTGAACCTTTGGTTCAAATCAACTTCATTTAATATGGTTGCTAGTTGCATTAGCTCAATCAACAGCATATTGCCATGTCATGATCATGCATCATATTGTCGCATTGCATTGATTGTGTTCTCTCTTGTTTGCCGGTATTTGTCCCCTCTCAGTAGACGACGTTCCGACGATGAGTTCGATGACACTGATGAAGAACTATTACTATCTTCAGAAGTGCCAGGGAAGCAAACCCCCATTGAGCATTCCGATACAATCCCACTCTCTCGCTCCTGCTCTCCTTTACTGCATTAGGACCACAACGATTGAACTGCTTTTTGCTGCGGTAGTTGAACCCCTTTCCTCTGCATGACCTATCATTGCCACAGTAAATAGTTGAAACCCACTAGCATGAGTAGG
Organism: Secale cereale; assembly: GCA_902687465.1. Taxonomy (NCBI): domain Eukaryota; kingdom Viridiplantae; phylum Streptophyta; class Magnoliopsida; order Poales; family Poaceae; genus Secale; species Secale cereale. The sequence continues at coordinate 340,336,364 of LR738711.1, read as the reverse complement.
AGTTGTTTGAGCCATGTTGTCCCTAGTCATTCTTGCTTTCTGGTTATGCTTGCTATTGCTTAGAGTTGTGTCAGGTCTGATACATCGGGGATGAATTGGAATGGTGATGAACATGTCCTACTGTGTGTGAGCTAAGTGTGTGAACACGATTTGGTAAAGGTAGCGGTGAGAGGCCATGTAGGAGTACATGGTGGGTTGTCTCACTAGAACCGTCCTTAAGGACTGAGTTCTGTGTAAGTTGTCCAATGACATAGCTACTACCACGCATTGGAATGCTTAAGTGCCCCTCTCGACTTATTAATCAACTAGATCTCTGTCCAGGAGTTGCAACTAGTTTCTGGTGTTTGTAGGTAGTGCTAGTAGTCTACCAAGTGGCACCCAGTACAGGTGGGCTTGGGACAGACTAGGTGCAGTGGCCCGGTGTACCAAGTGGCACCCGGATGGTGGGCTTGGGAACCCTGCACAAATCATTTGGGGCCGTGAGCGACACCCCGGCCGGATCTCCCCACGGATGGAACCCGAATAGGCGATAAACCTGGACTAGAGTCTTGTGTGGTTAGTCAGGTCGTGGCTGACACCCTCGCCAGGCTTCCGCTTGAAGGTTGCCGAGATACACGACGAGTACATGGCGGTAAGTGGCGAGAGCGTGTGTGAAGAAGTACACCCCTGCAGGGTTAACATGATCTATTCGAATAGTCGGGTCCGCGGTTATGGACTTCTTGGATGCTTACGTGGTACATAGATAAGTGAAAGTGGATACCCTAAAATGCTCAAGACAAGTGTGAGTGCTATGGATGGCCTTCTCGTAGGTAGACGGGAATGGATCCATAGTGGTGTATTGATTGGTGAATATGTGGACTCGTGTGTGCCACCTCAAAAGAGTTACTTGCAGTCATAGTTCAGGATAGCCACCGAGTCAAAGCTGGCTTGCTGCAGTCAAACTCCACCACCCCCCTTCGTTGATACTTTTGCATTTGTAGCTAGTTCTGATGTAAGTCTTGCTGAGTACCTTTGTACTCATGTTTGCTTAATTTATGTTTTGCAGAGAGACTTCAGTCTCGCTAGTGGTTCCGCGTGGACTTCGACGTTTAGCTTGTTACCTTAGCTACGATCTTGTGCCCTTGGGAGGGTCTTGTAGATAGTTAGGCTCCTCAGCCTTTTTCTTTTGTAGTTGTCTGTACTCAGACATGTTATGCTTCCGTTGCCTGTATGCTTTGTATGTTGGGTCATGTGACCTCTGTTTGTAATAAATGCTATGATGGCTCTTCTGGGCCTTATCTATATGAGTTGTTGAGTTATGTTGTGATGCCATGTTGTACAACACATACTTGCATGTTATCCGTACGTGTAATGTGTATTGCTATGTGTGGGATCCGACACCTAGTTGTTTACCTTTGGTAGCCTATCTTACAGGGAAATGTCTCCTAGTGCTTCCACTGAGCCTTGGTAGCTTGCTACTGCTCCGGAACACTTAGGCTGGCCGACATGTGTCCTTCTTCGTTCCTGTGTCTGTCCCTTAGGGGAAATGTCACGCGTTGTTCCTTTAAGTCCTTGTAGCTTGCTACGACTTGGGTTCATACGTTGATGACCGACACGTCCGTTGCTGGGTCATGTATGCCTGTCTCTGTAATTTAGCGCCACTTTTGGTTTATAACTAGTCATGTCGGCCCGGGTTCTCTGTCATATGGATGCTAGCGACACTATCATATACGTGTGCCAAAATGCGCAAACGTTCCCGGGCCAGGTAAGGTGGCACCCGTGGGGATACCGTGCGTGAGGCCGCAAAGTGATATGAGGTGTTATAGGCTAGACCTGTGTGACTTAGGATCGGGGTCCCGACATGGCACCCAGTGGCGCGGTGCGTCACTGCTTACGTTACTGCCTCCTCATAAGGCAGGCTTGGCCTTGGATTTTCCACCCCTCCGGAGCACCTTACCGAGGCCGCTCCTGAGGGGGTCTTGACGTTGTTCTCCTCGCGAGGCTTAGCCTCCTCGCGATGGTCTTCGGCAGCTGGTCGATCAGCCGGGCCGTACTAGGCCGTGGTAGGAGCGCGTCGCGGCCCGCAAACAGGCAAGTCTAGGTACCCTGGTTCCCAGGATGCCGAAAAATATATATTTATTTGCATTAATTAAGTAAGAGATATTGTGATATTCTAACATGTTCAAGTTCCAACATGGAGCAATCTTCAACTTCAACTACAACTAACAATGCTATAAGAGGAGCTGAGCAAAAGCATATCTTAGCCAATCAATGGTTAGCAAGGAGGGTTGTTAGAGGTTTCATGGCAATGTAGGAGGCTGACAAACAAATATATAGGTAGTGTGACATAGGGATAGAGCGAGACAACTAGCAAAGCAAAGATAGAGGTGATATCAAGGAACATTCATCTTGCCTGGGATCCCACAAGGAAGCAGAATGAGTCCACGAAGAAGACAAGCGGACGTAGTCGAACGAATCCTCACAAAAGCATCGGTACCGAAACTAAGAAGCCACACAGGAAAGAAGAAAACAACAAGGTAAACACACGAGCATAAACATGGGATGATGCACAACCAAGTATAATGCATGTCCAGTTTAAATATGCATGGCATGGAAAAATGCATCAAACAATAGTACAAATTAAGTGGGTCTCAATATGAAATGGGTTGCATATTTACGAAACACCACATTCACATATTTATTTTGATCTCATTTATGTACGCAACAAGTTTAAATGTTGGTTAACATGGCAAGAGGTTAAGCATAAGGAAACTACCTATCTAGGCAATTTAAATAAGGCCGAAAATAACAAACAACAATTCCGGAAAATCCCCATGTGCATAATTAGCAATTTTTTAGCAAACAACAATTTTAAACATTTTAATGTTGTTATCATGATGCGGATGACATAAACAAGTTTTATGCAATGTTTAGAAAAAAATTGACATGAAGATGATATGGAGTATTTGTCACCGTGGTGGAAAGAAAGGGGTGCCACGCCGATGACAACAGAAATGGTGCCACGGCAACATTCTGATTAGTCTAACAACTCATTGAGATATCGGTGCAAAATAAAGGTGGCGTGAGCGTGTCATGCAAGATGGTGGGGTGCTCCTGGATAACGGGTTCCCACGAGACGGTTGCAAGGAAACGAGTGACAATTCAGACACGGTGCAAACACGAGAATCTCATACAACACATGCATTCGTCCACGGGTCGTTGTCTCAGCGGTTATACCTTCGAAGCGTGAGTTTTCGGAGCGGATAGAGTTCGTAGTGGAAGTTGTCCTTTACGGGTCATCATGGGATGTAGTCGTTCACGTGGCAACGGCAGTGGAAGTAGTGGTACAAGGGACGTACTCGTACACATTTCATAGATGTTCGGGGTCGTCGGTAGTGATACAAGGTTTCCGTGGAAGTAGTTGTACTCGCGGTCTTCGGCGACGGCAATCATACACACACGTAGACGAACTTGACGGGTCGTCGGCATCCTCGTACTTGGCATTGACGCCCTGGTACTTGGTGAAAGGAGTCCACAGAGGTGGTCTTCGCCAGTGGGGTACTACGAATCCAGTGGTGCGCCTTGGTGTGTCCAGGTTTTCTTAGTGTTTATGTGGTCGCGGAAGCAAAGGGGGTTGTTCAATGCCCTGTCCTTGGCCATGGATGGTTTGGGTGGAGGAGGTGCTCGGAGCAGCAGCAACAACATCGGAGATGGCCGGAGGAGGGGCAAGCAGAGTACGAGTGCCACGAGCGGGAGGTTGGAGAGGCGCCTTAGTGCGGCCGGAGGACGGAGCAGGTCCGGTGATGACGAGGCTGGACGACAGGAGAGGAGGAGGGAGCAACGTCTTGGGGTAGCGCGGCGAGGTGAAGCCTGGCGGTGGCGTTGTGGCAAGGATCTCCAACGGTGGCGCTCGGGGAGGCGTAGGGCCACGAGGAGGAGGTGCGGTGCGTGGCCAGGGCCAGCTCGCGGGGCAGCATGGCGACGCGGCGACATAGAGGAGGCTGGGGTAGCAGGGGCACGACTTTGCTCGTGGAGGTTAGAGAGGCGGCGACGAGGTGGCGCGGCCATGGGGACAGGCGTGCGGCACGGCAGCGATGGTGGAAGGTGGCAGGGGAGGCCGGAGCTCGACGCGGTATCTGGGTCGCACGGCCGGTAGTCGCACGAGGCGACCATGGGGATCGGGAGCTCTCGGTGCTCTTTGTGTGCACAGGTGGCAGCTGAAGGAGGATGAGATGGAGAGATCAATCGAGGGGAGGTTAGCCTAGGGTTAAGCAGGGGGTGTGGACTGGGCTTCGGTGGGCCTTGTAGGATGGGCCGACAGGTTAGAAAAAACGGGAGAAGGGGAGAGGAAGGAGAGTTGGGCCGGCTTAGGTATTCTTCATTTCCTATCTCCAAAAAAAATCATTGGAGCTAAATGATATGAACACAGGAAGAAGCAATGGAGTTTGTCACGGAGACATATCTTTCTGTACTCACAACAAAGTGCTTGTTCCAAGAAAAATGGAGTGGGCATGAGTTGAAGATGAATTCAAACTCATTTGAATTTAATACAATTGAGATGAACTAGGACTAGGTTTGAAGGGTCCAAAAATGTTGAGTATTTTTTGAGGAAGCTCGATAAAAGGGATAAGTATTATAGACAAGGTTTTGAAGTCAAATTTGAAGTAGAAAAGACATGGACAAATTTGCTAGTGTGTTTGGTGTTTCCAAATTAATGGATTAATGATAATAGCTCCATAATTATTAGGAGGATATGTTATAAACAGAAATCACCATGTGAACTCCCTCGATTTAAATAGATCAGAAGATCTATGCAATTTATATAGTTGAGTTTTAAAAAATTAAATGACATGATGCAATGAAAAAAAATAGAGAAAGTAAAATGAAACACACGGTGATCACGAAAAATATGGAAGTCTTCTGGAGCGTCGGTGTTGGGGCATCACAATATAACTAATAGCTATGGACCCGTAGGTTTATGGTGAACTACTCACACTTCATTCGAAGGGTAATGGTGTTGATGTAGATGCCCTCCGTGGTCGAATCCCCCTCTGATAGAGTACCAGAAAAGGCCTCCGGATTGAATCTCGCGAGATCAGAAGGTTATGACAGCGAAAGAGTGGTTTCGATGGATGTTCTGATGTTTTTGAAATATTTGGGAGTTTATAGGCGGAAGAAGTAGGTCAAGGGTGTCTCGGGGGGGGGGGCACAAGGTAGGGGGCGCGCCCTACCCCCTAAGGTGCGCCCTCCACCCTTGTGGCCACCTCGAGGCTCCCCTGGCATGTACTCCGTGTCCTCTGGTCCAAGAAAAATCGTCGTAAACTTTCGTTCCGTTTGTACTCCGTTTGAGATTCCTTTTCTTCAAAACTCAAAAACAAGGAAAAACAGAAACTGGCACTAGGCTCTAGGTTAATAGGTTAGTCCTTTATAAAATAGCATATTAATGCATATAAAACATCCAAAATAGATAATATAATAGCATGGAACAATCAATAATTATAGATATGTTGGAGACGTATCAAGCATCCCCAAGATTAATTCATGCTCGTCCTCGAGTAGGTAAATGATAAAAATAGAATATTTGATGTTGAATGCCTCCCAACATATTTATCAATGCAATATTCTCTATTGTGGCATAAATATTCAGATCCATAAGACTCAAAATAAAAATTTATCAATATCAAAACCATAATACTTCAAGCATACTAAGAAGTAATCTACGAAGCTTCAAAAATAACATGGCTAAAGAATGTTATCCCTACAAAATCATATAGTCATTTATGCCCCCTCTTCTTAACACAAAGTATAAATCATGCCTATCCCGGTGTCAGTCAAGAAATTGTTTTCATACTTTAACATTCCTAAACCTTTTCAACCCTTGACGCAATACATGAGCGCGAGCCATGGATATAGCACTATGGGAGGAATAGAAGGTGGTAATAGACAAAAGGATGGAGAGAGTCTCACATCGACTAGGAAAATCAATAGACTATGGAGATGTCCATCAATCTATATCAATGTGAGTGAGTAGGGATTGCCATGTAACAGATGCACTAGAGCTATAAGGGTATGAAAGCTCAAAATACAACTAGTGGGTGTGCATCAACTTGGTTGCTCATGAAGACATATGGGCATTTGAGAAAGCCCATCATTGGAATATACAAGCCAAGTTCTATAATGAAAAAACCTGTTAGTAATAAATGAAAGTGATAACATAGGAGACACTCTATCATGAAGAACATGCTGCTACTTTGAAGCACAAGTGTTGAAAAGGATAGTAACATTGTCCCTCATCTCTTTTTCTCTCATTTTTTTGTAGTCTCCTCTTTTTTTGGAGACCTTTTCTAAAAAAAATAGACTCTTTTGGCCTCTTTATTTAGGACCTCACATGGGACAATGTTCTAATAATGATGACCATCACACTTTTATTTACTTACAACTCGATATTACAACTCGATACTAGAACAAAGATATGACTCTATATGAATGCCTCCAGCGGTGTATTGGGATGTGCAAGGATCAAGAGTGACATGTATGAATAATATGAGTGGTGGCTTTGCCACAAATACTATGTCAACTACATGATCATGCAAATCAATATGACAATGATGAAGCATGTCATAATAAACGGAACAGTGGAGTTGCATGGCAATATATCTCGGAATGGCTATGGAAATGCCATAATAGGTAGGTATGGTGGATGTTTTGAGGAAGGTATAAGGAGGGTTTTATGCACCGGCGAAAGTAGTGCGGTGCTAGAGTGGCTACCAAGGTGGAAGGGTGAGACTGCGTATAATCCATGGACTCCACATTAGTCATAAAGAACACACATACTTATTGCCAAAAAGTTGATTTGCTCTGAAAAGGTGTGTACATCAAGGATGATTGTGACAAACTAATAATCAAAGACTCTTATCATACAAGACGCTCCGTTCAAAACACATTTCATGTAGTTAATAAAAATATAGCATCAAGTAAAGTTACCGACAGATGAAGACGAAACAGTGGATGATTTCTCGGGGCATCCCCAATCTTAGGCTCTTGGCCGTCCTTGAATTTTACCTTGGGGTGCCTTGTAAATGCCCAGGCTTAGGCTTTTGCCAGTGTTTATTCCATAGTTCATCAAATCCTTAACCAAAAGTTTAAAAACTTCACAACACAAAACTCAATAGAAATCTCATGAGCCCCGTTAGTAAACAAAGCAAATAACCACTCAAGGTACTGTTGTGATCTTATTATAATTTTATATTGGTATAATATCTATTGTATTCCAACTTTTACATGGTTCATACCCCCTGATACTAGCCATAGATGCATCAAAATAAGCAAACAACACATAGAAAACATAATCTGCCAAACAATAGAACAGTTTGTAGCAATCTGAAAACTTCGCATACTTGTGTAACTCTAAAAATTATGAAAAAATAGGAAGACGTGAGGAATTTGTATATACATTTTTTTATAAAAATTTCAGAAGGTTTCGAAGTTCCAGTGAATTACTGAATTTTCTGCACTGGGCCCAAAAGTTTCTGTTTTTCAGCAAAATCAAGTCAACGATCACCGTAAGCCATCCTGAAGGTCTTACTTGGCTCAAACACTAATTAAAACACTAAAACACAATTACTACATAAGTAATAATGCGTGTTTATTCAAACACATAAGGAAAAAGTAAAAACCAAAAATAAAGTTGGGTTGCGTCCCAACAAGCGCTATTTTTAACGCCCTTAGCTAGGCATAAAATACAAATAGGCCGAGGTATTATCGTCTTTTGTATACAATCCATAGGTAGCTCTCATAATTGATTCATAAGTAAATTTAATTTAATTTCTTGGAAAGTGTTACATGCCCTTCCTTAACGGAAATTGAAATCTAATGTTATCTTCTTTCATATCAATAATTGCACCAATTGTACTAAGGAAAGGTCTACCAAGAATAATATAACATGTTGGATTGCAATCTATATCAAGAACAATGAAATGTACGGGCGCATAATTCCTATTTGCAACAATAAGAACATAATTAATCCTCCACATAGGTTATTTTAATAGTGGAATCCGCAAGATGCAAGTTTAAAGAACACTCATCAATTTCACGGAAACCTAGCACATCACATAAAGTTTTCGGAATCGTAGAAATGCTAGCACCCAAATCACACAAAGCATGTGTCGGTGTATTTGGATCGACACCTATGGGATCACAAGAATCCATACTACGGTTGCGGGGCGTGGGGTAGAGAGAAGAGCGGATCTAACGGTTAGCACAAAGTTCCTTTACCTAGGTTCGGGCCGCAAAGATGCGTAAAACCCTACTCCTGCTTTGGTGGATTATATGTTTGTGTTCTTCAGCTAGCTATGGGGCGTGAACAACTCCAAAAGCCGAGTCGCGAGGAGTTCTAAAGAACCGATTCCTTCTCCTGGTCTCCTCGGGCCTCCTTTTATAGGGAAAAGGGGTTGCCACAGTGGCACACAGGAGGTGGAAAGGGTACATTGATGCGAGGTTATCCCTCGCATTACATGAAAAGGCTCATTTAATGCGCTTAGCTTAGGTGTCCTTGCTTTATCGGGGGCAAGGGGAGACGTCCGTCTTGTCCGTCGCCGCTCCTTCTTGTGTTGACACGCGCCCAGGCCAGCGATGCCTGAGATGCCATGTAGGCAGGCAGGCTAATGAGGTGGCGCAATGGTGGGTCTTCACGAAGATTTGCATGTTGCCACGCAGGTGCCTGCCCAGCTGGTTGGGTCGGCAGCTGTATGGGGCGGTGGAAACTCAGTTGGTGCGGGCCTAATGCTAGCCCCGTGGATGTCTTCGGCAAGGGCCTTGCCGGGGCTCCGGCAAGGGTCTTGCCGCGGCGCGTGCTGTCATCCCTGGCAAGGTGCTTGCCGGAGGTCTTGTGGTCCTCCTTGGCTGGGATCCCGCCAAGGGTCGTCGTCTTCTTAGCGTGTATCAGATCTTGAATGTCTTCACAAAGATCTGCATGCCACTACGGGGATGCCTCCGGAATCCTTGCCCCATGGGGGCAGTGGACTCAAGGGTGATCCGCTCCGTAGGCGTGGGGCGAATTGCCGCGGCAAGGGTCTTGCCGGGGCTGCTAAAGCCGGCCCCGGCAAGGATCTTGCCGGGGCTACTGAAACTGGCTCCCGGCAAGGATCTCGCCGGGGGAAGCCACTTTGTCCCTTTGCTCTTTGTGGTCTTGTTCTTGGTGTTGCTCCAGTTCCATCGAGCTTCGGTCTTACCCTGGCTCACCTCCCTTGCCGTGCCTGGTGTGGTGGTGCCCGGAGCTCGGACTGCCCATGCACAGTCTTAGGGGTACAAAAAGTGTACCCCTCTTTTTGCACACCGACAGGAGCCCCCGGGCTTGGGCCACACATAAGCAGGACGCGTTGTTGGGCCAGGCCCAGAACGGTGCGCGGGCAGGCGGGACGGTTTTCACCGTGGTAAGATTTTCCGCGCGCTGCGCCTCCCACGATCCGCGCGTGCTGCGCGGGGTGGAGGGGCGTGTGTGATGTGGGTGGCATGCGCGGGGCGGTTTCCGCAGGCATGCGTCACGTCGCAGTAAATGCGAAAGGAGGCGGCCCGTGTTCCCCCCATAAGAAGGACTAACCGCGGGTGCGGTGCTCACTTCCTCCATTTTCCTCGCCACTCTTCCAATCTCAGAGCCGTTGTTCCCTCTCTTCCTTCCTTATGAAGCTTCCGCCGTCGCATGCCGCTGTTGCTTTGCCATCCCCCTCCCTCCGCCCTCCAACTCAGCCGCCATGGCGACCAAACCTGCCAAGGGCAAGGGGGTGGCCAAGGGCGCTGGGTCTGTGGAGCCGCCGGAGGGCCCTTTTTCGGGGGACCAGACGAAGGCTGCTTTCTTTATCCCGTCGACGGTCGACGTCTACGAGCTCCGGGCCGCCTTCAAGCCCCTTTGGGGGGTGAAGACGGGGGGGGGGGG